>JAHHUM010000643.1:11432-465953 GCA_036173005.1 Crenichthys baileyi
CATTTAAGTGGGACATATGTGCAATAAATGGTATATCTAAACACAATGCTGCCATCTTTCATCTTTCCAGTAGTTTTTACTTTGAGTTTCTCAGCATGCAGCCACACGCGGACCCACAACAATCATTGCAGAGTGGAATGATTGGCACGCTGTTGCAGCTTTAGAAGCCAAACGCTGCACACTTGAAATCAGTGGTGGTGGGATGACATCACCATTAGCGGTGCATTTTTTTCTCAGTTTGAAGCACTGCCTCTGACACTGACAGTTTTTTTTTCCCACTCAGAAATTCTTTTGTAAAAATAACAGCTTACCACCCTGTTCCTCCTGGGAAAAAATAAGGCTTTGTTGCTTGCTGGCTTTTAGACACAGACTTAATGTTGTTTTTTCTTAGCCTACAAAGAAAGCAGCAACAGCTATACGAGGAACAGAGGAAAGGTAGAACAAATATTTGATAGCAACCATTATCAAGCATCTAAAGGATCTATAGTACCACATATTTGAACTTAGGATTTGTTTGGTCTGTATCCAGATATAAAATGTGATAATAATAATAGTGTAGACAAGTGGAAACGAGCTGAAAATCTGTAGGTATGCTTCCAAGAGAAAGGGGGGCAGTTTTGGAGAGAACTTGTGGTTAATTCTGGGATCTCAGTTCCCAGCATTCAACCATGTTGGCTCAGCATCCAAAGCTCTGTGTGTGTGTGCCAAAAGTCTCCTGTTAAAGCATTTTCACAAACGGTTGTAGTTGGAAAACCATTTTAATTTCAAACAATAAAAGTACAGTTTTTATTTGTCTTTTTTTTATTTTGCAACACAGTAAATTCCTGCTTTCTCGGTTTCGTACAGAATTAAAAACCAACTTTGGCCCAAGGTCTTGTCAGTCTTTGATTGAATGTATTCCCCTAATTGAGTACTTACCATTTCATTCCTTAAAACTTTTACTATCTGTAAACAATTTCTTACCTTTAGTTGATTTGTCGTAGTTGTATTATGTATATAAACTACCTACATAAAGTCTAATGTGTAATTTATTCAGTTGTATTTTATCAGCTGAAATCTTATGTTGTTTTCTGTGGAAAATAACATTGAAAAAACTTTTTTACCAAAACCAGAATGAAGGTTTCGTAAATATCAAACCATCCATTAATGTATTTTTTGTGCTTTCAAATTGTTCAGATCTAGTTTTCTAAGGATTTTTTTGATGCACATGGTTTTTTTCCACAGTTGTTTATACAAGGAAAGGCTCAGAAAACGAAAGGGGAATGCATTCAGCAAAGGACCTGCGATCAGGAGTTGAACCCTGGACGGCTGCATCAAGGACAAAAGGTCTTTACATGCTCCTCAATAACAGAGACTTCTGTTCCGTTATGTAAGGAGGCAAGAAGACGATGTTTCATACTTTACAAGAAATTTGCGTCCAGAACGCCTTGGAAGTCTTTATAGGCCCCTCCCACAGCAGCAAGCTTGAGAGCTTTGACCCCGCCCACTTCAGATTTCACACCAATTGATATGTCAAGAACTAGTTTCCTGCAGCCCTGGGAGAACAAATTGTCCGTTGCCATGTTTTCCACCTAGTGCTTTAAATGCTGCTACAAACAGTTATAACCATGATGAAGGCATCTTCGGTTCTCATGTAACCCAGAGCTACAGCTAGCCCAATGAGAAATCTTTTCATAGTCGACTACATCAGCGAACCAGGGCAACTCGAGCTATTTCCTTTCTGACTTCAAAATAAGAGTCTATAAAGTAGACATAATGTATTAGTTTAAAGCAATCGCATTCAAGTCCGGAGCTCATAATGATTTTCATTAAATTAATCCCTTATATTATTTTTTGCAAATGTGCATTAATCATTGTTGGTGAGTTGGCTTTTTAGGGATCCCATCTTTAAATACAGCATAAGATAATACTGTTATACAGATGGCATCAAAGCATTTGTGAGTTGAAGAAGAAGTATTTTAGAAAACAGAGAGAGGAATAAATGGAACACCTAAAAAGTTGAAGGTTGATGTGATGTAATAGATACACCAATGCCTCCTTCTCTCTTCTTTTAGCTCCTCCACTCCTCTCTCCACATTCAGTCTCTCCAAATTACCCAGCTTTCTTTGCAAGGCCGCCAGGCAGCCGTTAATTAGCCAATCTCACGCTCCGTTAGCCGGTCGAGGAGACTGAACGAGGTAGAGGAAGAATAGATGGCAAGTTGGAGAGAAGGTTGGGGTAAGTTGGAGGAAAGGAAAGGGACCTAGTGAGAGTATTCAAGGTAAAGAGAGTGAAAAGAGGAGGCAGTAAATGGGGAGTAGAGAGGCTCGAGAACATCGTGCCGTTTCCTAACCGGAGACATGAGAACGAGGGGAGAGGAGTGAATTTGAAGTGGGGAGGGAAGAGAGGGTTGAAGTGGTGAGAACGGGTGACAGAAAATGATTCTCACTCCATTAACGGTTCCCACTGAACCAAGAACAGCTGGGAATAAAAGCTTGACCTGAATTAATTCGAGAACTGTCAGTTCATGTTACAGTTTGTAGGTTTAATATTTGCTCATGCTTTGCTGTGAAGGCCACCAGTGTGTCTGCTTTGACTGGAGAAAGAAGTTGCTGATGTGCTTTTAATATTGCATTTCACCTGTAAAGATGTTTATTTCACTTGGGTCAGCATCAAAGACAGCATCAATCTGTTTAAAGTGTGATAACTTTAAAACTTTACTGTAAAACTGTTTATATTTGAAATCGTCTAAAGAAGGAAAGGATTTGAATCTGGATCAGAATAGAAAAGATTCAGGAAAATCTGTCTTGCTTTGTCAGGAACTAGAATTTTTAAAACCCAGGTGCTCTCAATGTTCTAAGACTAAATGAATCTACTTTTAAAGCCACAACAGAGATTAGAATTCAAACGTTAAGATTCAGGGAATTTAAGCCATGTTCACTTTGCCACACAAGTCAGAACTCTGACTTGGGGACGATTCGATCAAGCTCTAGTTGGTGGGATTAGAAAAATAATTCAGTTGCTAACTACTATTGACAATACGAACTTAATATACAGTTGAAACAATATTTGTGTTTAAAAATACATTTGTTTCATCATCGTGTGGGATTAAATTACACTAAACTGTTGCTTTTTTAGGTCTGTTAAGATGACCACATTTATTTCTATTTTAAATGACATTTTCTTCACATTCAAAGGTTTACATGTGGGCACGTGCAAACACTCCTTACACTTCCTTGTGTAACAAAATGAAAAAATCAGAAGAAACCAACCAAAAAATCAAGAGAATTGTCTCCCTAAACACAGCGTAATAAGTCCTGTACCAACATAGGCTGAAAGGTCGCTCAGAGAGGAAGAAGCCATTACTCCATTAGCAACTTAAAAAGCCGTATTACTGTTTACATAGTAGCTAGCTGTTAAAAAAAAAGTTCTGATTTGAAAATCCCATATAAAGTCATGCAAATACTTGTATTTAGTATTTAAAAATTAATTTGTAGTTAGTTTGTGTTTTTAACAAAATCAAAGAAAGGATTTAGACTGCAAACATCAAATGGCTCCCCATGGTTTTATAGAGAAGATAAAAGTACCACACATCTGCCAACAACCAACCTTAAAGAGAAACACAGATGAAGGGTATAAAAGCGTCAAACCAAGAGTGAAAAGAGAGAAGTGACAATAAAGCGCAAATTGAAAATGTAGTCGTTAGCAGCGGCGAAGCACCGCACTCATTTTCACTCCATTAGTTGTTTGAGTTAAACAGAACTGGGAGATAGAGATGCAGCCTTTTTAAAAGGACAGTTTCAGTGGCAGCAGAATGGAAACTCTGTGCTTTTTAAATGAAGTGTTCAAAGCAGAAAGGTGAACCATTGTGGAAGCATACAGGACTATTAAAGCTCGCCTGTTTAGAGAGCAATGTTACAGAAAAATGTGAGGATGTTCAAGCAAGAGTCTCGCATTTATTATTGAATGGCACTTTTCTGCAACATGAACCAACCTTTGGGTTTGGACCTTTCATCTGCAAAGACTCTCTGGTCTCCTCTCCACTTCCAGCGGCTAGCTGGATTTTATCCTTTAGCCAAAATAAAGCAGCTCACTTAAATTAATAATCCGTTTCTCTAAGCAGAATGAGTTTTTCTGACCTCCTAAACTGCATCATTCAGCAGCTGCTGCTTCATTGGACTCTTTTATCTTAGACGAAACAAGGGATCTTTACTTTTTACTCCAATATTTCAGGGTTAATACTGACTGTCCATCATGTCAAAATCCTGAATTTAAACCGGAGATGATTATTTGAAATTCTCCAAGATCTGTGACTCTGATGTCAACAAGGAAAAACTCTTGGTAGCTGCTAACTTTAGACTACCTTGAGCTCATTGTTTGGATTTTATGACACAGCTCCCACGTTGGCTGATCAGTCCCTTGTGACAAGGCCACCCACCAAACTTTCAGAAATCATAGAAGTCAGGCGCCCAAACCAAGTCAACCAGGGTTGCTCCACCTCTTCCACTGCGCCCCTTTTTTGCATTGCCTTCCTTATTAATTGTATATTAAATAGAACCACAAACATCTGAAGGGTTTTGAGATGGCCTAGTCAAAGTCGAGGCTTTATTCTGTTTGAGATGCTGTGGTATTCCTTCGCAGTGATGGAAAAGACTCATTACCAGTTATTGTAAACACTTGCTGGCAGTTGCTGCCGCCAACAGGGGCACAACCAGTAATTATAGGGGGCAACTCTTCTTCCACATAGCCCCAGGTTGGTTTAAATGTATATAGATTTCTCAGCAAATGTAGTCATCATTTGAAAACTACCTTTTGTGTTCACTCAGGGTCTGTTCTCTGTCTGATGTTTAAAATTAGTTAAAGGATCTGAAACATTTAAGGGTGACAAAAAAACATAAAAGAGATAGGTGTAGGAAAACACCTATTCACAGCACTGTATTTAGGTCATTAATTTTGTTTCATATTATCAAGTGTTACTATTTAAAGCATTTGTAGACAGGAAATCTTAACTTAAAAGAAATGGTTGATTATTCTGTTTTTTTTAAATTAATTTCTCCCCTGAAAAAATGGAATAATGAAACTCTTATCCTGCTAATGAGATTTTTTTGAAGAGAAACAATTTAAAAGCTAGATTTTCAAAAGCTTGTCAGCATTTTGGGAAATCTAAAAATGTAGGTCTTTGCCTCGTGAATCCCACATCAATGAAGTGATTTGTTAAAAGGGCTGCCGGATGCTAAATATCCAAAATATGAAGCAAAGTTTGCCTTCATTTGCTGGGGTTCTCATTAAGCATGCTGCGAGTAACGAGGGAAACTCGCTTTCCCAGAGGCTTTGTTTCTGTGGAGCTAAATGGTGTTTTTATAGTGTTTAGTATTCTACTCTACCAGCACTGTCCTGCTTTATGGAGCGGAGAACACAACACACACACACACACACACACACACACACACACACACGGGTTCATTAGAAGCAGTAGTGGAAATTGACATTCTTTTTTGCGGGTGTGTCAGGCAGTTTTAAACTCCTAGGACCCTCCACAAGGGATTAATCCAAAGAAATCCAATCAGACTGTCTTCATTTCCACCGACGGCCATTTTAGTTTTATTAGCCAAATTTTCTATTAGAGATTCAGTGTAGATTCTCAACAGAGCGCCCCCCTCCTCCTCCTGCTTAATGAAGCTGCTGCACCAGTTAAACTCGGGCTGAAATATGGGGCCGTTTTAGCAAATCTGAAGCCTACGTTTAAAGCTAAGAGATTACACGAGCGGCACTGGAGGCCAGCTGTCTAGGGCTGCATCTCGGGTTGTTTTCTTGCAGATCCCGACGTGAGGGATGATTACATCTTGTGGACCAGCTCTCCCTCCCTTTTTTTCTCTGTTGCACCGAGTTGCACACATGAAACGCGATGGAAGCAGTTGTGTGAAGCCTGAGAAACGAGGGCTTCAGGGAGATGTTCAGATAGCGTTCCTTTTTTCTGAGCATGCTGCGCCCTTTTATGTTGACATGTAACATGTCAGACTGCAGAGCAGCTATTACTTGATATGGTTGGATTCCTGCTGCAAAATGTTTTACACATTGCATATGGCTGCTACGTCACCTCAAAAAGCACACTTTGGATGCTTTAAACGTTAAAACATTTGCATGCACTTGTGCAGAAATAAACCAATAATTTAAGTTTGTCCTAGCTTATTGTTGCAGTTTGGAGCTTATTAAATGACTGCTGAGATGGAAAATCATGAGTGCACAGAGGGTGGTGGAAAGGTCCAAGCAGAGGAAAGGAACAGCTGTGTGGGGTTCAGATATTGCACCTCCCATAAGGAGAAGGGGTGGGGGTGTTTTTTTGGTGATGCATGCTCTCCAGCCTGAGACGTTGCATTCACTTTTTGATTATGGGGGGCCCCCCCCTTAAACCAAAATGCTCCTCTGACAAAATTTTTGTCTTCCAACCCCCTTTTCCCCCCCCTCCCCTTTGCCCTTGGGGCCCGGGCCCCCCCAAAGGGGGAAAAGGTTCCCGGGGAGGGCCCCCGCTTTTCCTTTAAAGCTCTCAATTCCCCGGGTTTGTCCCCTGACCCCGGTCCCCCCTGGGGAGTTCCCCTTCCCGTTTGAGGAATTAATTTGGGAAAATGTCCTTTTTTTTTGGGGTGGCAAAGGTTCCCCCGGGAAAAAAACCAGCTTTAAAATTTGTCCGAAGGGAAAAAACTTTTTCCGTTAGGGAGCCAAAATTATAATTGGAGAAATTTTGCCCATTTTTTCTACATAGAAACCATCCCAGGAAAACAACCCAGTGGAAGTTGCCCTTTTAAAAACTGGGCGGAAAGCCCCCCCCGCAACCGGAAAACCCCCATGAGGGGCAAAAAAATCGCAAAATTTAAAGGTATTTCGTATGTTTCAAATAAGCCCCCCTAATTTCTTTTTTTTTTTTTTATTTGTAGGGAATTTACATAAATTGTCATGGTTTTAAAAATCTTGACCAAAAAATTTTTTGGGCCCCCCCCACCCTGGGCCCTTTACCTTTTTATTTCCCGGTTTTTTGGAAAAAACCCCCAAAACCACTAAAGAACCCAAGGCTGAATTTTTTAAAACCAAGGGCTATAAAAATTTTTGTTTTGGGTTTCACTGGTTTTGGTTTACCTCAAATATTAAAACCACTGGCCCGAAAAATAAAAAAAAAACCAAACAAATGGCAAGGGAACTTTACACATTTTAGGCAACCCCTTTCTCATTGGGGAAAACCCAAAACCCGATTTTTGGGATCAACCAAAAGGGGAAAGGAGGGGCCTTGCAAATTTTAAAAGGAACCGCCCTTTTCATCAAAACTTTTGGGCCCATGGGGCCCCAAAAACGGTTCCCTTTTTTTAGTGAGTTTTTTTAAATTTTAAAACTGCAACATTTAGTTTGGTTTTGGGGCCGAAACCTTTGGGCCCCAAAAACAACCCTGAAAAAGCCCCGGGGCTCCGTCCCCCCTTGTATTTTTACCCGTTTAGGCTGTGGTGATTTCCAAAGCAAAAACCACAGCCTTTCAACAATTTTGGCCCCGGGGTTCAATTTCCATCCCTTTAATGACCCCCAATTTTCCCCATCTTCTGATGGGCTTACAGGGAGGATAAGAAACCCTGTTTAAAAAAGCTAACCCTAATCCCAAAACCCGGTTTTTTAAAAGAAAAGGGCTTTACTGTACTCAGTGGCCTTCATTTGTCCCGGACTCAAAAAACCCCCGCCAAGAGGGAAACCCTTTTGGGGGGTGGTTTGGAAAACCCTTTAAAACCCAAAGGAGTGCACCCAAAAAAAAAGCCCGCCCCAAACCCTTTTTAAAAGCAATTCCCTGTTCCAAATATGAACCAGGGATTTCTGGAAAACCTTTTTAAAATCTAAGGGAACAAAGAGTTAAAGGGCCCCTTCCTGGGGGAAAAATGGGCCCCCAAAATAGTTTAGCAAAGGGGGCAACCCAGCAAAGTCAAAAGGGGGCAAGAAGTGGGATTTCTGTTTTTTTTGTGATGAAGACCAGTAGAGGGGGCTAAATTGGGTTTTAAACCCTAAAAATGGAAAATTTTAAAATGGATTTTTTTTGCTTTTTTTATTTGTTTAACCAACCCTTTTAAAATATGATTAACAAAATGAAAGGGTTTTAATTTGAAAATGTGAAGTATTTTTTGAATTTTAAAGCTAAAAAAATAACCCCCAAAATTTAAACAGCAGATTATTGGTTTTTATAAAGGAAAGAAACTTGGGTACGGGAAACTGTTAGTCACGGGGCCTTAATGGGATTTTATAAAGGGGGCGCCTTTTTTTTAAAGGGAAAACCTTCTTCCCTGTAGCTTTCTTTGGCCAAAGGGTTGGGGGTGTCAACCCCCGTTTTTTTGCTCTGGCCCCAGCCAGTTTTTTTGGAGGGCCCCGTTTTTTTTTTTGTGTTTTTTGGGGTGTGTTTGGGGTTTGGTCAGTTACCTCCTTTACCCCCCCTCTTAGTGTTTCCCGGCCCCCCTTGGGTTTTTCCCCCTTGGTTGGAAAGGAAACGCCCCCACGGCTAAATGGCCTCACGGAGGAAACACTGTGCCCCCTCTTGTGGGGGTTTTCCCAAAAGCAAACTCCATCAACCCCTTTTACACCCACGAAACCCCAACCCCCAAATGTCCCGGGTTTCCCAAAAAATTCCCCAAGGGGTTTGTTTTTGGTTTTCTTCCTCACCCAAGGGGGTGTTAAGGTGGATTTTAAAAGGTTTGGTTTTTAATTTTAAGCTTTTGTTTCCCCAATTTTTTTATTTCCCCCCTACAGAGAATATTCATTTAAAGGGGGCGGCTTGGGACCCAAAAACCCGGGGAACCTTTAGCCCTTTTAGTCTAAAAATTTTTAAACACCCCACGACCCCCATTTTTTTGGGTTTTTCACCCGGAAAACCAGGGCTTTTGTTTTTAATAAATAAAAAAACCCACCTTTTTTCTAAAAAACCTGGCATGGTGAAGGGGGACCCCACGCTTAGATTTTTGTTCCATTTACAACCCCAATGGTTGGTTTGGGGGTTCGGCAAAAAAAAGGTCTTGATCTTTTTTAAAACCCCCAACCTTGCGAGGACCAAGCTTTTTAACCCGCTTAAACCCAAGGGGTTTTGTATTTGGTCCCCTTAGTTTCCCCGAAATAGGCCCAATAAGTTTGAAAACCCCCCCGGCCCCCAATTAAGAAAAAAAGGGAAAGGGGGCCTCCCCCCACCTTTACCAAACAAAGGGGAGAAACCCCCAGGGGCCAAAATTTAAAAAGGTTCAAAGGGCCTTTCCGGGGGTTTTAAAAAATGGAAAACCTTTTTGGGGTCCCCAAACCAGGAACCTGGAAAAGTTAAAATTTAATTTACCTGGATAAATTATTGGATTTCCCCCCAAAAAATTTTTCTTTCCAATCCCCCTTTGGGTTCCCCCCGACCGGTTGGGCTTTTTCAGGGCCCCTGGTCCTTAAATTTTCCGTCTTTCCCCCCCCCATTTTTATTTTTTTTGCCCCCTCCATCCCAATTTGCCCCTTTGTCCAAAACCTTATCATTTTTTTCTTTTCCCTTTTGTCCCTTTTGTAACCCTCCCCCTTATTTGGTTTTGGGGTTTTCCCCTTCATCCCTTTGCCCCTTTTTACCCTTTTGTACCCCCAAATATTTCCTTCCCCCCCTAATTTGAAGCCATCCATTCCCAAATCCTGAACCCGCCCCCCCCCAAACCCCGGGGACATACCCCCCTTAACTTTTTCTTTTTGGCTTTAAAAATTCCCCCGGAAATTTTGGGGGGTAAATGGAAAATTGGGTTTAATTAAATAAAAAGAATTATTCCCCCAATGAAAAGGGGGTTTTTTGGGAATTTTCCCCCCCTTTTGATGATTTTTAAAAACCCCCTTGAAAGGGGAAAAACGGCGTTTTTTCTTTTCTATTGTTTGGGTTAAATTTTCTTTTCCCCCCCTTTTTAGGGGAACCCCCCCTCCCTTTTCCCCCCCCAAATTCCCCCGAAAAGCCCCCCGGGTTTTGCGCCCCAATCCTTTTTTGCAGATTTCCTCTTGTAAAAACCTGGCCCGGGTTTAAAAAAGGGTCCCAAAAAAAGAAGCTGGGCTGGAAATTTTTTTGGGTTGTTTTAAACCCCTTTTTAATTAAAAAAGTTATCGCCCTTTAATTTTACCCCCGGAAAAAACCCCTCTAGATTTAAAAAACCAACCCAAAGGGGTTTTTAAGGAAATAAAAAGGGGCCTTCCCCCTGACCCACCCGTTGGTTCCCCCCGGTTTGGGGGTTGGGGGTGAAGGGCAATTTAGTAAGGAATTTTGGTCCTCCTGCCCCCCCCGGGATCATCTGGCCCGGCCGGGCCCCTCCCCTTGGGGGATCGTTTGTTCTCCCTGCCCTATTTGGTATTCCCAGTGCCCCCCACTTTTTTTTTCCGTTTTGTCTCCCCATTAAAAATTGAAGAATTGGGGGTTGGATTCTCAATGGACCTTTCCTATGCTGAGATTTCCACCCAGACAACCTGCAGATTATGGAATATTTTTGTTTGTCTGAGTAGATTAGCTCCTAATGAGCAAATCATAAAACTTTTTTTGGTTTGTTGGAACTTTTAGAAGGTGGTCATGTTGGAAGACCCTTTGCTCCTGGGGTCTGCTGCCACGTGGCGAGACAAATAGGCGGTTATTGCAGCTGCTGCTACTCCTGATTTTTAATGATGTCGCTCTTGAATATTAAAACCATTATGGAAGAGAGAGGGCGAGGAGAGAGGAGAAAAATTGTGGTGTGATTTATTATTCTGCTCTGGGTGAATCCCCTCCTCTCCTCCGTCTTTCTCTTCATTACATTCAATCTGTCCCTTGCTCTGTACTCGTTCTTCCTCCTCCTCGTTTCTCCATCTCCGTCTTCTTTCATAATTGTTTTTCATGATCATTTTGTCAGGTTTTATTTTTCCTGGATTGTTGTTGGCAATTGTTCGTTTTATGATCATTTTTTTCCCACTGTTTCGCCTATTTGTCACCCCAATGACAGAGGATGACTCAGGCTCCGTGGGGTTTTATTCTGAATATGTGTGCGTGTAGGAGGTGCTGTGCTAATAGTCCCTCTTTCCCTGACAGACTAATGAGTAGTTTGGGCTCCCGTCTATCTCGCGCTCTCCGTTTCCCTTCCTACCTCTGGCTCTTGGAAATGATGAGCTCACTCGCACCCGCTTTCCAGAGAGTACACCTAATATGACGAATTCTTTCAAATTCATGTCTCCTTTTTTCTCTCTGTTGTCATGGCTGTCATGGTTCTTCTGATCCACATGCAACTCCGTCTTCTTTACAGTATAAGGAGCAGCTGGTTAATGTGGTAATTTGTGATGTTTTTTAGCAGAATTTCGGCAAGTTAGGACCAGTTTACATTGAAGAAAGAGGAGTAGTAGACCGTTGTGTAAATGTTTGACTCAAATATGATTGTTTATATTACTGAAAAGCTAAGCAGAAACAATAAAATCATTAAAACAGCGTCTGTTGAGACACTTTAAACAGGCTTTATTGTTTGCATTGTTTAGTTTAAATACCTTAAGAGTATTTCAAAACGTAAATTGACATAAATCCTGTACATCTAAACTGAAAACGGGATTCAGAGCCAGTTCCAGTAAAACCAGTGTCGTGTTTCTTGTACTCGTCGTACTCGTCGTCTTCCGCTTATCTGGGACCGGGTCGCGGGGGCAGCAGACTCAGCAGAGACACCCAGACGTCCCTCTCCCCAGCCACCTCCTCCAGCTCCTCCGGGGGGAGCCCGAGGCGTTCCCAGGCCAGCCGAGAGACATTAGTCCCCTTCCAGCGTGTCCTGGGCCCCCTGGGCCTCCTCCCCGGTGGACGTGCCTGCGAAACACCTCCCGAGGAAGGCGTCCAGGAGGCATCCGATATAGATGCCCGAGCCAGCTCAACTGGCTCCTCTCGAATGTTGAGGAGCAGCGGCTCTACTCCGAGCCCCTCCGAATGGCCCAGAGCTCCTCACCCTATCTCTAAGGGAGTGCCAGCCACCCTACGGAGGAAGCTCATTTCAGCCGCTTGTATCCGGGATCTCGTTCATCGGTCATGACCCAAAGTTCATGGCCATAGGTGAGGGTAGGAATGTAGAACGCACCGGTAATCGAGAGCTTCACTTTTCGCTCAGCTCTCTCTTCACCACAACGGACCGGCACGGGGCCCCCATTACTGCGGCCAGCCGCACTGATCCGTCTGTCGATCTCCCGCTCCATTCTTCCCTTCAATCTTAAACAATACCCCGAGATACTTGAACTCCCCCACTTGAGGCAGGGAACTCTCCTCCAACCTGAAGAGGACAAGCCACCCTTTTCCGGTCGAGTACCATGGCCTCTGACTTGGAGGAGCTGATCTTCATCCCAGCGCCTTCACACTCTGCTGCGAACCGGGCCCCAGCGCATGCTGTAGGTCTCTGGCTAGGGGGGCAGCAAGACCACGTCATCGCCAAAAAGAAGAGACGAAATCCACTTGGTCCCAAAAAAAAAAAAACAAAAAAAAACAAAAACCAAAAAAAAAAAAAAAAAAAAAAAAAAAAAAAAAAACAAACCAGACCCCCTTCGGCCCTTGAGTTATGGAACAGGACGGTGACAAAGGGCAGCCCTGCCGGAGTCCAACATGAACCGGGAAATAGGTCCCGACTTAGTGGCGGCAATGTGGACCAAACTCCCTGCTTCCGCGCTCGTACAGGACCCGGAGGGCCCCTACTAAAGGCCCATACTCCTGGAGCACCCCCCACAGGGCATCACGAGGGACACAGTTGAATGCTTTCTCCAGGTCCACAAAAACCACATGGGGACCGGTTGGGCAAACTCCAAGGACCCTCGAGTACCCTGTAGAGGTATAGAGCTGGGTCATGTGTTTCTCCAATGGTTTCTCCACATCTATTGTCGATGCTGCTGCCCTTAGCTGCGGCCGTAATGGTTGCGGGTGCCTGTCGTGGCACGGCAATCCAGCACAACCAGTGGTGGACACCGGCAGTAAGGGATGCTGTCAAGCTGAAGAAGGAGTCCTATCGGCTCTGGTTGGCTTGTGGGACTCCTGAGGCAGCTGACCGTGTCGTGTTTCCTCCAAAAAAAAAAAAAGTTCCCCGGGCACAAACCATGGTTTAACTCGGGCATCACATAATACTTGGTTGATGTCACCCATGGGCGGGTCGTAGCTGGAGACGATCGAAACAACAAGCATGGTGGCAAAGACAAATTCTATTCAATTCAGTTTATTTATATAGCGCCAATTCACAACACATGTCGTCTCAAGGCACTTCACAACAGTCAGGTACATACATTCCAATTAGTCCTAACCATTGAACAGTGCAGTCAGATTCAGTTATTTATTCAAATTGGATAAAAAGTTTTTCTATCTAAGGAAACCCAACAGATTGCATCGAGTCGGAGATTTGTAGCATTCACTCCTCCCGGATGAGCATGTAGAGACAGTGGACAGTCACTGGCGTTGACTTTGCAGCAATCCCTCATACTGAGCATGCATGTAGCGACAGTGGAGAGGAAAAACTCCCTTTTAACAGGAAGAAACCTCCAGCAGAACCAGGCTCAGTGTGAGCGGCCATCTGCCACGATCGACTGGGGGTTAGAGAGAACAGAGCAGAGATGCAAAGAGAACAAAGAAGCACTGATCCAGGAGTACTTTCTATGGGAAGGAAAAGTAAATGTTAATGAATGTAGCTCCTTTAGTCGTTTCACCTAGAAAGAAAGAACAGATAAACTCTGAGCCAGTTTTCAAGGTTAGTGTCTGAAAGAGAGCACATAGAGGTAGTTACAGTAAAAGCTCAGTCAATAGCCATGTCTAGGAAGAGAAAAGGGTTTAAACACTAAAAGACGGGGCCATGTGGATCATCGGTAGAGGGTGAGCCATTAAGTTGTTGCCAGCAGAAGCTTGGACGATGCCCCTCTCCAGAAAGGGTTACAGGTAGACACAGAGTCAGGCCAGGTGTAGCTTCTAGGAAGAGAAAAAGAAAAAAGAGAAAAAAAAAATTTAAAAAGCTGAAAAAACAAAATAATGAAAAAAATTGTAGAGCAGTGTGAGAAAGTAGCGAAGAGGGTGAGAGTGGTCTTTATGTCCTCCAGCAAAAACTACAGAGATAGCTCAGGACAACTAAGCCACTCTAACTAAAAACCCTTTTATCAAAAAGGAAATTTTTTAAACCTAGCCTTAAAAGTAGACAGTTTGTCCATCTAGAGCCCATAATGGCCATTGTTTATACTAAAAACCAAAAACGATTGGGTTTACCTCTCTCTGTCAGATTGACCAATAACCATTGGAAAAGAGAGGGGGTTATACAGGTAGCAGAAATGGAAGGTGGGTTTGCACTTCAACCATAACTGAGCCGGTTTAGGCTAAACCTGAAAGAACGTACTGTGCTTTTTAAGATGCTTTTTAGAGTAATGTGTTAAACCTGGATGTTTTCTTTTGTTTTGAAATCCTATTCCTTAGTTCAGACATGTGTAAAATACAGCAGATATATCCTTATAAAGCACAACTAGTACAACCTCCAGCTTCTTTGTTGTTGCTCACGGCCTCTTGGGAGCCTCCCCGACCAGTTTCAATCAGGTCTTTCCATCAGTTTTGGAGAAAAGTCCTCTTTCTGTAATATCACTGTCGTCATATATCGTCTCCAAATATTGATGCCTCTCTGCACTGTGATTATGTTTAAATATAATGCTGGGATTTGTTTCTGATATCTTTGTACAACAATAAGATGGTGAATGGCCTGCACTTGTAAAGCGCTTTAAGTCCCCAGGGCCCAAAACACTACAATCAGTCATTCACCCATTCACACACTGACAGGGGTAGACTACATTGTAGCCACTTCTGCCCTGGGGCAAACAGAAGTGAGGCTGCCATACAATCGGTGCCACCGAGACCTCTGACCACCACCATTAGCAGGCATGGCGGGTCTTGCCCAAGGACACAACGACTGTGACAGACAGAGCATGGCTTCGAACTGGCAACCCACCAGTGACAGGACATCTACCACTGCTGCCACCATCGCCCCATCAATAAACTTTCTATCCTTTTTTTTAACCTTCTGCAAACTCTGGCTTTAGCTGAAGGATGCAAATCAGTATCTGTCAGGAAAATCCTCCAAGGACAGCTGAACCTTATTTCTAGTTAATCAGATTTACTATAACTGATGGGAGGTGTGAATTCAGGACTGAATGCTGGATCTTTTAGCCTGCTTCATGCCGTCACGCAGGTTCTACTCTGTCAATAATCAGGTGAATAAAGTTTAAAATTAAATATATTGGAAATCACCATTAATCAATGGTTTAACAAAGGGGGGAGTATGTGAAAGATGCAAGTTGTCCCAAATGCTTGATGGCTACTAAAAGAAGTAAAGTTTAGCATTCAGCTTGAACACTAAACATTATCCTGTTTTCTGGGTGGAGATATTGTCAACCCATCACTGGTTGAGAGCAGCTTAACACAAAGACTAATGAACACACAGAAACTGCAGCTTTTCTCCTGAAAACCAGAGCAGTTCTTCTTGTCACCAACTGTTTTTTGTTCCGTTGTGCTTTGCTTGTCCCTGCAGAGGACCTAGTGTATGAGGTGAGCTGGTTCTTCACCCGGCTGCGCCACGGCCAGACCATGAGTCAGGTGGCCAGCCTGGACCGCTTTGGCCTCATGAGGAAAATGAACCGCAACTCATCCAGTGACGTTTCGATAGAGCGTAAGAACACGAACACCTACATGCTGAACATTTTCGGCACTCAGGACAGGTGAGTGGGTGATTATGAGGATTATTCTGCCTTTAGTCTCAGCTGTGGATTCTAACAGTGTGTTCTGTGCTTTCCAGTGACAGTGGTGAGTACCACTGCGTGGTCACTCCGTGGTACAAGTTGGCAACAGGAGACTGGACTCAAGCTAGAGAGCTGACTTCCAGCAGGGTCTTCCTCTCTGTCAAATTAGCAGGTTAAGACACATTAAAATTAAATTACATAGTCTTGTTTTTGCCTTTAAGAAAAATGCAGCATAACATAAAAAGCCCTGCAGAAAATGGATTATTTTATCATATGCAATGCCCCGTTTCTCTCTCTTCTCCTGCAGTCTGGGACTCCTTAAAGCTACCTCTCCTTTACGGTGCCTCGGCCTCTCTGGGTAATGATATCACTAAATATCAGAGACATTTCATGTTTTTTTCCTTTTAAAATAATGCTTAAATCATTTTTAGCAATCAGTTGTCAAATCCAGTATGTTTTATTGACCAGATTAGGATGATTTGTTCAAAGTTGTGGTGGTTAAAAGTTGTTGCAGACCATTCTGTAATGTCGATTATAAAATATTATAGCATTATTAAAATTATGGGAGTTATTATTTATAAAAATATCTTAGTAATATTCCAACAGTTCTACAATTTTAAATAAAACTGAAATAAGTTAAAAACATTTCTACTTTTGGTATTAAGAATCTAATATTTGTCATGAAACAATCATGGGAATAAAAAGAAATAACGTTTCAAAAAGATTAGAGAGGGGAATTAAAAAAAATATAAATGCAAATAAAGCTTTAAAATGTTTAAATTAATAAAAAATATATTGCCTGTTTAAGTTTGCTTCTTATATAAAGATATTAAAATTTGCATTTGACATTAATTCTTTTACAATTTTTATATTCTGAAACTTTTATATTTTGCAATATCCAAATTTTTGCTATAGATTGTTTACATATTTTAGTCAAAATGCTTATTATAATTGTATGTATTTCTATTTTTTCTTATTTTGTCTTTATTCCCATATTTATAATTTAATCATTCACTGGTTTTTATTTATTCTGTTTATCGCTTAGTTTTCACAGCATTTGCTAAATCTTAAACAGAACTCTTTATCTATGTTTTCCCAGACGTTATTTTTCTCTTGCATTAACCAGGTCATACAAATCTGACTGGTTGCTTTCGCAATGTAAAGAAACTATTGTAATGAGTCGGTATAAGTTGGGGAGCTGAAGTATTACGGCAGCCTGAGGCAACTGTAAATGCAGCCAACAGCTGAAAAAACTGAATCCGAAAATGGTTGAAAGGGAGACAAGCTTGGATCATTTGGCTCACTGTTGCTCACATCTTGGACTGCAGGCTGACCGAATCTCTTTGGCGCTCGTCTTCACTTCAGTAGCACATCACACTTAGGATACTCTTGTAGCACTGACTGCCCTCATTGGATTTAAACATCAAATTCAGTGGTTGTAGCTGTAGGTATTTGCATTATATTTGTTATTGTATTTTAATTCTATCAATGCTCTAGTTTCTGCTTGTTTAATGAAGTAACCTTAAACCTAAACAGAAGAACTTTGTTCTATCATATCGTGTGTTTTCAGGTGTGGGCATCTTCTCTCTGCTCCTGGGTCTGATTTGCGCCCAGTGCTGCTGCCGCAACACGGCACACACTCCCCGCTCACGCAACAAACTGATGGACCTCGAGATGGACTGACAAACACTTTCCCCTGCACCCACACACTGCAGCGCCCACAAAAAGCACCACACGCAAAACAGACACACGCCCGTCGACGACTTCTGGGACACCCACCTGTTTGCCGCCGATGGGCGTTGGGAGTGAATCTGTCTTTTGGAAGCCTGACCGACCGATCACAGTGCTTTTAAAAAGGTGCTTGGGGACTTCTCAGCTCTGCAGTGGAGGTGCAGGGGATCTTCATGCTAGCCAATGGAGAAATAGCCTTTCAGACTTCTGTTTCTTTTTTGAATATATTTGTTTTCTCAATAGGATTTCTGTCCATATGAGAAACTCTGAGGAATCCAGAGCTTCTGAGATGTCACTGCCCGCAGGGACTAAAGACCTCTACAGAGATCAGCTGCCTCTCTAACCTCTAGGAATAACAAATGAAGCACTCAGGCTGGATTATGTTTTTTCACTCCTTTTCTCAGATGCCAAGGCTCATTGCAAGTACAACCTTTTTTAAAATGTGATAGCAAATTGGTTCATCGGTGCATCAGTGAACCACTAAACTGTCCGAGGCTGGACATTTTCTTCAGGATTATTGAACCTGGATTTATCCTTTTTCAGTTTTAAGCCTGAGCCTTCCTTCTGCCATAGATAGGTTTGAGGAGTAAACATTAAAATTAAAAGTGCTTCATGTGCTTTCCAAATGAGAGGCGTTGGACTACCACCCCAGAGTGTTCCTATCTTAACAAAAGGAAAATAACTAACTTTATTGTCAAGACGTTTTTTTTTTTTTGTTTTTTTTTTTGAAAATTAAGAGATTTTAAAGTGACATTAAAGAGACGTTTTTAAGCTTTACAAAAAGATATGCAGTTGGTGTGTTTGTGTGTGAGATATACTGTACACGGTGCCAATATTTGTGGAGTGTGGTTAGTTCAGATTTCCGGACTGACACTGGAACTGTCGCTACCAGCGGCGGCAGAGAACACTTCTCTTTTATAAGTATTCAGAAATGTATCCAGATGTTATTTTTGCCTGAGTCTTGTGTGTGTTTTGTACAGTGTGTGAGTGCTGTGTGACAAAGGGTTGCATGTACTGTTTAGTAACAGTATGATGTTTTTCACAAGTGACATAAATCTTTCTCCTTTCCCATTAAAAGCCCACTACTTTCAAAATGTAAAAACTGGCTGCAGCAAAGTTAGCTAGCGCGAGCACATGATGATGATAAATCAAGATGACACAAGTAACTCAATTGCTTTTTGGTTTGCATTAATCATAGTTCATAATTTTGCATGTTTATCTGCTTTAAATGTTTAAAAAAATGTTTTACAGTTTTTCAAATGTGCTTAGCCTGAATTAGTTTAGCACTAATGGGAAGTGGGGAAAATGCTAACTTTGCTTGCTAAGATATATATTATAGTCTATGGACTACCTAGTTTTTTTTTATGACCAATAAATCACTTTTGGTCCTCATTTTAGTTTTTGTAATCAACACATACAAAACTGTGAAAGTTTTGCTTTCCAAAACTAGAACTTTTTACCTCGGCTAGTATTTTTTGACGTTATGCTAAGCTAAGCTAAATCCCACTTGAAGCTGGATTATATACCAATTTGAGGTAGGCTTTATCCAATTTGAAGCTAGGCTTCGTCCTACTTTAGGCTACAGCCTAAATCCCACTTCATGCTAGGCATTATCTTGCTCCATGCTAGGCTATATCCCCCTCCATGCTAGGCTATATTCCCCTCCATGCTAGGCTATATCCCCCTCCATGCTAGGCTATATCCAGCTCCATGCTAGGCTATACGTATGTCCCAATTCAGGGGCTGGATCCTTCAAAGGACCCGGCCTACGTGGTCTGGGTCCTTCGTCGACCGCTAAAACCACAGAGGCCAGAAGTGAGCAGCTGCGAATTGGGACGGTCTAGCCTCACCGTCGGGAAGGCTGGCGAGGCAAGACGGCAGTTACTGCAGCAGGAGCGGAAAACTCAGAACATGTCGGAGCACGTTTGAAATTAAGTGATGTCTTGATAAATCAAGCAGATAATTCGCGTCTACACAGTTATATTCCCGCACTAAAAACATTGTAGAAGTTTATTTGTGTCAAAGAAAGTGTAATTTTTCACAATTTACTCACAGCTTTTGTGGTCCGCCATGGCTGCCCCTGCTTGACCAATCCGCTTCGACCCGCAATGAATCATGGGAAATGATGGATCGCGAAGGATTCTCACAACCCATTCTTCAAATTGGGCAAAAGAAGGACGCCGTGCTGTGACGTAATTAGCCTACAAATACGGCCAGCGAAGGATCCAGCCCCTGAACTGGGACATACGCTATATTCCGCTCCATGCTAGGCTATATCCCGCTTTAATCTGAGCAAAAACATATATTTTTAAACATTTTTTTTACTTCTTTAGCAATGGTTACTAGTTGGAAAGCTAACCAGAAAACATTTTTGGATTTGGAAAATTTTTACCTTGGTAAGATTTTCTTAAATCATTTAACATGTTCAGTTTCTACTGTTGTGTTTTCCATGCCAAGCTAATCTTACCATTACTATTCATTATAACATATTTTCTTTTAGAAAAATTCTTTTGAATAAAATCATACAACTTGGTAAAATTTCTAATTATTATTTAATTAGTTAAAAACCAAAAATTGATGACATAAACTTTGACATCTAGTTCAGTTGGCATGGAGTGATTATTTTCTTTGGAAAAGGTGGAATAAATGTTTTGTTTTGTGATAAATCTTTTGAGATAAGAGTAAATGAGGAAAATGCATTAGCCAGTTGGTTGAAAGACAGTTTATAAAACAAAACCTGCTGAGAGTCTGCTTTCTGTTGTTGTTTTTTTTATTAGCAGTTGAATGAACTTGTGATTGGGATATCATGTTGACTGGTGTGTGAACACGCTCTCACAGCTCCACCAACAACACTAAATGATGGAGTTTCAGTCCAAACCACCAGGATCCAAACCGTTTCCTCCTGAATTAAATGGGCAGGAAAAGGACATTGTTTGAAGGATTTTTTTTTAGGTGAATTATAATCAAATCTTTCAGAGCAATAAATCAGGTTACAGCTCAGAGAATAAGCTGTACAACACTCCAAGATAAAGAGATTATTGATTTTTTTACCTATTATCCATTAGAACTGTTATTCCAACCACAACGCAGTAAAAATATTCTGCCAAACGTCTTTTGTAAGGCTGGATTTGACCCAGATCCAAAACAAAGACCGAGAAAGTTGATTTTGGAAAACCAAATGGAGCCTGGATCTCTGCATCAGTTCCTAACACATCCTTCTCCAAGGAATGAAACTGGAGGAATTTTGGACACAGTTGGTGTTTTGGCCTGATTGATAGTGATTTCTATTATCAGGAAGTCCCCTTAAACACTCAGCAGATGTCTGTGCTTCTTGCTGCTCTCTTGGTTTTCAGGATTAGGCGTACCATCGTCAACATGCAGGTGGATAATCGTGCTTTGTGCCAAAACTTCCTAACTTTAGACCACACAAAGTAGCATTGAAGCACACTTGTCCAAGGAAGGCTTCCATATTGTCTTCTCTGTTTTTATAGCAGGCAATATGATAAATCATGATTTTTTTAATAAATAGATTTGTGATATGTACTCTTCCGGCTTTTCTTTATTGACTCCCCTGTTTAAAATGTAACTACAGTTAAAATCGGATGTATAGACTTTATAAAATGACTCATAACCTTTCCTCACTGTCTGACGTTAAACCAGACTAAACTTTCCCTGCTTCAGGTCAGCTGTGATTACTAAAGTTATTTATATTTGCTCAATGGCAGAAAAATATGAAAGAGAATTTATTTTGAGGACTTTGGTTAATAATTACCTCAAATTCAAAGGTTTACATACACTAAAATACTAAGCCTTTAAACAGTGATGATGATGCCATGGCTTTCTGAGCTTTGGAGTAACAATAGAGGTAATTAGAGGCACCTCTGTGGATGTATTTTAAGGCAACACCTCAAACATGCTACTTCCTTGTTTGACATCGTAGGAAAATCCAAAGAAACCAGCCAAGATATCAGGGAGAGAATTCTGGACGTCAAGAGTCCAGTTCGTCCGGATCCAGATGTCTGTAGGTTCCACATTCATGTGTTCAAACAATTCTAGAAACACCGTGCAGTTGTCCAGGCATCAGGTTCTGGAAGGAGACAGGTTCTGTGTCGCAGAAATTGTCGTTTTTGTGTTAAAAGTGTGAAGCAGCCCCGGGGGAAAAAAAAGCCGAACTTGATAAGATGCCGACTGAAGCTTATGTCACGATCCACAGTGAAACAAGACCTGTACTAGCATAGGCTGAAAGGCCGCTTAGTGAGGAAGAAGCTATCGCTGCAAAAGCGACATAAAAAGCCAGATTGCAGTTTTTCAAAGCACTCTGAGTCAAATACTGCTGACAGCTCTCGTTGGATTTAAACATTCTGGAGACAACATTCTGGAGACATGTCCAGTGGTGTGATGAAACCAAAATTGAGGTGTTTGATCATAATCACCAGACAGTTGAAGCTTGGGTTCAAATGACCCTAACCATACCATCAGATTAGTTACAATTTGGCTTAAGGACAAAGTCAATACCTTGAGGTGGTCAGGTCATCATCTACAAACCTGTTGCCATACGTGTGCACACCCCCAAACTAACCTTTTGGTTTTAATACACCACGCATTCAGCATAGTTAATATTAATTTGGGAATATTTGCCCACTCTTCTTTCCAAACAGACTCAAAATGTGGGCATTTTCTGTGCAACGCCCTCTTCATATCACTGGACAGACCTGTCTCTGGCGACTCCGAAACGTGGTCATCTTCTGGTGAAGCTGTTCTTTTGTCGATTTTGATACATGCTTTGGGTCGTCGTTGAACTGAAAGACGAAGCCTGAATGTTTTGCTCCGACATTCACTGATAATTCGAACTGCTCATAGATACTTCAAACTGCTCATAGCTCAAGTCCCAGCTGAAGAAAAACTGCTCCAAGCATGTTACTGCCACCACTGTGCTTTACTGTTGATAGCTTGGTGTTTTTGAGCCAAAACATACATTTCTAAGAAGAGACTATAACATTCCCCACATACTTTTGAAGACTAATAATGTGTTTTTGCAAAATGTATTTAGGATTGGATAGTCATAATGCCGAAGCGTAAGCTGTACTGTTTGAAAGAAAGCTTTAATGTTGTTCCTTATCTAATTTGTCTCCGTTTTGTCATCAGTTTTGGATTTTTCGGTGTCGCATTTGAAACCTCACAAGAACTTGTCATTTTAAAAGAGTTTTTCTATCCACTGTAGGGGCTTTGACATTGTCAGCAGACTGTGCTACTGATACTACTTAGAAAAGAGGGCAAATGTTTACACATTCCTTTGCTGTGCTGTCGCTGGATGAAAGTTTACTTAGAAGTTGTTCCTGGGTTTCCGTGGAAGTTGTGTTTGAGCTGATTGAGTAACTGGGTTTGCTTTACTTATCATGCCAAGTTTGAGTCAATGATCCACTTTTTGTTTTTGCCTCTCATTTTTAATCCAAAAAGGTTTCTCTCTCTCTCTCTCTCTCTCTCTCTCTCTATATATATATATATATATATAGTATATATTTGGCAGTACTGTCACTGTTGCTTAAATGTTGAGTCTTGCTGGTTGCTATTGTGCCTTTTCTCCTACTAGTAGGGGGTTTCTTGTAAAATAACACAATTCCACATTATTTACATAGAAAGTTAAAACTAAGACTGTGTTACATGATCAAATCTACTGAAAAAGAGACGGGTATTTGACCTGCTAACTAAACAGTCTAACATTTTGACACATTTATTTATTTGATTTTGAAGGGCTGGTAACAAGTGGTGTCAGCATAGTTCTTTATAATCTCAAACATCTTCTATATAAACGGAAGATTTCGCTTTTCCCGCTCAGCTAACATGCAGTTGTATAACCACTGCTTCTGAGAGCTGCTTCACATCTCTGGAGGGAGTCAACGAGCTTCTGGTACCTGTGGACGGGTATTCCAGCCCAAAATGATTGGCCTACATTCCACAGATCCACAAAATTTCTCAGTTTGCCTCAGAAACAGCATTTTTAATGGTGACCAAGATGCTGCTCACTTGTGTGTTTGGTTGTCCTGTTGAAACGCCCATTTTGTCCTTAGCATTTGCTAACAGGACCTCTTCAAACTGATCTGTGGTATAGGATAAATAGGTCAAACATAATATGGGGAACATCTTCATACCATGATAACTGAGCCACCGTGCTTCTCAGTGTACTGTTGTTTGAATTCAGGGTTTGGGACTAGACCAGAAAAAAACCCATTTTGCTTTCATCAGTTCACATTATGCTCCACCATCTCTCTTTAGGCCACTTAATGTGTCTTATGCTAACTTCTTTAGCGTATGTTAATCATTTATTTCTTCATTTATATCAAACGTAGGAGTTTGTGGGGGGATTCTGCCGATACCTTGGCTTGACAAATCTTTTAGTTTTAACCGTTCTCATGCTAATCATTGGCTAAGTCTTTGCCATTTTGGCCATTCTTTGTTTTTTCTAATTCTTTTATTCCAGTTTCTATTATTCGTTAATTTTAGCAACCCATATTTCCCCCCTGTTCTTCTGTATCCAGATAACCGTTACAGACTCTGTTTTAAGCATTTAAGCAACATTTTAAAGAATATAGTTCTGTTGAACTCTAAATCTAACAGAAATAATTAATGAGCACAAAATGTCGCCCCCGACTGGTAATTAGAAAGAATGATGTTTTCTTACTACACGAGGATTCATTTTAAAGTATTTATTTGAAGTAAAATCCGTTTGGTGCAGCCAGAACTCATTTCCATTGTGAACAGACAAGTTTAGGAAGCGGTTCAGCTGACCCACGCTGGCCTTTTTTCTTCCTCATGATCTGATGTGGTCCTCATCACTGCTCGTTTTCACAAACTTGTAAGAAATGGGGCCCGGTTTAGTTTCCTTCTCTGGGCACACTGGAGAAAACGTTGGAAAAATGCTACTTGAAAAACTGGAGGCAGGATTAAAGTTTTATAGTAAAACATTTAGACCACGGCTATATGTCTCTGCTTCTAACTGTCTCCCATCATTTTGGTCCTGTGGGATTTCTGTTTTTATGTTTATTATCTGTCACCCCTCTTTTTTGATCAGTGCATCTTCTTTTCTCCTGTTTCACTCGCTGCTCCTTCTGTCGCTCTCCCTCTTGATTAAAATGCAGATGAGCTGAATCCCTGACCACCTTCTTGAGTTTAAATTTTTACACCTCTTTCCATCCACCTCTTTTTTTCTCTCATCTTCATTTCATGTTGAGCTAACACGAATGAAAGATCCTTTTTTGATTGGCTGCAGGCTTTTTCTAACATGCACTTGTTCTCTCTCAGGGTCCATTTGACCCATTTTCTTGTCTCTGCGTGTGCGTGTTCATGGATCATTTGTTAATGTGGGCTTGTCACAATTAAAAGCATTATCTTCTTTAATTGAATCCGAGAGGCACATGATCAGAATAAGCAACCGTCATGTGAGAGACCTCCATCTTTGCCTCCCTATACTGCTGCTTTGGAGGTTTTGCCTCACTTTGGCTTCTTCGTGTCACACTTTGAGGGATGCTCCACATACAAAACAACAGACAAAAAAAAAAGATGGAAAAACTGAAAAATTTAGCAGCACATGGAAGCGAGTAAGCAGGGCGTGCTCCCCAGAGCCCACCAGAGGCAACACGTTTTCTGGTTTTCATTTTAATCAGCGCTGATGTCAACAGCATCTCCAGATCCAGCACAACATGCCGCTGCCTGTAAACCTCCTGTGCTCCACACCAAACACGCTGTTAACATCTCAGATGTAGCGTCTTCAGATGGGAGAAATTAATAACTAATTGGTAATGAAACCAGGTGTTTATGCCATTCGGCTTAAATCCCAGATATATTGCACATCAAAATAAAAATGGTAAAATCAGGTATCTGCACCCTTCCATCGTCTCAAACCATATGGGTTAGTTAATGTGTTGTTCTACTGATACATGACATGTTTTTAGTGGTTTTATTTCCGATATGTCTTTTGTGGAAAACTGTTTTTGGGCCAAACCTGTTCTGCTCTTCTCCATTTATGCATTATTTGCAATTTTAATGCCATTAACCTGTTTCTTTGTCCATAGAAAGTACTGCTGGCTCAGTGCTTCTCTGTTTAGCAGTGTCTCTTTACAGGACTGAACCATTGACGGACCTGTTACCACTAGTAACAATGTGTTCTGCTTTTTTTCATTTAATAGAAACTACTCCTGGCCCAGTATTGTGTGTTTAGCTCAGTCTCTTTCCAGGACAGATCTTTTGACAAGCCTATTTCCGCCATCATCTTTGTGTTTCATATCCATAGAAAGCGGACCGAGCCCAGCAGTCTTTGCAGAATGGAGTCAAAACATATTCAGATATTGATGTATAATTATATTTATATATATATACCTGGAAAAGAGAGTAATTTGGTCAAATTAAAGAACAAAATTGATCTTGTTTTACTCCTTAATCAAAAAATCAAAAATGAGTTTCTAACTTAGCAAAAAGTTGGGACAACCTACTCCCTAATACCTATTTTTACCCCCTTTAATTCAGTGAGATGCTTCTTGTTGCCATCTACCGGTGTTTCGTGGGTGTCCTGCATATACAGCCCATTTCAAGTCACCCCAGTCCAGGATCTGGGCTTTGACACAACCCAGGAAAACTTTCTCTTTGTTCATTCTCAGCCAATTCTTGGTGGATTTACTGGGATGTTTGGGTCATCGTCATGTTGATTCTGACTCTGCTTCTTTGCACCATCTCACTCCTCTTTCTGCTCCCACAGCGGCTTACTGGTCCATCCATCCTGGTTGTAATTAACTCAGATTCACCCACAGTAGCTCCAAATTCCCCATAACCTCTGGTGAGACCTGAACACTAAAGTATTTATATAAGCTGAGACCCCTTCTGTCTTAAACGTGGGTCACTTTGATAAAAAAAAAAAACATGCATATGAAATGATGCTTGTGAGCGAAACAATGTCAAAAGCCTTTTAATTCATTGGAGGTGTGTCTGCAGTCTGGCTTTTATCAACCAATTCCCAGAGCACTCAGTCACCAACAATCAGAGCTCAGCACAGTCCACAAAGATCATGTTTCGGGTCTGCAGGTCAAAATTCGTTGCATGAACACTCATTAGTTACTTACACAGGAAATATAAGCCAGATAGCAAACTCTTCTGCACTCTCTGGGCCTTCATATTTCCCGCTAAGACTGAAATTATGTTTTAAGTGAAGCCAAAATGGAAATGAATGATCTTCAAGCTAAACACACACACATAAAAATGAAATACAAGACTGATTTAACAATTCTGTTATGATTGAATTAAGCTTTTCTACTCCCTTGTGGTCAAGTGGTGACTTTAGGTTTTAGAGATTTTGTTTTAATTGCTGTTTACATACTGTATAGATAAAGAGAGAGAGACTCCTCCAAGATGATCACAGCCTTGCAAAGAAACTGACGGTAAAGCTGCTGGACTGGCCAAGCATGTCTCCAGACTTAAACCCTATTGGGCATCTCCTCAAATGGAAGGTAGAGGAACACGAGGTCTCTAACATCCAGGTAACCGGTCGCACTTTATTCTGGTGTATCAGAGTAAACGGGGTTGAATACAAATACACACCAAATGTTTCAGATTTATATTTCAAAATAAATTGAAAACCATTTCTAATTTTCCTTCCACTTTACAACTATGCACTAATTTGTGTTAGTTAATTACATAAATCTCTCCAAAATCATTGAGCTTTGTAGTTGTAACAAGACAAAAGTTTAAGCACTATGAATACTTTTGCAAGGCACTAAAGATTCATAAGATGCGTCATTTGAACCCTGCGTTTGTCGATGTAAAAAGTGGACGTTACACAGTTTACATCCATTATAAAAATGCTGCAGCTGATGTGGTTTTACTCTGCTTCCTGTCTGAAAGTTCTGCTAAGACTCAAGAGGTGAAATTGTCTGCATGTTGTCAGACGTAAAGCATGTGAATTATTGAGTGCAATAAACAATCCCTCGTCTTGGGGCAGCATGCACACACGCTCTGCAGTTTATGTTTGTGAATTAACCCCGAGTCCACAGTGTCATGGTGGAACTGGAAGGAGGGAGGCCTCTGGGACACTGAAAATGTCTTCTTTTAATTGTGGCAGCAGCCACTTATTGGACAGGGAGGGCTGAGAGAGTGTTAACTGACCCCTCAGAGTAAATGTTCATGTGTGTGCGCTCGCAGGAATGCAGCGACCACTCTCAGCCCCCTTCGTCTCACCATGGAAACTATGTCAACACACGACTAGGTTGGGTAGATGGAGGAAAAATCCTATATGAATTGGGAGGAGTGTGTGTGTGTGTGTGAGAGAGAGAGATGTATTATTAGTTGGGAGATATTTGACCTCACCTCTCTACAGATCCCTCTCTGGTGCTTTCACTGGCTTGCCAAATCAGATGTGAACTTCGGAGCAGTTAAATCATTTTTAGTCACTTTTATGTTCTGTAGACTTTCACTCAGTCGATTCATTAAACATTAAAATGCACAGTAAGGATCTAATGCACTCAGAGACACAAAAATATGGAAGAATAAGAAGAAACATTCACAGGCCAAGATTTCTCCCCTCTCTGTGCTTTTCCTGCCACAACCCCTCATATCAGATAATTATCCCAGTGGATCAATTTATACATGAAAAAACATATATAAGACATTCTTGCATTCACAATAATACAAGCATTATTAGTATTTAGTTTATTTATGTTTTTATTTTCTATTTAATTATTTATTTTTTATCGTTTCACACTGATTACTTTAATGTGAAAATGTCACACAGTAACGCTAGTAGCAGCACAGCACACTACACTTACTATGAACAGCAGCATATTTACATCCTTAGTATTAGCATTCTAGAGATTTTGATTTGTAATAGTTTGCTACAGTGACTAATGTTACTATTACAGATAATAGAGAAATGCAATCTTCATTGAAACCCGTGTGTTGTGATTGAATTTAACTTTATTTGTTTTTGCTATTTGCAGCGTTTTCCTTTGCATTTGCTTCATAACTTGCAATTGTTTTTTGTGTTTGTGTGTTTGCATCATTTAGGTGTTTGCAGCTAGTTTTGGATGACTTGCAGTAATTGATATAACCATTAGTTCTGCTCTTTAGCAGAAAACCCTGAAGGAGAATTTCCTGCCATCAGTCTGTGACCTTAAACTCAATGAGACTTGAGTTATGCAGTAGGACAATAATTCAAAGCACACCAGTCAAAACACTTCTGAATGCCACAGAAAAAACAAACTGAAGCATATGGGGTGCACAGTCACAGTCTGGGCTTATATCCAATTGAGATACTATGACCTTCAACAGTCTGATATTAGTATTTCATTAAGGATCTATAACATTTTAGTTGGACAAAAAAAGCGCATGACAGATATGAATGCATTGTCATTGATAACTCATTACTAGCTTATATTACACAAAATCCTCCTCTTCCACTGCAGATGCCACCAACACTGCAGAGACAGACCAGTCCTCCTGCAGGGCATCTCCTTGTATGGCTGTGCCTCTACAGCATGTCACTGCTCCATCTCTCCACCAGCTACTACATCCTCTCATGTATACACCAATAAGTGGTGTCATCACTCTCTGCATTGTCACTCTCTCCCCCCTCTTACTGTTTGTGTCTGTGGCACAAGGCCAATGAGACTCTCACTGAAAGACGAGGCGGCACCAACTGTTGCGTTTCGATGCTGCAAATACTGTTTACATCACAGTAGTGAATAAAACTCAGGGATCGCTGACAGGTTTAAA
The DNA here is from genome assembly GCA_036173005.1 of Crenichthys baileyi. Classification (NCBI taxonomy): domain Eukaryota; kingdom Metazoa; phylum Chordata; class Actinopteri; order Cyprinodontiformes; family Goodeidae; genus Crenichthys; species Crenichthys baileyi. Next base: position 40,647 of record JAHHUM010000643.1, read on the forward strand.
GGAAACGTGGGAAATAATGCTTGATATAGAACCTTTGGCCTAAAGGCTTCTGATATAAGAAGAGACTAGTTTTAGTGTAGATAGCCAAGCTGCAGCTGCACAGATTACCCCCAGAAACACATCTAGAGGCTGCAGCACATCGGCCCTCAAAGACCAGAGTTCGAGACCCCTGACGTAGAGCCAGATTGTCATGACATGTGCAAATTAACATACCCGGGCTCCCAAGGAACGTTTTAATATGGCCGATATAAAGGGGATCTCAGCCAAACTGTGATGGAAGTTGGAAGGGACCCCAATGAAATTATCTTTAGGGCCCCATACACCTTGAATTGGCTCTGGTAATTTGACATGTAGGGTTCTACAGTGTGGCTTACAAGATCTAAAGTAGACCAAATGTTCCTCAACATACTCTGAAGAATCAGTGAATCCCTTTGATTCTGCATCAAGGATGAAGCAGCCATAGCTATAATGTACAGTTTTACTGTTGCCTAACTGTGCTCTTCTTGGTTCATTGTCAGTGTTAGCCTCGACATGTGACCATAGTTTGGAGTAACAGTGAGAAGTTTTAGACATGCACACTAATCGCTGTGTATAATGTGTATTGACATCCCAGCTGTAATTCCATGGCTGCAGGGATCAGAGTTAATTCTCTGAGTCAGAGTGACTTCAACATCAGTGCCATGTGTAAAGGTGGCACCGATGGAGGCACCAGGGGAGGGGGGCTATACCCAAGAGTGTAGCAGTATCTGCTATACTCTTGGGCTAATTCACAGTGAAATGTGACATTTAACCCTCTGTGACCGAGATTTGCTCATTCTGCCATGTTTGGATATAGAAACGAAGATGTGGATTGGATTCCAGCTCCAAGTGTGATGTAGAATCTGTAAAGTCATTCGGAGCTCCATCAATCTCTACATTTCATGGAAATATAAACCCTGGAAGTGGAGCGGGGCGGGGGCGGCAGAAAACATGTCACACTTCAAACACCGTACCAGCCCTTAAAGACTGCACCTCATTTACACTTGCTGCTCACACTTCACATTACACAATGTAAATACAACTTACTAGTGCATGAATTTTAATGGGTCAAAGTTCCCCCCTCTTATTTTAGCAATCATAAAATCTTTGGTGAATTTTAAGATTCTGCTGTTTTTTCTTTAATAGCCATCTCTCTGTAACCGTACATGTATAACCTGAGATATATAACTAATTTCTTAGTGCATTAACTACCGCTTGCTTTTGATGTTTGTGTTTAAGGACCCAAAATCATCAAAATAGAAAGCCAGAAAACCATTACATTCTTAAAAGTAACCCAGCCACAATGGCACCCCTAGCCGCACAGGCCAAGCCCAGGAGCCGGTAAGCCCAGGAGCCGGTTCCCCCCGGCCTACACCAATCCCTGGCAGCATGACCCACCAGCCCACCCAGGACAGCAGGCACCATGCAGGCCCCAGCAGGTGCTCCCAGCCCACAGGCCTCTACTGTTCACTCGAACATACCCAAATCCCTAAACTCCCCTCCCATTTAATTAAATCAATAGCCATATTGTACTCCTGCATTTTTATCATTAATAATTGCCTGAACATTTATCTTTTTCCCTGTTTGTGAGTCAAATAAAGGAGAAAACATCTGACTGCAGATGCTATCTGAGTATTTTAGCTTCCCTTCCTTCTAACACATGTGGGGAACCTAACTACAGACTTGTAGAGATTGAGCTGTGTGAAAGTATCCTCAGAATAATGTGTTGCCAGCTACAATACTGTAGTGCTGTAAAACACAATCTTATGTGGAGAAAAATAAGACTTGCACAATTTTGTGATAGCTCGTCGTGGGCATCAGTGTAACAATGCTGGTCAGAACTGGAGCTGAAATTGCCACGTCAACCTGAATGATGCCAGAGGTTTTCTTTTTTCTTTTTTACAGCTTTTTGTCTCCACTGTTCATTCCCCTCTGTGGTGAATTACAGAGTTGGCTAACCACAGAATGCTTTTAAAACCTCTGGGTAGGGGCCCAGTTTTAGTCTCCAAGCCTTTACTCTCAGACAATATTTCTCCTGACTTCCTCCTCCTCATTGAATAAATTATCATATAAATCTTTATTTTATGAACTCAAATTCAAAAGATTTCTTTAAGAGGAGACTTTCTACTATGACTACTTTTCTGTCACCGCTGTTTATTTGCTGGTACCTCTACTACCCCTTTACCAGTCTGATATTTGTAGCAATTATTTATTTATTTACCCACCTTAAACTCTTATTTAAGAGAAAAGCACAGTTAAAATTCTTAAATTCTGATGGCTTTCGGCCCCTTCCCTTGCATTTCTGACCATTATTTGTTGTAATGAAACGAGTAGTGCAGCTCACTTAATCTTCAAACTGAGTGCTTAGCATTAAAAAGCAAAAATCTTTGTCATTTGAACACAGTATTTGCAGACACACTTCCATATTCCTTAATCCGCTCCAGTTTGCACAATACAGATCTCTGTTCATAAATTATATAAAGCTATATAGAGAGTCTGAACCAATAAGTATCATTGTGGCCCATCATTATTCTGCTTTTTACAATGATGTGTTGTTGCTCAGTTGCAGCCTGAGGCTGGCGTGCTTTAACCACTTTTCCACTCAGTCTGATCCATTCCTATTTCGTCACACAATGAGGAGCGCAGGGTCTAAGGGTGGATGGTGGCCATCAGGGTGCCACTCTTCTGCAAAGTCAACTTGTTTCAGAGTATTTGCATAATTACTCTGAAATTTCAAATGCACTGTGGATGATTGCTAAGTCATGCTTTGCAAATATTTCTATCATCTGGTAGAAAAAGTCAATGAAGTCACATCTCATTATTTTTTATAACTCTTTTTATCATTGCCGTAAGAACTACTTGACAATAGGACTATAGTTAGAATTAGTAACTACCACTGCATCCCATGGTGGGAAACATATAAGCAGCAATCCTTGGCAACAGTCTTTAGCTATACCTTATTTTATTACAGATTGCTTCAAGAAAAGAGGAGCAGATCACCATCACAAGTCTAAACATAATTTTAAATAATATATATACAGTAAAAGTCAATGGAAATGTACAACTGAACTATAGGTTCATAGGATTTAACCAGTAAGAATTCACTACAAAAAATGGAAAAACTCTTCAAAGTAACCTGTAAGTTTACCAAAGGTAACCTGTATTTTCCCAGAAAGTACACTGTAAGTTCACTAAAAGTAACCTGTATTTTTCAAGAAAGTACCCTGTAAGTTCACCAAAGGTAACCTGTATTTTTCCTGAAAGTACTCTGTAGGGTTACCAAAGGTAACCTGTTTTTTCACAGAAAGTACACTGTAACTTAATCAAAGTAAGCTGTATTTTCCAAGAAAGTACCCTGTAAGTTCACCAAAGGTAACCTGTATTTTTCCTGAAAGTACTCTGTAGGTTTACCAAAGGTAACCTGTACTTTCCCAGAAAGTACCGTAAATGTTTACCAATGGTACCCTGTATTTTTCATGAAAGTACCCTGTAGGTTTACCAAAGGTAACCTGTATTTTCCCAGAAAGTACCCTGTAAGTTGTACTGAAGGGTCAACTGAGGAATTATTTATATCTCCATTCCTTAGTCAGGTATTCATTAGATGTTTCCATATTTCTTTAAGGTTGTTTAAAATGGTTTAACCTAGTTAATTTTCTCACTAAATGGCCTTTTTGTCTGAATAAATGTTTAGTTAGTCTCATATTGCTTAAAATATAAATGTACTTCCAGTAATTTTGCATTAAACTAATGAACACTTTCCTGTTTAAAGTCTATTCCTCTCATGTTTACTGGAAGGTAACTATAAGATAGTCAATATTTTTGGCTTTTACATCAGCTTTGTAAAGCCTGCAAAAGATCCAACCAGTGATAGAATGCACACATTTTCTAGCTTCACAAAACCTGATTTATTTTAAGGTGGCCTTGAAATGTGTTTCTGACTGGAAAATATCTGAGAACTATTTGTAACAGAAATCGATATTTTGGAAGCGAGTCTCACACTCTTCTTCCTACGAAGAGGTCAGTGAAGGTCGATACTGTTAGATCAAGAAAAGGTGTCAATTTAAGAACCTGAAGATGATTATGGAGGCTTCTCGAATTCTCCTCAAACAAACCAAGACGCGAGGAGGAATCTAAAGTGGGGGTGCTTTCCATTAAATCTGTTCCAGAGACTTTAGATAGCAGCTCAGTGAATTAAGATTTTATTCACCCAGCTTGCAGTCCTACTTTAAAGAGCAGGTCTTCCAGCAGAAATTAGTTCAGATACCACTTAATTTTTTTGTGTGCAATAAAACAGACCATGGTAAAGAGCCCAAAAGAAGTTTTCCAGATATTTGATATATCCTGTATTATTAAAGTGATTTTTTTGTGTGTGGATAAAAATATACCTGGTTGAATAAATGTTCGAACCTTTAAATCAAAACTTTGTTAAACAACCTTTTGATTCAATTTGACCTTTCAATCATCTTAAGTCCATCCAATGAGCCTGAAAAAGTTTCAGCTGTCCAAGTAGGAGTTTCTTGACATTTGTTTGTTTCCGTCGTTTAGCCAAAGCCAAGACAATTAAGGAGCTGCAGGGTTTTCCATCTGGTTGAGTTCTACATGTGATTTCTAACAGAAAACCCAAAGAGGGCCGTGGACAAGATATGCCCTCACAATCTGAAGAACCTTTTCGAGGTAGAGTCAGAGAAAAATGTGGTGAAATCCAGGCGTGAGGTGCTGATGGACTCCAACTAACGAAGACTGAAAGCTGAAATTGACAATCATGTTATTGCATCTGTTTTACTAAACTGTTCTGTTTTTTCCTTCTGCAGAAACTGTTTCACTAGCACGCATTTATTCCACGTTAATAAGAAGAAATTAATGAGTTTGTTTTATGTACTTTCTGCAAAATGATCCACTGCAGCATCTGAGACCTCTCTCTGATAGATTTTATGTTTTAGGTCTCCCACATCTGAGTAAAAGTCAAACTGAGCCTGGGGGTGCAGGAGACTCTGAGCTCCTTTCTCATTCAAACCTTCATCCTCTTTGTGTGCCACCTGAACAGCTCCTATTCTCCTGGGCCGTCTCCTCCAACACAGCATCAATACGTCCTCTAGCTATGTTCTAAAGAAAAAAAACAACAAAACACATTATTTTACTGTGTGGATGGTGCTGGTGCCTGCTCTAACCTGTCGCAGCATCCTTCCATTGTGTCAGGTTTGACACCTTATGATTACTGGTGGTGCAACGTCCTTAGAGGCCTCGCCGAGGACAAAACAAGCTGGGTCGTGATGCCTATTCCCACTAAGAACAGCTCCTGCAGGTCTGTGGACATAAAGGTGAGCTTCTTTGTGGTTTAGAACACAAACCGCTTTCTGTGCATATCTGAACAGATGTTTCCAACCAGGAGCGACAACTGCACACGCGCTTCTAACTGGAAGCCCCCCCAGTAAAACCAGTCTCAACTCACTCACAGCTGGATGTTTGCAACTTTTCAACAACTTGCCTCCATGACCGGAGGACCTGTTCTAAACATAACTCCGGTGATGAGACGAGGATGTTTTTCCTCAACGCTCCCTGCAGCTGCAGTGTTTTGCCGGTAATGATTCATTAGGGCTCTGAATGCTGAGTTTAAACATCCAAGATGTGTGAATCACTGAGATGTTTCCTGCAGATGCTGCACTTAAAGGTTCCCCATGAAGAAAAGCCTACACCAAGGCAACATCCAGTCAGAACACTAGTTAAGGTGGAAATAGTGTAAAGAAGGCTGAGTTTTTCATTTTGACTGTAGTTATTCAGTTTATGTGTGGTCCTGTCTTTATCAGGTTCCACGCATTGCATGTTCTTGTATTTCAGTCTAAAAAACAGAAAACAATAAGGCCCAAAATTATTCATACCCTGGTAGATTTAGAGTTAAAATCATTTTCATTCACACAAGCAGTTTGTTTCTGATGGGAAATGTAAACGTAAAAGGGATATGAATTTTGGAAAGTGGTAGGTAGAAATATATTTATTAGCATTACAGCAGCCAAACCCTTTTTGTAATTGCTGACCAGCTTTTTGCATGTTTCCACTGGAATTTTGATTAATTATGTTTGAGCTCCAAGTCTTTGATGCTGGAAAGCCTCCTTACCATCATCCTAATTTTTAGCTCCTAGAAACTAAAATTGATTTTTTTTGTGAAAATTTTAATTACACCTTCAGACCTTAGGTATGTTCACAGCATGTCCTGACACTAGAACACTTTGGTATACAGCCGACTCAATGACTGCATTGTGCTCAGGTCCTCTGTCTGCAGGACAAGCCCAAATCATTACCCCTCCACCATCGTGCTCAACTGTTGTTACTATGTATTTGTGCTGATGTGCTTTGTTTCTTTTTCGGCAAACGTGATACTGTTCCTTTTGGCTAAACATCTCTTCTTTGATGTCAAGTAAGGCCTGTAGAGTCTGAGATAAAGCTCTTTTTTTGCAACTTTTCTGAGGTGTTGGGGTGATTTTGTGAAGGCATCCTGTGATGTTAAGATTAGCAGCTGTTTTAAATGGTTTCCAGTTTTGTGAATAATATTGCTAGCTGTATCAACCAATGAAAATGTATTTAGATAGCACTTTACACAACCAAAAGTGCTGTACAGGTCAAAAAATAAAAGGGAAAAAACATGAAAAAAGCTACAAAATGCACCATCTACAGTAAAGCTAAAAGAGTAAGAGCATTTAAAACAATTAAAACACACAAAAATAAAAATTATAACTATAACCATCTGTAGGATAATGATAGGCAGCAACAGTTGCTTTTCTTAGGTAATTGCTGGTGTCTTTCGATCCTGGCGTTGTGTTAACACATCTCCTGGTTATATCGAGAAACGTCCACAGCAGGCACAAAAGTTTTCAAATCGGATGCAAAGTTTGGACATTTACTCTATGCCTTGAAGAGCATGAACATGACCACTCCAACAGTGCAGTGAGGTTATTTAGGTCCACACACATTCACTGTCACTGAGGTCAGCTCGTCCACATTCAGCAGCTGACTGCCCTTCGTCACTCAGATTGTCCAGATGACTGTGCGCACCCAGGAATGACTGGATTAACCTCTCAGACTGAGGTCGTGGAGGGTTAGCAGGGGTCCAGTCCTGCTCTAAAGTGAAACTATAGCTTCCATTTTTTATCATTGGTCTTTGTGACTGCAATCTTCACTTTGTGCACCACAGAGTTCACTAATGCCTTGGAGGTTGACTCCCCCTGCAAGGCATACTCTGCTTGCAGTTTCTGGGTATGTTTTACTTAGGAAAAATAACCTTTTTTCTTGAAATGCTCTTTTTTTCTATCTTTTCTTTCTTTTTTTGAATCGCAACATGCAGCCTCTTTTTGATTTCCCAGTAGATTAAAAATTATTTATCTAATATTTTATTTCTGTTTCATTTTCTCTATTAATTTTCCCCCTGAGCGCCTTTTGTCTCCCAAATAGTTGAGCTAATTAAAATAAAAAACAGGCAGATTTTTGTTTCCATCTGACACAGGGAGGAGGAACCAGAGGAGACGTGCTGCGATGAAATTATAATGATTTAGAACAGGAATTAGATTTTTATTTTATTACTTTACAGATAATCTCATTTATAATAAAAACACTGCAGGGTGTGAAAGTTTGGACTAATCTGAACCTAAATCAGTTTCATAGCTGCATAGCTTTAAAATTAACAAATTATTATAAAAATGCAACAACTAGACCCATTTCAGTCCTGAATATTGTGCTTTTGTTAATATTTTAGCCAAATCCTTTCTAGTTACAGAGTTAAATGAGTAGCTTCTAGATTTAAATCAAGGTTGTTCAGTAGGCTACACAGTGGTGAAGTTGGTAGCATTGTTGCAGTATAAAGGTCTTGGGTTAAAATCCCAGCCTGGGCTCTTTCTGCTTGGTTTGTAACCACAAGGGGTCCCTCGGTTTAAGTAAAACAGATCAATCCTTCGGCTGCATCTGAGAGATATGTTACACTGAATTTTGAGAGATTTCAATGCAGGTTAGTCAATTTTGTCCAGAAAAAGAGCCAATCTTCTCTTGGCATCCACATCTTCCACCGCATGATCCAAAAGTCCCAGAGAGCAGTGGCAGCAAAACACGCCAGCGTTCTCTCCCAGCCAATGACTGCCAACTCACTTCAAGGTGGCAATCAATTGACAGGCCTGCCCCACTCTTTACCAGAAAGTCCAAGACGTAACAATGCTGGGTCTATTGATTAAGAATTACAAAATCAATCTTCAACCTTTGTCCCAAAGCAGCCTGGTACTAAGTTCACATATGAATCACCTTGTGTTTGAACATGGTTTTTATCCATCAACAACACAGCACTGCTATTAGATTGAGGAGGCTTTTCCTCCCAATCACACCCTTCCAGGTAGCTGAAGTCCCCCAGAAGCACCATGGAATCCCCAGATGGTATCCTTTCCAGTACAGTCCAAGAAGGCTGGATGATCTGAGATGCTGTTCAGTGCATAATAGTGGATAACAGTCAGAGCTTTCCCTCTTGCTTTTAAGGAAAACTCAAATTCCATGGTGCTCCACTGGGGGCTTGTGAGATTCGCCCCAACCCCCCAATGGCCCTTCAAAAGCTAGAGAATGGCAACCGTTATCAGCATACCCACGCCACAACGCTCCACCTGGCTTGCAATTCACCTTACCCTGACTTTCCTCTCCACTGGTGCTGGGCCCTATGAAGAGGGCTTCTGAACGCTTTGCCTGACTGCCATGCACTCGTCAGGGATTTCACCCCATTGCCCTGGCTCCAGGAGGGTATCTTCAACAATGGGCCCTGTGTACTTTCACTGAGATCGTTGAATTTCTCTCAGTCTGACCTCTTCCTTACCAATTTGTCATGGAAGAGCCTACCAGAAGCCAAAACCAACAGACAATATAGCCCCCGGGAATCACAGCTGTAACCAAACCCCTTCACTACAATAAAGTTTTAGTTCTATGGAGGGGAATCTTGCACTGCATCATTATACAGCTTTTCACATTCAGTTGGTTTAATAATTTGCTCTTAATGGATCAAAACCACACCCACGCAGATATTATGAAGTAGTTCTGGATGCTGGTTCAAGGTATCAGCTATGAGGTTAAAGACGAAAACATAAAAACAAGAAAGAGGAAAAGAATTTGATGTATCCCCCCTCATCCATCTGTCAAGTCCTTTTCTGGCTCTTGGAAAAATGCGGCGTTAGCATTTGGTGTCAGCATATTTCTGCCTGTGTGTTAACGTCAGGGTGTGTGAGATAGGATCAGATGCTCCCCAGACAATAAGATGACTATATTTAAAGTAACTGAGAGAGAGACTGAGGAAAAGGACGAAGTTTCAAATGTGGAAACAGCGAAAGCCAGAGACAATAGACCGAAACCTCCTGACGCAGTGTTTGCATTCTTCCTCTCTGAGTCTTCATTAAAAAATTTGCACAAATTCAATATTAAAGTTTATTAGTTTGGACATCTTCCTGAAACTTCCTTCCACTGACAACCTTTATTTCTGCAACTGATGGAGAGTTTTTTTATGCAAAAAGGAATGGATAGCCTAAACCTGCAAGTCGCTATAGAGTTCGAAATTTAATTAAAAAAAGAAACAAGTAGAAAGGAAAGACTTTAATGTCTTTGCGGATGCGGTTGTTCAAAAGGAAACTATCCATACTTGCTGACGAGAAGATTTCCATGGCTCAACTCTCTGGGGTGGCTGCTGTTTCATTCTTCTCTTCATGATGCCTGCAGGCAGGGCAGTCAATCAAACCCACTTTATGTCTATGAAGTCACCCTGCTGTAGGTCGTGCAGAAGGAGGTCTAATAACGTCCTGCTGAAATAACTACAGGATCCCTCTACAAGTCAGCTTGACGATACCATACTCTGTCTCCTTTCTAACATGTAAAACGCAAACTTGCCTTTTTCTAATAACAAGCCGAAATATGAACTTACAGCCCTGTGAAAAATTTAGGACCTCCTTGAAGTATTCAGTACTTTATTAAATAATGTTCAGATATCAATGTCGAACCTATTGTTTAATTCCAGAAAAAGAAAATGATTCAAGTCCACTCGAACCTTCTACTTTTTAAACAAAAAGTATCAACAAAAACAAAATTTCTTGCTGTGGAGAAAGTTCGGACACCCCACTCCATAATAGCTAGTGTTTTCCCCTTTAGATATAAAAGCTCATTAAGATGCTTGCTGTAGCCGTCTACCAGTTTCTGATACCAGTCAGAAAGTTTGTCCCACTCCTCACATTCAGCAGTGAGATGTTTGACGGGTTTCCTGCATGTTCAGTCGGTTTCAAGTCACCCCACAGCACCCTGGGGATATCAAGATCTGGACTTTGACAAGGACCCAGACTTTCCATTTTTTTTATTCTAACCATTTCTTGGTGGATTTACGGGTATGTTTTGAGTCATTGTGATGTTGCAGGGCCCAGTTCTGCTTCAGCTTGAATTTTTTACAGATGGTCATTTTCCTCACACATCCTCTGATACACAATAGACTTAATGGTGGATATAATGATATTATGGTGAGCTGACCAGGTCTTGCTGCAGCTAAACATTCCCACACCATCAAACATCCACCTCCATGCTTCACAGTGGGTATGATGTTGTTGATGATGTATGCTGTTTTTGGTTAATGCCAGCATGTCCCCTGTTCTGGTGTCCAAATGATTCAGTTTTAAACACATCTGTCCAAAGAACCTTCTTCCAGAAGTCCTGGTCCTTTGGCTAGGCTCTCTCTGACAAACTTTATCCTGGCCTTCATGTTTTCTATAGAGAGCAGCGGTTTCCTCCATGCACACCTCCCATTAAACCTAAACTTGTGCAGCTTATTCTGAGATGCACGGTCATCCATCCTCACATTAAGTGCCTGCTGCAGGTCCCATGATATCATTTAGGGTTTCTGGAGACCTTTTTGCATATTGTTCTCAGTATTTAGGGTGAACCTGCATGGATGGCCAGACCTGAGCATGTTAGTAGTTGTTTTGAATGTCCTCCACTTGTAAATAATTTCTGTTTTTTTAAAATGAGTGGTTTCTAAATATGTCAAGACCTCTTTAAATCCCTTACCAAACTCATAAGCAGCAACAAAACGTATTTCTGACCTCAGGCAGCTCTTTGGATGCTCACAATAATGTTCACTCCAACTTCAACAGTCAGGAGCTCCAAGCTAAATGTCTAAGGTTTATAAAGGGAAAACATCCTCCTTCAGTTTATAGTGTTTATTTAGATAGATTTTTTTCTGTAAATGTTATTACCCATTCATAATTCCACATGGCTTTATTTGACCACAGAAGACGTCTTTTATTTCTCTCACCCAAGCTAGATGCCAGAGAGCTGAGCAGCGTTGCTGTGCAGAAGTGATAAACAGCTTCCTCTTTGCATTGTGCAGTTTCAGGTTACATTGGTGCATGGAATAGCCGACTATGTTGAGTGACAATGGTTTGCCAAGATTCTTTAATGTTCATGTGGCTATATTGATGGCTGTGGTATGGTGGGTTAGCCATGAAGTGCTGCCTCGAAGAGAAACTCAAAAGCCAAGGTCATACATGCTTTATGCACTTAGATTACCTCCCTTTACCTGAGGTCCTGTCCACACTGACACGGATATTTTAGAAACCAGACTTTTTTTCAGTTGGTTAGAACCAAAGGAAAATTATATATTTTTTAAAGAGAAGCAGAGATTGCAGCCTGCCAGCTTCAACCATTGAGCTATCTGTACAGTTTTTTCTACAAATGTCCTGCTTTGTCCTCTCTTTGTCAACATTCAAGAGAAAGTTTAGATTTTTTTAAAGTGGGGTTCTGTTGAGAGGCAATGATCAGTTACTAACTTACCTCCAGTGGACAAAAGTTCATCTTCAGATAAAAAAAAGAGCCACCAAATCTAGTGACATTTTCTCTTGTTATTGGAGACTTCTGGAGACTCTGACATTAATGTGTGTATTGCCTTCTCACTAAACCGTAGTTGCTGCTGTGGGCTCCTCTCCAGTCCCAACACGCTCACTCACAGCCTGGTCCCAGCGCAACTCCAGTCACAGCCCGCTAATGAGTGATGCATGCATGAAGCTAACATTAGCTGATCTCCTTACAGTCAGGGCACTGCACTAAAATAAATAACTGAATCTATTTTATCTCTTTTTAGTCCATTTATAGTTAGATTCAAATTAAATATGCAATAATAACAAGGTATGACTTTGTCGAAGACAGATCTGTAACTTATCCAAAATTTAAAAAACATCTTGTACATTTGCCTTTCTTATATATATATTTGGTTGTTTTTTGTTTTCTTGGTCTAGGAAAGAAAACAAGTCTGTTCTCAGCAGCAAGATTAGGACATTCAAAAAAAGGAAAAGCAGGTGGACGTGACATTTTCCATTTCAAAAAGACTTACTTTTTTTTACTTGTTGAAAATATCTATATCACATCACCGAAAACCTTACCCACCTGTGCTGGCAGGGAAAATTTGTACCATTCCTGAACAGCAGTTGTGGACTGTAAATAGCCTGCCGGCTGCACATTGGACACCCCTGAGTTAATGTAGATTGTATTAAAATATGTAAAATGAATGAAAGCATTTATTTCTAAACATATTTAGGGTGCTCTTTACAGGGGTGGAAATTAAACATTTTCTGCATCGGCAAATGTGGCTGAAACCTTTTAACCAGCCACTGAAACATTTTACCAACCACATTTTTTCTTTGTGTTTAACACCGTGGTTATGAGAAATGCTCTATAGTAAACGCCAGTGGTAATTGCTCTAAGACTGCAAGGGAAGCTCAGCTTCCCCAAAAATGTCAAAAAATAAGTGATCAAATATATACTGTTGTGTGTACATGTCATTGACTAAATATGCGCTCAACGTTTGTCCAGAATCAGCTTCTTATCTCTGGTAACGATGCGGCTTTCCTCTCACTCATTCCCGCAGCTTCACAGTGCTTTAAACAGTGAGTTCAATAGCGAAACAAAAATGCTGGGCTTTGTCCCGCCCATTGGACGCTTACATTGTGTGTTGCTCAAATCTACCTGCCACTTCATAAATGTACCTGCATTTGGCCAGTGGCGGGTGTTACTTTCCACCACTGGTTCTTTACTCACATATTCTCACGCACATCTTCTTCTTCTCTCCTACAGCGTCCATTACAGTTACGTGCAGACAGCATAATAAGCAGATTTGGTGTCAACATCATTTTAGTGTCTTTCATTGACGTTTTGGACAGCTGAATGCTACTTTCTTTACTGAGGAGTTGGCACCGGTATGCAATTTGTATAACGGGTAGCTGTTCCTGAAGGCTGATGCTAACCGTTAGTTAAAGATGGGCAAAGATCTAAGAGGATGTAGAGCATCCTAAATCAAAAGGATGTAAATGTGTGTCATCTTTAAATTAAAAGACTGAAAACATTTGTGGTCACAGGACATGTGAAACATGTACTGTAGATGGTATTAAGTGTGTCCTGGCCAAGGAACAAACGAAGTGCTGTCTAAAAGTAAACTGTACAATTTATCATGATGATTTTCAATGTAAATAGTCTCCTAATGCAAACATTACTGCAGCTTAACTGTTTATGTCATGGCATTGTCCAATACAGCTTTGAAGAGTTGTTTTCATCAGGTAGATATCTGTTTAGGTCTGACTAGCTGTTAGATTTATCCAAGGGAATAAATAATCCACATTTCTGCAAAGCAAAAATATTGAGGAAGTTATGATAAGCTATTAGCTGCTAATGACTGCACAACATAACCCTGCTTGAAAAGGTGTGAGCTATCATTTTAAGCTTAAATAGTAAACATGGTTGGTAATCTTTGAAGATCTTTTATCTGGGATGCTTGCAGTGAATTAATTCATAAATAAAATAAAGGATATATTTATTTATATCCATAAAGGGAAGGGAAGTTTGACTTTAATTTTTTATGTCTGTGCACTAACCCAAAGGTTCTTTCTACGCAAACAGTTTGAGTTAATACTACTTAATAAAAACTGTGTTATTGCAGTACTTAAACAGTTTGAATATATGAAGAGCTAATGGACATTCGGTCAACTGATTTTTTTTTTTTAACAAACTTAAAATATCAAGTTTTACATCTAGCAAAAGTGGTGCCCTGTTGTGATTGGCTAAACCCTGAAAACAAGTTGGGCTTATCTGGTGTGCCATTTTCTTATTTTCACAGAGAAATGTCAGGCCTTTGGATGCATTTTGGACAGTAGCTTTTCATCTGGCTGAATAATACGATTTTCCCAAGTTTGGACACGTTTAAAGGACATTTGCTTGCAGTACAAATACAAAAAATGTCACAACTGAGAGGAGGATGAAACAACAGAGCATGTTATATTGAAACGTCAGAAGTATGAGTAGAAAGGAAGATTTATGAGGAGAAAATTGAATAGGATTAAACAAAAGTTTAATATAATAGACAAATTGCAAAGGAACTGTGGGAGTAAACATATAAATTTGATTATACAGTATATATAGACATACAATTTCGATATTAATCAATGATGAACCACACTCCATACCAGTTGGTGGCATTAATGCGCACCTTCAGTTTTTTGCCAACAGCCAATAAACACCAACAGAAGATGATGGAGTTCATGATCTGCCTGAATGAGGTGAGTTGTGGGTCGCACTGTTTCTTGAAAACAAGAAGGTCCAGAGTTCAACTCCTGGCCAGGAGTCTGGAGTTTGCATGTTCTCCCTGTACATGCGAGGGTACTTCTGCTTCCTGCCATAGTCCAAAAACGAATTGGTCTCTCTAAATTACCTTGAGGTGTGTATGGTTGTTTGTCCTGTGTGTGTTACTCTGTGATGGACTGGCAACCTGTCCAGGGTGTACCCGCCTCTCGCCTGTAGACTGCTGGAGATAGACACCAGCTTTCCTGCAACCCAGTATGGAAGAAGATGGATGCTAATGAAATGTTTTGATGTGTCAACAAAATATATAAAGTGTCCTGCATTGTGTGGTCATTGTCAAAAAAGAATTTAATGGAATCTAATATTTTTCATATTTTTTACATATGTGTGTGTGTATTTAATGTGTATTAAAATTATAAAATTAAGTTTTGAATATTTTACTTTTAGGTAGAAACAACAATTTGTTACTATTGTTGATTACTTAAATAATTTAAGTGCTTTTCACTTGAAAGGTTCATTTCTGAATATTTTATATTTACGTTGATTATACTTGAGCAAATAAATTTTCTCTACACTAAAAAATGAAACCATCTAAGGCAATCACTTGACACAAATGGTTTAAGTACAATCAACTTATCCGGGTTTACAGTGTGGATGCCCCTTTTCTGTCTCAGTCTCTTCTGAGTCCTCCCTCCACTTTTACTTCAGACTGTGAGAGAACCTCACAGTGTCTGCTTCAATCTGTCAGAGGTTTATTTGCTGAGGTCACAAGGACATGTGTTTCGCTTTATTTCTCTGTCAAATACACCAAACCAAAATACCCGTGCTGTCTCCTCAGCTGTCCACTTCATGCTTTCTCACACATTTTACCATGGCGACAATGTGATCATTCATGCAGTAATAATGACATAAGATTATAAAGATTTTTTAAATTTCTGCGTATTCAGTTCACTATAAGTAGTGATGACTTCCTGAAGTCATCACTACTTATACATCTGTGTCTGTTGGTGTGAAAATTCCTGGCTTTGCTTTACATGAAGCTACAGTTTTGTTTTAAATCCCATCCCAACCAAGCTGTATGAAACTGTTGCTCTAATTCATACTAACATATTTATTATAATCAGTTATTTGAATAATGTAGCATGCACCACCCTCTTAAAGTTGTATTTAATAGAACTAATGCTGTTCTATGGGCCCAGTTCAGATTGATGTATATCCAAACAATAAATAATAAATGTGACTGAATGGATTTGGATTCTACATTAACTGAACTTTACATAGCTTGGTTTCTTTTCTCACAATGATTTCAGATAGAATTTGCAGTGCAATGCAATCTAGTCACACGGTCAGATTAAGATTCTGCTAATTGGAAAAAGTTATATTTTTAGTGAAGCTCAGCCAATTGCATGAAGACTCTGACTTTGCAGCCATCTATAATTCTAAGAATGCATGTGGCGACAGTGGAAAGGAGCCACTCCCTTTTACCAGGAAGAGACCTCCAACAGAACCAGGCTCGGCATGAGAGCCTTATCCAGTCTTGTCCAGTTGAGGGGTGGGGGGTGAGAAAACACAGAAGCTTTAGGCCAGGGGTCCTTTCTACAAAATAAAAACAAGAGCATTATTGCCTCTGTCCAGAAAGGAGATGTTCCTAAACAAAACTCTTAAAAAACTAGTGCTTTTCTATGTATAAAACAGACCACACAACAATAATGGCAGAAGTAGCTTCATTAATGGCGCAGTAAAGAAAGAGCCAATTTAGAAACGGAGAGCTAGCAGTACTTTCTATAGATAGGGGCAGTGAAAGTCCCAAGTGTCACAATATGTACATTTTATAAGTGTGGAGTGGTACAAGTACAGTAATATCCACCCAAAGTCCTGATAAAAATGTTGATTTTCAAGAGAACACTGAACTTTTATGTCCCTTTAATATCACCAAACTGTTTTAGAAGGTAGCAATGTTGTGCAAGAGGATAGGAAGAGAAAAAAATAGGTAAATCCTTAAATGGCAATGCTGTTACATTTTGAAAAAGGACGTTGAAAAAGAATGTTTTGGGGACAATTATTTTAACATGCATTCCTTGGTGGTTTAAATAAGACACATTTTGTTTGGAAAAGTAAAAACCTGACTGCAAGCTTGAGACATGGAGGAGGTTTCATGGTTAAAGAAAATCTTGCTGTCTTTGTGGCAATGTTTTGGGTCAGTAATGAAAATAACAATTGGTTGCATCCCTTACTGTTTAAAATTTGGCCAGAATGGTGGATATCACAATCTTTAATGGGCTTTCTAATGGGATATGGCTGGATTATACAATAATTATAGAAAGCTGAAGCATAAAATAAGAGACTTGAATTCAAAATAACATATTAACAGAGTTTTAGCCAGGATATTTTTGCATGTAGGCATACCATTTCACAATCAAAGGTAAAACATGTCCAAACGTCATGTTTTCATCACAAACTGACTCTTAGTAGAGATCCTAAACAGAGTACAATGTAGAACCTCATTCTGCACCAACATGACTGTAGGCACTTCCATATTTTTCCTTTTTTTTCAAATTTAAATTCACGTTTTCATTAACCCCGGGGAAATCTTCCCGCTCACACTCACATTTATACACATACATGCTCACTCCTTGACGATGATAAACATGTTGGGAGTGATTTTTCCATCTGCCTTTGATTCCCTTTGCCATCTGCTGTCGCCAGCAACTCCTCAAGCCAGAGCTCTGTTTGAAGAATGGTGCATTGGTTCCTAACTCTCAAGAAATACCATCTGCCCCCTCCCCCCTTTAAGGTATGAAATTTACAATAATATAAAGCAGGACTCCACATGGATCTATTCCTGACCTTACAGTTGTTTCTTAAGCAGTAATAGAAAGTCTTATTTGTCTGAAGTCCACAGCTATCGTCTCAAAGTAAAAATATTGTTATGTTTAGCTGTTTGCCTGTGTCTGTCAATCATCCTAGCAGAAGCGTTGAGAACTTGCAGGGTTGCTGAAGGATGCAACTGTTTTTAATGTGATGTTTTTTTGTTTTCCTCAGCAGGGAAGGCTGTCTCTGCAGATTTGATTGACGCGGCAACCTCCTTACATTTCGAATCAGTGTTTTTACCACAACAAAAAAAGATGTCCATTAATTTTTGATGGGCGAAGGAAAAAGCCCAGTCTCTCTTTTTAAGGCATCTTACAAGATGTTTTAAGTCTGAACTGAAATGGAAAAAACAGATCTAGATTGGCTTATATTTTCCAATCAATCCTCAAGTGCAAAGCTCTGAACTGTCAGTCTGTAGTTTTGTTCTGTATAGGAGTAATCAGTCCTGCAGAGTGTAAATCATCCTGAAAGCAAACCCCAGATAGTTAAAAGAGTGATATCCAGTCATTTTTGTTTATTCAGTGTAAGATTATCGCCATCTACAGACCAAGATGTAAAACAGCACCTATCTACTGTTCTGTCAGGAACTTTTACAAGTAATCATGAACACAAAGTTACCATAAAGTGTGGTGCATACCAAGGTATTGATCTGTCCTTTATCTAACCAGGAGATAAAACAAGGATATCTGTTTCATTCAGATTAGATAAGTGTAGTCAGATGGTATCAATTCCAGAAGACAAAATTGCGGAAGTTGAAGACAGTTATAAATACCTAAGGATCCCACAGGCAATCAGCAGCCTAGATGAAGCCATGAGTAAATGGTAAAAACAAAGTCTAAGCCATCAATCCATTTGCCTTGTAAGTCATCAGATACCCCGGATGAGTACTATCATGCCCAAAGAAGAAGATAGAACCCAGTGATCTCAAGAGGTAGAAGCTCCTCACAATGCATGGAAGGTTTTACCCACCACACGGCACCCTGAGACTGTACGCTAAGAGGAAGGTAAGAGGCCGAGGTCTAGTGAGTGTTAGAACCACCATCCAGCATGACACCTCAAAGATCCTGGAATATATCACAAAGATGGTTCCCAATGATCATCTACTAAAATAATGTCTTGGGTAGCAGAAACCCAATGTACAAGCGAAGGACCAGGACCAACCCTCAGGGAAACACAAGCCCCTGCACGGCACTTACCACTGATAGGTTGGAGATGTGGCACAGGATGCCATAAGGATGCAGACTGTGCAAAGATGCCTCTGAAACAGTCCAGAACTGCCGGGTGCAAGATTCTGGCATGTAAAGCTCACATGGAACGCCATAACCAGGTGGCGGGAATAGTGTAAGACAATGATAGGGCTAAGATTCTGTGGGACTTCCAGATCCAGACCAATAAACATGTGATGGCAAACCAACCATACACTGTGGTGGTGGTGGACAAAGCAAAAAAGAGCATTGTAGTAAAAGATGTAGCAATCCCAAGCGACAGCAACAACAGGGAGAAGGAACACGAGAAATTCAAGAAATACCAAGAGCTCAAAGAGAAGGTAGAGAAGTTGTGGAGCATTAAGGTCTCAGTGGTGCCAGTAGCTGATTCCAGGAACAACCTCTGACATCTCTGTGCAGAAGTGTCCTATGACTGTCCTACTGTGCAGAACCCTCAAGCTCCCAGGCGTCTAATGGAGGACCAAACGACCCTAGAAGATAGGTTGTGTAAAACATAAAAAAAATTAATATTATTCAAAACTACCTTAGCCAGAAATATTTATATTACATACCAATTATATTTAGGGAATTTTACCTCTAAAAAGGCTAGTATGTTTATACAGCTCTACTGTTTATTTAATATAAAAATAAAAATAAATATAAAAATAGTTTTAGATTAACCTTTTCCCACTTTAAAAGAGTCAGTTTTTTAAAACTATTTTAGCCTGAAATATTTTTTATTAAATATTGATCATATTTGTGGGATTTGAACACTTTATAGGCCTGTATGTTTACATATCTTGCAGATTTTGTATTACTATGAAATAATATATCATACACACACAGAGTTTACGCCATTATCCATCAACAGCGACACATACCTACTTCAGCAGCAAAGCACCCTGGCAGGAAACAGCAGAGTGAAATTTCGCATCAATACTTTGAACAGGAAACAGCGCCATCTAATGGACAAACATATAAATAGAAACATGATGATGGATAGAAATCTAAAAAGAAATCCTGAAATAAAGGAATACTTTAGTTTAAGCTAAGATAAATGCGGGATAAAAATTGCATTTATAATGGTTTTCAATGGGTTACTTAGGTTGTCCTTGAAAAGTTTGTGTGCATCTTAGATATTTTAAGTTAATTTAAGGAGTATATTTGAGCTAATGGTTCTCAAAACATCCAAAATGCCTTGAAATAAGAAAAATAAATGAATAATGGCACATAATATCCCCATGATCTCTACATTTTGGAAAGAAAAAGTAGTTTAGAGAAGGTTCTGGGTTGGCAAATAGGTCTATAATAACCAAAACTAATCTGAGGATGGACCACTTTAGGATCTCCTATTTTTCTAATCCATAAGTAAACATAGATATTTATGTTAAACCCTAAATCTTCCAGAAAACATTTTTTCTTATGTAGTAAACTGCAACCTCATTGTCTCCTGACCTTGTATGAAACACCACACGTCAGTGTCAACCAGTTTGCTGCTTGCAGATGATGTAAACTGCAAAATCATGTTTTGTGTGCAGAATCAAGACATTTTACGCCATGGTGAGGTCATTCTACAGTCATTCATGGGTATTAATGCGGTCATAGTAAGTACACATACACACACAAATAAATAGCTGTCAACACTGCAAAGATAGCTGCAGCAGAAATATTCACATGCATTATTTAAAAAAAATAAGAAAAAGTCAAATGCCTGAATGCAAAGTTGCATATGTATGTGGGAATCATGCACAAACAACATGCATGCAGTGTTGCAGTGTTCACATTCTGAAGACTAACTTGTTTTTCAGGTTTATAAGTAACTCTATTGTAAACCAGTTTGTTCCTCAAAGATGAGTGTGCACAGTGCACATCTATGGTTGTGTATTTACATAGAGAAGGGAATGTGTGATTGTCTTGAGTTTTATAGAAGCAAGATAACAGGCTGCCTTGACTACTGATGAAGCCGTGTTCTTGAAGAAACTAGGTGAAACATAAACAACATGATGGCAATTTGTAAGTGCGATGATTTTTGAAACGGACAAAAATCATCACAGAGAAGAGATGTTGACTGGAAACATACTTGAGAGGTGCGAACAGAGCCTGTCCAAGGGTTCATGAGGCCCTAAACAGGTAAAGCAGTTAGGTGACTAACTAAGCTAATCTACTCAAAATCAAAATCTTTTCTACGAACAAAATACAATAATTTTCATATGGCATTGTAAATAACTATAACTATAACTATACCTTCATACAGTATATATATAGATATATATATACAGGGGTTGGACAATGAAACTGAAACACCAGACCACAATAATTTATTAGTATGGTGCAGGCCCTCCTTTTGCGGCCAATACAGCGTCAATTCGTCTTGGGAATGACATATACAAGTCCTGCACAGTGGTCAGAGGGATGGTGGTGCCTCTTCTCATTTCCCTCACCCTCCAATCAGTATTTCATCATCTATGGATAACAGCTCAACATAAATTGGCTAAAGAGACAACCTACCACCTACAGGGATTGGACAATGAAACTGAAACACCTGGTTTTAGACCACAATAATTTATTAGTATGGTGTAGGGCCTCCTTTTGCGGCCAATACAGCGTCAATTCGTCTTGGGAATGACATATACAAGTCCTGCACAGTGGTCAGAGGGATTTTAAGCCATTCTTCTTGCAGGATAGTGGCCAGGTCAGTATGTGATACTGGTGGAGGAAAACGTTTCCTGACTCGCTCCTCCAAAACACCTCAAAGTGGCTCAATAATATTTAGATCTGGTGACTGTGCAGGCCATGGGAGATGTTCAACTTCACTTTCATGTTCATCAAACCAATCTTTCACCAGTCTTGCTGTGTGTATTGGTGCATTGTCATCCTGATACACGGCACCGCCTTCAGGATACAATGTTTGAACCATTGGATGCACATGGTCCTCAAGAATGGTTCGGTAGTCCTTGGAAGTGACGCGCCCATCTAGCACAAGTATTGGGCCAAGGGAATGCCATGATATGGCAGCCCAAACCATCACTGATCCACCTCCATGCTTCACTCTGGGCATGCAACAGTCTGGGTGGTACACTTCTTTGGGGCTTCTCCACACCGTAACTCTCTCGGATGTGGGGAAAACAGTAAAGTTGGACTCATCATAGAACAATACATGTTTCACATTGTCCACAGCCCAAGATTTGCGCTCCTTGCACCATTGAAACCAACGTTTGGCATTGGCATGAGTGACCAAAGGTTTGGCTATAGCAGCCCGGCCGTGTATATTGACCCTGTGGAGCTCCCGACGGACAGTTCTGGTGGAAACAGGAGAGTTGAGGTTCACATTTAATTCTGCCGTGATTTGGGCAGCCGTGGTTTTATGTTTTTTGGATACAATCCGGGTTAGCACCCGAACATCCCTTTCAGACAGCTTCCTCTTGCGTCCACAGTTAATCCTGTTGGATATGGTTCGTCCTTCTTGGTGGTATGCTGACATTACCCTGGATACCGTGGCTCTTGATACATCACAAAGACTTGCTGTCTTGGTCACAGATGCGCCAGCAAGACGTGCACCAACAATTTGTCCTCTGGTATGTCACCCATAATGTTGTGTGCATTTCAATATTTTGAGCAAAACTACCAGGCTACCAGGCTGGTCCAATTTAGCCATGAAACCTCCCACACTAAAATGACAGGTGTTTCCGTTTCATTATCCAACCCCTGTAGATGTCTGTGTGTGGCAGTTAACACTAGGGGGCACATTGCATTTGAAAGACAGTTGAGCTGGCTGCACAGGCGTAATGCCAGATTGCGTCTCTGATGTGGAGTTGTCTGCTTTAAATTCAACTAAAACTGAAAGCAGCGCGTCCATTTGTCTAACTTTATTCAAGTGCATCAGGTTTTTTTTTTTTATTTACCCTAATGCATTTCTTTTAGATTAAGACAACAGGACACTTTAATGCTGAGGAAGCCGTTTAGAAGCAGCTGTTCTTTAATTTCCATAACACTAAAAGTCATGAGGAGTTTTCCGTTTGCGTGTTCACTTTTCTGACCGCAGAAATCAAAACTTTCTCAGGACCCACAGCATCATGGGCCATATCCCCCCACCGTCCCACGCAGCACAGAGGGGCTCCAACCGGTCCACCTGTAAACATTATCTGAAACACACTGTTGGAAGCAACTGAAAGGAAGGTAAGTTTCATATCAGTTAGTTTACTGTGTTCAGTGTGGTTTTTATCTGCTGGTTTACCATCATTGTTTCATCCCTAAATCAAGAAAATTAAAGCATATCTTTAAATAATAAGTTTCAATGTTAGTTTCCCACTTGGTCTCCTTGAAGTGTTGCATTATTCAATGAAAATGATAATTAATGAATTAAGAATGAATTTGTTATGATATGTTTATATATTCTCTGGTAAGTTAATTGTATGCAACAAAATAGCAAATTTAAAGCAGAATCATAAGTGTCTTGTCATAAACTATTAGACTACTCTCTAGGATTTAGTTATTTTAGTTTGTTTAAACTTCTTTAAAATCGTAATATTACATGTAGCACTGTTATAGAGGAGATCAGAAATGACAGTAAAACAGTCCCAACTAAATCTCCACCAGTTGTTTGGGTTTACATTAAAGCTAGCATTACGACTGCAGCACATCTAGCTACAACAGGAAGTTAGAAAAGTAAAAATAATTTATTTTTACATGGAAATTACTTTAAAACTCCCTCTTGTGGTGGCTGATCGACATGACATCGCAACATAAAAAACTTCTAAAGTTAAAGTTTTATTTTCTGTAGCGCTGTTACAGAGAAAGAAAACCTCAAACAATAGTGTTGAATATCCACCTGTTTTTGGTGTTTAAAAAAAAGCTAGACTTACCACTCCAGCTTAGCTAGCTACAATCATTTCAAAAACTATACTTTAACCGTAATTTTCAGTTTAATTAAAAAATGTGTCACAGTGCTGTGTAAAAATTACATGGAAATCCCCTCCCACTTCCCCTTGTGGTGTCTGATTATTATCGAAACATCGTAACGTTTTTGCAAGCAAAGAACATTGTGTTTTTTCACAGGTAGGGATGATAACAAATTTAGTTTTCTGTAGCAATGTTAAATAGGACATAGACAAAAAATACAACTAAATCTCATTGGAAACTGAATCTGTACCTGTTGTAAATTAGAAAAGCAGCCTAAAACCTCCATCTTTAAAAGTAACTCACAGTTCATGCACAGTGCTGTGACAAAATCTACATGAAAATAGCTTCAGAACTCCCTCTTGTAGCCGAGTGACATACATTTACACAACTACCATCAATGAACAGAATATATAAAAATAAAACGGATACAAACTCCACCTAATGCTGCTTTATACATAACAAATCATCTTTTTGTTTCAAGACCTTTATAGTTAACACCTACAGAGCATAGCTTCGTGATTGGCTGCAAACATGAAAATCAAACACTCATTCTCATGCAAGGCCACCTTAGCACTTTTTATTATAGCTGTTATAAATCTTATAAATCTATAAATCTTCTATAAATCTTTATCCCTGTCCCACTGGTAGTAAGATTGCACCTAAACTGAGTGAGAAACCGTTTAAATAAAAACCTTTTAAACTACTGATTCAGACCACTTTACAGGATTCACAGGAGGGGTTTGGTGCAATGCTTGGACCTAAGTGATGTTACTAAATGATATTCAATATCTGTGTCTGTTTTTCTTGCAGGATGTGAATTTTCTCCTGAGATTTCATTTGGTAAAACCCACCACTGTTGTCGAACCTTTCAGCAAACTGATAAATGTCAAGCTGCACTGAGTTTCCAAGGTGGATATTAGCTTCATAATTACGCAATTACATTCTTAGATGTGATTCCTGTCCTGATTGTGATTTTTGGAAATTTCTAATTCATTTTTAACATTGTTTAATGCAAGGTTAAGGATTTCAAAGCTCTTTAAATGTAGATTAAAATTTAGTCTGATTAACTCAAAAGTCACTTAATTAAAGGATCTAATAAGTCTTCAAACATGTCTACTAATGCCACCATGGAAGCAGCAGACATTTTGGTTGTAGTCGTCTACTTCATCCTGGTGCTTGGAATTGGTTTCCTGGCGATGCGAAAAGCCAATCAAGGCACAGTGAGCGGCTACTTCCTGGCTGGTCGCTCCATGAACTGGGCCGCTGTGGGAGCATCTCTCTTTGTCAGCAACATAGGAAGTGAGCATTTCATCGGACTAGCTGGGTCGGGCGCTGCTAATGGGTTCAGTGTGGCTGCGTGGGAATTCAACGCTCTACTACTGCTGCAGTTACTGGGCTGGGTTTTCATCCCTGTGTACATTCAGTGTGGAGTCTACAGCATGCCAGAATACCTGTCCAAACGATACGGAGGAGGGCGCCTGAAGGTTTATTTTGCTGCTTTGTCTCTCGTGCTTTACATCTTCACCAAGCTTTCTGTGGACCTCTATTCAGGGGCTTTGTTCATTCAGGAGTCCTTGGGGTGGAACCTTTATCTTTCCATCATCCTCCTCATTGCAATGACAGCTGTGCTGACAGTCACTGGAGGTCTGGTCGCTGTCATCTACACAGACACAATCCAAGCATTTCTGATGATCGCCGGAGCACTCTGTCTTACAGGCATCAGCTTCGTCAAAGTTGGAGGTCTTGAAGGTTACTTTTCCATAGATTTATACCTTTTTATCAATTTATGACTGAAGTATAAATTCTAAACCTTGGCTATCTTTGTCCCTTTTAGGGCTAAGAACCAAGTACATGCAGGCCAGTCCAAACATCACTGCCATTCTTCTGTCTTCACCTAATCTGACATATTCTGCATCCTGCGAACATCATCTCCTCCCAAAATCAGATGCTCTGAAAATCCTGCGAGGGCCAAAAGATCCAGACCTGCCTTGGCCTGGTTTCTTGCTTGGTCAGACCCCTGCCTCAATCTGATACGTTCTTCTCTTACATTTGATTCTTTTACCACTATGATTTTTTTTTTTTTTGCTTTTTAAAGGTTGCTTTCCTGGTTATACAACTTCAAAACAGAAAATTCCTCACTATACATTTCAGGTACTGGTGTACAGATCAGGTGATCGTGCAGCGGGTTCTGGCTGCGAAAAACATTGGTCATGCCAAAGGGTCTACCATCATGGCAGGCTTCCTCAAAATTCTCCCCATGTTTATCATCTTTGTCCCAGGTAGAGCCATCTTATTGCCTTGTAAAGAACTAAAATCCCAACTGCAGAATCAGTAATTTCCTGATATGTATATCATCTTAATTTCAGGGATGATTTCCAGGGTCTTCTTTGCTGACGAGTTGGCGTGCATCAGTCCAGAACACTGCATGGAGGTGTGCGGTTCTGCAGCCGGCTGCAGCAACGTGGCGTACCCTCGGCTCGTCATGTCTTTGATGCCTGTTGGTTGCCGCGGCTTGATGATCGCAGTCATGATCGCTGCTCTGATGAGCGACTTGGACTCTATTTTCAACTCTGCAAGCACCATATTCACACTGGATATTTACAAAATGCTGCGAAAGGAGGCTTCGTCCAAGGAACTGGTGATAACCAGCAGGCTTTTTGTCGTCTTTATGGTGACCATCAGCATTGCTTGGGTGCCAGTTATCATTGAAATGCAAGGAGGACAGATGTTCTATTATATTCAAGAAGTATGCGACTATTTAACTCCCCCTGTGGTGGCGCAATTCTTGCTTGGTATCCTGTGGCATCGCTGTAACGAAACAGGTGCCTTTTGGGGTGGAGTGGTAGGCTTATCTCTCGGAGCACTGCGGTTGATTTTAGGCTTTGTTTACAGAGAACCACACTGCGACCAGCCTGACGAGCGACCGTCCTTCATCAAAGATATCCATTTCATGTATGTGGCAGCCTTCTTGTTTTGGGTATCAGCGTTGGTGATAGTCGTTGTGAGTCTCTACACTCCTCCGCCAGAAAAAGAACAAATCAGAACAACCACTCTGTAGCGGTTAAAGCAGAGAAGGAAGCCAAACACACCGGAAATAAAACAAGGTAAAGAAGACCTTAACAACTTTAATCTTCTAGATCACACAACTGAAAATGGAAATTGTGTTGTTGGTGAGGAGACGTTCCATAGCCACCAAAACAAGCTCAACAGCACTGATTGTAATAATGAAAACATTCAGTCAACCAGTAGTTACATTATCCCAGCCCACTCCCCACTCCAGAATGGCTTCTAAACTGTCTGAAGCTAGACTGGAGAATGAGGGAGAAATGAGAGAAGGGTAGGATGTGGAAGGGGGAGAGAAGTGCCATTTTGGGAGAGAGGGAGTATTATTGAAAAACGGAAAATGTATAAATGTTTTTGAGCGTATTTGTGGGCTCCAAGAGAAATCTTCGCAAACCCAGGTCATAACAGATCAAGAGCAGGAGAAGATTGTAGATGAGCTTCTTTATGAACCTCCAAGAACCAAAATGATACTAAACACATTACTGGTGTTGATTTGCTCTATTGGGATCTTTCTATTTGGATATTTCTCCTTATAGGCAAAGAGCAAGGCAAACTAGGAAACACGATGATCAGAACTTCTATCCTGGACCACAATTAATTTTTTTATTTATCACTTATTAATAATCACCTAGCTTATGCTGATTGCCATAGCAAAGATTATCTTTTTTGCATCTAAAACATTTTCTTTGCAACATGCATGTGCAAATAGTTACAAATATGTGCAACAAGATGCTTTCAGGGTAAAGAAGAAAGTCAGGAATACAGTACTACAAGCTGCTAACATAACTACAGCTAAATAATTGGTTTCTCAACCAAGTTAAACGTCAAGGGGAACCATTACATCGTATCGCTTTTGTGACGATTTGGCATATTTTTGTGCAGGTACAGCGTTGGTAAAGATGTGTTAAAAGTTCTGATGTTCTCTTGTCTTTCCCATTTTGAAATGTTACTCAAAAAATGGCCTCTGTGTCACATCATATATATACCCAAGAGAGCTGAAAGGCATTGGACACTGTGGTCCAAAGTGCAGCCTGGGGGCCAAATGAGGCCCTTGGAATTATTTCGTGCGGCCCCTGAAGACAACGTTTGCATGGTACAAATTTGGTCCCCTTACAAAGACAGTTAATGCAGCAAGGGTTAGATTTTCACCTACAAATTAAAATCATTGTAAAATAGAAAACGTTAGGTACTGAACACAATATTTGTCTTTTGCTTTAACTTTAGTTTCAGAGTAAGCAGGAGCACAAACATCAAATGACTTTTACTCAAAAGCCCATTCATTAAACTTGGCTAAGCGGAACAAGTGCCCAAAAATTTGTTCTTAATGCTGGGAAGACTACAAATTTTTTCTAGGCCAATAAAATAGAAAACAATTGACCACAAAACATCATATGCCTTTTTTTTCAAAAAGGAAAACATGAAAAATCCTTTTATCTTTTGGGTTTATAACAATTTACAGTGTTTTACATCAGTGATTTTGTAAAAAAAACAAGTATTTCTAAGCTCAACATTAACAGAGGTTCTAAAACACGTTGAGGGACGCAATATCGTGCCATGATTGGTGAGCAAAGCAGTGGTTTGAGTTCACAAGTTGCACAGAAGCTCTGTTTTCTAGAAGGGTTTATTGGCTTAATATTTGGTTTCCCACCTGAATCCAAGCTTATTATAACACGTGGCGTAGTGAGGAATGCATTTACATGACTTTAGATTGCAATATTTCCAAGTGATACTTAAAACTTTTTAAAATTCTTCTTTAACAGTTCATGTTGGAGTGGATATCACAGCGCTGTAAGCTACAACTCACTGTTGCCTTATTGCATTGGTGGCAATCTCATGGATCTGAACTTCACTCCATTTTGACCAAATCAGCTCAGTTTATTCAGCCATGTAGCCCAAAAACTGAACATGCACTGTAGCATGTAGTTAGCTAATGAAATGTATGGAAGATTACAGAAGGTTGAGGAACTC
Organism: Crenichthys baileyi; assembly: GCA_036173005.1. Taxonomy (NCBI): domain Eukaryota; kingdom Metazoa; phylum Chordata; class Actinopteri; order Cyprinodontiformes; family Goodeidae; genus Crenichthys; species Crenichthys baileyi. The sequence continues at coordinate 69,284 of JAHHUM010000643.1, forward strand.
CATTTTTGTGCGTTCTTTAACAGAAGTGCATCAATTTTAGCGACCTAAAGGGGGTCGCCAGACATTTCCTGTCAGTGATATTAGCATACATTCCTTAGTGTGTTCAGTCTATATAAATAATAAATGGACTGAAGTTATATAGCACTTTTCTTGTCACGCCAACCACTTAAAGCACTTTACACTATAGCCACATTTATCTAATCGCATTCACAGATGTGACCACATTCATACACCGATACGCAGATCGGTAGGGAACTTGGGGTAAAATGCATTGCCCAAGGGTACATCAACATGTGGCATTTCCTAAAGGGTAGCACATATCGGTTGCAGAACGTCAATTAACGTGTATCTATTGCCTAATTACGCACACTAGATGTGTCAGGCTAAGGTGCGCTGAGACAGAAAAGATTCGTCTTTAGCCACGGGTAGTTTTAATAAAGTAGCCGAGGCTCAAGAATAGAACAGATTTGAAAAGGATTAATGGGCACTGGACATTGTAGAAAGCAATAATTTAATACCGGCCAATAATGTAAATACCTGCCAAAAATATAAGAACTTATGATGTTATTCCCAGCAGTAAAATAATCCATTTAAAATGATAAATACCTGCTGCCAATAATGGTAAAATATATAAATAGTACATTAATAGGACAGATTTATTGGAAATAAAAGATCTTTTTTGCTGTTTTTATGGATTCTACCCTTTGAATAGGTATAGTGGATGGTATAGTCCTCATGTTCATTCATATAGGAAAATGCAATGCGGCACTTCCTTTACCTTATATTAGATACCTGTGGTATGAAATATTAACTTACAATATTGTTTGTTTGCTTAGATATGTAAATGCATAATTTCATATATGGAGTAGCATTTAATTAATTACTGTGAAATGCATTTGGTAGTAAGATCTCTCATTCAGAAGGGGAGATAGGTCATGCGACCTAAATGTGTTGCATCACTATCAAATTTTTTGTAATGCTACACCAATAATGTAATAATTTTGTACAATTTGGCAATATGTTATTACATTATGGGCTTGAAAAAGTTGTTATACACTTGTCAAATTGCTAAATCGCTGTATTTTTACGGTTGCAAAGCCAAAATGATGACGTTTTTGACTGTAGATTAATGGCTGCTACACACCGTGGAGTGCGGGCTGCATACCAGATACCATTAGTGTGGGTTTTTTGATTGAAAATAACCTGGCCATATTTTTTTACATGTATTTTACAACAGCAATGTGCATTGCTCGTAGGTAAGTTGCAGTTTCTGAGGCTAATCCCTCTAAACATTTACTAGCGAATTACACAGTTTTCTATATGAGGTGAACAGTAATGTTTTCTGACATCATGTACTGTATGCTGACCTGTTGGCATTAAACAGAAGTCACAGTAAATAGGGTTCAGCAGCAATTAGAGCAATGGGAAAGTGCAAAAGTGTGTTTAGTTTCCAACTTAGATTAAATTTAACTGGGACATTTAATGCTTGGGAATCAAATTCCTAAAATAACAAGGCACATGAATGTAAATGCAGCTGACATGTATTAAAAGTCTCTTTTTTGTACATTTTGTAAAAGTACTTTATTCAAGTACTGTGTAATTTTCTAAGAACTGATGTAAAACCTGATGACAGATGACCTTACCAGGTATTTACTATACATTAAATTCCATGTAAGTAAGTTTAAATAACATAATTGCATAAAACCATGTTAAAACTGTAACCCTGATGTGAATTTTTTTATTAAAATGAGTTCATGTTTTGGTCTTATTACTTACAATATTTGAAATATTTTCCAGAATGCCTCACACAATAAAAACAAACAGGTTACATTCAGTGCTGATCACTTTTTTCGGTGCACTCGCTCTAAATTTGACCTTTCATGGAGCGAGAGGCAAATGTACAAGTCAATCAAATAAACTTTTTTCCTAGAATATTTTTTGTGTTTATTTAATTTCAAATAGTTTAACTGGTCTCAGTTAGAAAACAGGATATCTTAAAGATGTTTGATCTGATGTTCTGACAGGGAAATAATAAATAACAGTGGGTTTCAATGAACAGGTTGAAATGCATGGACTTATTTGGGTACCCACGTCACATCCATCCTCCACTTTTCTTTTGTACTTTTAACACTGTGGTGGGATGAACAACTCTAGTTCACTTTCATTCTGGAAAACACTTTTGATTTCATACTTCTCTCAGGGCTTTCTTACAGAAATATTGCTTTTGGTCTTGTTACTTGTCATGTTTTTTGTTCTTGATGCATGCTAAAGCAGAGTTTTTATCTAAGAAAACCCAACAACCATGAAACATCGGGTCCTGGTGAGTAAAGCAATCTCCAAACAGTCTAGAAAAACCTCCAACATCAAGACACCACCACCCAATCACACAACAGCAGCTCCCTTCAACACTGTAAATTTACAGACTGACAATGGAAAGTTACTGGTTGGTTTAAACACAAGAAGTAATCTGTGTCTTTGGGTTTTTACCCTTGCAGTTCTGGTTATGGCTTAATTTAGCTCGTACAAAGAAAATTTCCCTATAGATAACTCTGACACAAAACAGGCTGCTACATTTAATGCTCCAGCAGCTCACTGCTTGGTGGACAAAGTTTTATAGGCAACCACAGTGGTTAGATGATTCTTGCAGTGGGTCACCAGGTTGTACTCATCTCACGGATGGGTTTGTCCCGCTCCTCTTTACAGAAACTCTCTTAATCCTTTTGGTTTCTGTGTAGACACTTGGCAACTTGAGGATTCACCGACATCTACACATTTTCTGTTGGCTTTAGGTCTGAAGAATGGCCAGGCCTCACCAAACCTCAGTGTGCTCCTTCTGCAACTACACCTTTGTTGCCTTAATGTTAGATCTTGTCCTACTGGGAGACACATTTTCAGTGTTCTAGGTGAAGGAAGGGGGGTTCTGATCAAAGACTGGCCTTTTGTTATATTGAAATTGTCTTGTAGCAAAACAGCCACAAAGCACAATGCTTCCACCTCTGTGTTTGACTGTAGGGATGATTTTCTTTGGGATATATTTGACAATTCTCTTCCTCCAAGCATCACAGGTTAGGTTGATACCAACAAGCTTTGGCTTGGTCTCATCTGACCACAGCACCACCTGCCAAGACTTCTTCAAACCAATTAGGTGTTTACTGGCAAACCTAAGATGGGCCTGCACACTACATATTTCTTCTGTAGCACATAGCTGCAAGATCAACCAATTTTCAATATTCCAATCAATCACAGTGGAATTTGTGACCAATGGTGTTCCTGAAGACTGTGGTCCCAGTCTCTGGATCCTTAAAAAGCTCCTCGGGTATATTTGTGTGCTAATCTCTCCAAACACTGGATGTCCATTAACATCTTTTTAAGCTCATTTAAGATTGTTCAGTCCTTGTGTTTGCTGGTTATTTTACATGTCTCCCATTTCCCAAAAATGTAACCAGCATACTGGAATAACAAATCAAAGAGCACATAGACTTTCTATTTGTGGTTTAAAACCAACAAGTTGCTTGAAATTGACATAGCTTTAGATTTATCTCAACCACTTCCTGGAGCCAACTTGGTTTGGTTGACCCAAAAAAGGCCTGAAGTGCAAATGTAACAGTTCAAATCAGACCGTGCTTTATGAATGTGTGTTAGCAAAGGTCCCATACATATTAAATAAAAAATAAACTCAGAACCTCAGAAAACGTAGCACAGCTGATGCTGGAAGATCTCTGAAAAGTTGCTTTATATCAGTAATACAATTAAAAGGGAAAATAGATTTTTAGCTTACTTTACACATGAATTACTGTCATTTTGCATGAATTACTGTGGAAACTTCACACTGGACTTGAAGCATCTTAGATTCTGTACCTCTCCACTGTTCCTCCAGACTCTGGGACCTTAATTTCTAACTTTACTTTCATTTGAAATAAGGGAACTTTTAGATCAAAGAGCATCAGTCTGGTTCTTTTTCTCCTTTTGTATTGTATCTGTTTCAGTAAGGGCTGACCAAAAGGAAAGTGACAGTTTGCTCTCATGTCCTGGATACATCTGTGCATGATGGCTCTAGGAGCCTTGTGAATCTCTCCTAAACTTAAGAATGGGCTTTGCTTTAGCATTATCACAGTGCTGTTATCCATATTACTTTTTTTTAAACCACAATTTTCCTTCCACCCACTTTCTATGAAGATGCTTGGATAAAGCACTCTGTAAACAATCAGCTTCTATAAAAATGCCCTTTTGGGAGTTACCCTCCTTGTCATTTGTTTCAGTGACCATCTGCTGGACATCTGTCAAGTCAGCAGTCTTCCCCATGATTGTGTAGGTGATATACAATTTCTATATTAAAAATATATATTTTTTAAACTGGTACGAAATATTCTAATTTTCTTAGAAACAAAATGTGGGGTTTTAATTAGCCATAAGCCATAATCACCAATAATAGGTGGAAAAATTCCAATACGCCATCCTGGTTAACCACACTGATAAACATATCAACACTTTCCAAACTGGGTTACCTCTGGATATCATCAGGATATCATCTGTTCTTCTTATGTGTTCCCTAAATCAGCTCATTGTCTATGAAATGTCCAGTTCAGACCAGATCTACTCTTGTCAGGTCAGCATTCCACATTCCGGTAAATGTGGATAAATCTCTATGTGGCCAGTGGACGCTATATAAGTTCTGCATAGCTTGAAATGTAGTCTGACTAATTTAATGGGTGGATTTATAACAGAGCAACCCAGTGGGAGTGAGTGTGAGACTAGCTTTATCTAGTAATGGTACAGCACTAATCGGAAAGTCAAAGAAGCTAAACTTCTTCCCCTGGATACAGTCGTTCCCATTGCACAGCACTTTTTAGCTGACATTGTCTGGTAAACATGCCAGATTGTGAGAGAAAGTTGAAAAGGTTTTTTACTACATCTGTGATGCTTTATTGGTAAATCACAAACTAATTCATGTTTTGTTTGTTTCTTTTTAACATAAGAGGTCAAACCACATGAGCAAAATGATATTAATTAGTTAGAATTGAACTGATTTGCTTAAGTTAATTAAGTAATTAATCTAATTGTCCTTTGTGAAATACAATTTGCTCTAAGAGTAAATGTGGTTTATATCGCGAGAAAATGTCTTTAAAACCTCGCGATTTCTGGAAAATAGCATTTTGGAGGTGTTGGTCAAGTCTGCAGTTGTTGACTAACAAGAAACACGGAAGCTAGATATTTTTAAACAAAACAAAACAGATTTTAGTTAACTATAGCCAAGGTTATAATTAAGTAAATCGTGTTATTAACTGACCAATTTGCATGCATGTTTTACCTTTTTCTTTCTCCAATAAATATATATATTTTTACGTTGATCGTATTTTGTTTTGAAAATACCGGAAGTGTGTGTATGTTTTAACTCTGCTAGCTTGGCCGACCGAGGACCGCTTCTCTGCCTCAGCTGAAGAACAAACCGACGCAGCTGGGTTTGCATCAAGTATCAATCCTTGACGCCTAAAAAGAGGCATTTGCTATCCCTTCAAATTCGGCAGCAGCATTTTTGCAGAGTTAAATTGAATTGATAAGCAAATGAAATAACTGACAATTAGCCGTAACCAGAGAAACAGGCTAGAGGCAAAGAAGCCAAAACAAAACATCAAAACCCGGCAAACAAAGAGGTCCTTTTTTCAACGCCAACATTTTTCCTCCATATTCAATAGTTATGAGTCATGTGGCCGTCGAAAATGCCCACGGTCTAGAGCAGCAGGTAAGCCGCGTCAGTTTGGTATGTGAGAAGTGTTTCATGGAAAGTGGGACAGCAGCGGGGATAAACATTAGCTCACCGGGTAGCCTGGCACCGTTAGCGAGATGCTATCGTGCTAGCTGGCTCGGGGTGCGTTTGAATAGCTCACTCGGTAGCGGCTCCGCTCGGAGACTTAAACACATTTTTTTTATTTTTATGCGCTGTAGCTTTAAATCGTATGAAACCAGCCATTAAAATTTGTGTAATATATTCGGGTTGTTTATTGGAGAAAAAATGTTTTATTATTGCAAAGCGAAACATCACTCGAATCCCGTTAGCTTGTCCGTGTTGAACATATTCAACGCACCTTTGAGCTATTATGTTCACTGCGTTTTGTCTTGCAGCTTAATACAGGGATAAAATGGAGGTACGAGGAAATGGAGCCAATGTGAGCCTTGCAAATAAATAATTAGGGCTTTTACGCCTGAAATTCCGGTTAGTAAAGATATAACCAGTGATGTGTTCTTGATGGTGTTTACCCGTTCAGAAAATTTCTTCTGCGTCATCAAAAACGTAGCTGTCTGGTCAGGCACTTTGGATAGCAACAGAAAAGTACTGCATGTACTTAAATTATATTTGATTATAAAAAGCCCTGAAAATGTTTTTGTAGCAGATAGGCACATTTATAACACTTGCACAGGATGCAAAATAAATAAAAAGCTGCATTTGGAACATTTTTTTCAGAATATCGTCCTCTCCTCTGCAAAAGAAGATGACTAGAAAAAAATATTTTATTTTGAGCAGCAATGAGATTGATGCCATTTTTTTGTCTGTTTTTTTATTTTTAATTTTTATTTAAGTGTCTGTGGCTCAGATCGTTTTGTAAAATAATTCTTAAGCTTAATGTAATGTAAATCAAATGTGCTTGAGATGGTTTCCAAGTTTCATGTGTAGGAATTTGTAACAAACAGAAATTAGGCAGAATATATATATGTATATACGGTATATATTATTTCAGATTAGGCATATGTGGGGTATATTTTTAATTGCTTACTTCACAATCTCAAAATCGTAATTAATTTTGTGCCGACTCGGTTTTCCCCATCCTTCCATACTCGCCTACCCTTGATAATCATTGAGTTTCCGTTTTGTTCTGGCCAGTTTGGTAATTATGGGGTCCAATAATTATAAAATTGCTGTAATCGTGCATAAAGTTGAATTTAACTGAATTATAAATAAACAATTTAACTTTTTATTCTCTTAATGGTTGTTTATTGCACTCTGTTCCAACTACTTGTTTCTGATCCTCTTTGAGACCGTTGAATATCACCATATTTGACACTCTGTCCCCTGATTAAACCAGAATAAGGCATGTTGATAGATGTTCTCTATCAAAGGCATATAACCAACCATCCTCCAGTAGACAAATAGCAGATTAAAAGGAAATTGCTTTAACCAATTAGTTTTTCAAGTCTCCATTCTAGGTAATAAAAGAAATGTGTGAGAACAGAAATGTCTTTACTTAAATGTTTCTTAATGTTAGTTAAACTAGAATTGTAGCATTTTAGCGTTGTTACGTTTTTGGTTGTGTAACGAGTTCATTTGTTTCTGTTCTGGTTCTGCAGCTTGCTGTCCTAGACTTGAGTGCACCAGATGGACAAGGCGGAGGTACTAATAGTAGGCTGCAGACATGGTTTTTTTTTGCCATTCTGCTTTTTTTTTTTAAATGTTATCTCCAGTAAATTAACAGTAAAACAAAAAATGTCCCAAAGGTTGACAGTTTCAGCTTTATTTAAGGCCTCAGGTACCCGTTGCAATTATGTCCGTGAAGATTTTTAAGTTCCTACGATGAGATTTGGATAAGGATTATATTGGATTTCTCAATATAGCCAGCTTCCAGTAGAAGTTGGTGACTGTATTGCCTGTTAAAAATGCCATGTTTTTATGATGTAGAAAAATGAGAGAGTGTTTTCCATCTTTATTGTTTTGATCAACAACCAGTGTCTAGTAGATGTGTACTGACTCCTATTTAACCTGAGTTTAAATGGGGTGCTTCATCCTGACCAGAGCCACATAGCCAGTTTATCATAGGGCCTGCACACCTGCGATTTATTTTTAGTCTTTATTCCCCTGTAGAAGATTTAAATATGTTTTCTAGTTGAGTTGTACAGGTCACAATAAAGGTGGAGGAAGTTCAGAAATGATTTAAGATGGTCTCCTCTTCTATGTTGCAAACGTTTTTAGATGCACTGTATATTAAAACCAAAGGTTGTTTTTAATAATCACTGGGTTCTCTGATTGTTTGTCCCAGGGCGATACATTCCTCCACATTTAAGGAACAAAGACGCATCCAAGAATGGTGAGAATAGCGTCGTATTTGTTACCCTCGCAAAGGTTGCACATTAATATTCTGTTAAAATTAACCCTTTCAGTCCCATGTAATTTTGCTCCCTTTTACTAAGCGCTTCAGTTTGTTTAGATTTGGGTGGAACTGTACGAACACTGTGTGTTTGTTGCAAATGCTTTAGTCACTGACCCTAAACACAATAAAAAACGGACCTTGTCCTGTGCAGTGGGAAACCCTTTTGTTGCTGGACGACCAGGGGCCTACACCATAGCGCCCGCAGCAAACTGTAAGTGACTCTGGACATAAACCAAACTGGGATTCATTTAGTAAACTTTCTAAACTTTAAGTTAGTCTATAACTTAAAGAAAACCTCATCGCTTCACTTAAAACTGTATCTAACTTGTCGAAATACCAAAAATAATTTTAACTTGTCCAGTTTTTTGATAAATGATAATTAATTTTAAAAGTCCTGCAGATGTAGTATTTAATGTCTTGCATGGAGCGATATTCTCTAATTCTCTCTCTCTCTATCTCCTCAGATGGTTGGGATGCAGGGCGCAACAACTTTGTCAACGGCTACCACGACAACCGCATGACTGGCAATACGTTCAACCGTGGCCCGCCGCGCATGGAGCGGGGTCGAGGTGGCGTTGCGGGAGGCGGTTTTCGCGGCAACAGGGGGGCGTCGTTTAACCCCATTACCCCGGCACCGCCCATAAGCTTCGGTAGGTGTGACATCAAGGTAATGCAGATGATGGCTTTTCTAATACGTCAAATGAAAAATGCTTCTTAATTGAGCTGTTCAACATTAGTGTTAAAGTTTCCTATGACAATTCTCCTGATAGATTTTCGTTTTGTCTCTTAATAGATGCTGGTGGCTGGAACACAGCCAAAGAAGCTTATAGCAGCTTTGGCAACAACAGAGGAAAGTCTGCGTTTTTTAATGACCGAGGCAACGCCAGCAGAGGAAGGTAGGCGCTACAACTGCTATTTAATACAGCACCAGATAAGAAAACTTGAAGCATTAGACTCAACTTTACTGTTTGTCTGTGGTGCTCAGGTTCGAACACGGTGGATTTGGTGGCGGCGGTGGAAACAGCCGCTGGGTGGAGGAGGCAAGGGACGAGGGAGACTGGTCCAAGCCGCAGCCGCGTAACGAACGTCTTGAACAGTGAGTCTGCTGGATCGCTTAAACTTCCTGTGGGTGGGATTGTGTTCCTGGTGATCAGTTAGGGTTAGCATTTGAGATTTAACTGAAGACAGTTACTAACTTTACAAATGTACAAAAAGCCTCATGTTAACAGGTACAACATATGAAGGACAGTAAGTCTTGGGAACCACTGATTTGCAGCGTACCACTGTGAAAGCATAGGTGTAACTCGCTATTATTGTTTTAAAAGTGTTTCAAGGTTTAGACTTAACAAATAAACCTATTAATTAATGGCTCGTCCAGTATCTGTAGGTCTTGATCTTGATTATCTGAATTAATGAGGGATACAGTTTCTTGGGAGAAGGTGCTCTGGTCAAATGGGATAAAACTGGAACTTGCTGGGCTACAAGCAAAATGCTGTGTGTGTGTTTAAGGAGAAAACGCAGAAAGATCATCAGCCTTACACACCATCCCCACAGTGAAAGATGCTTTCATCAGGGACAGGGAAGCTGGTCAGAGCTGATGGTAAGATGGATGGAGCTGATTACAGGACAATCCTGGAAGATAAACCTAATGGGGCTGGAAACCATGAGCAGGACAACAACCTTACAGACAGCCAGAGCTACAATGGATTAAACATGTTCATGTGTCAGAATGGCCCAGTCAAAGGCCAGACTTAGGTCTGATTGAGAACCTGTTGTAACACCTAAAAATAGCTGATCATATACGCTCCAAAGGTAGTATCAACGTTTGAGCTGAGTTGTATCATGACAAGTTGTAGAAAGGTTTAAGGTGTGTGAATACTTTTCTTAGGCTCTCTGAGATGATAAAATAAATTCATGTAAATGATCAAATGTCAACCTCAACCTTGTCCTGTTCCACATCTCTGCAGCGAGCTGTTCTCCGGCAGCAACACTGGGATCAACTTTGAGAAATATGACGACATTCCCGTTGAGGCCACAGGACAGAACTCCCCTCACCACATCGAGAGCGTATGCCGCTGCTATCTAGATTAAATTAGAGAATAAAACATTAAATATGAATTTTCCACATCTGTATTGTATGTGTAAATCTCTCATTTTATGTTCTGATAGTTCCAAGATGTCGACATGGGTGAGATTGTTATGAGCAACATCGCTCTGAGCCGCTACACCAGACCAACTCCCGTGCAGAAATATGCCATTCCTATAGTGAAGTCCAAGAGAGACCTGATGGCCTGCGCACAGACGGGTAACAACAACAACATAGTGCATGAAGCATAGACTAAGATCGCACTGTCCCTGTCTGCGTTACTGGATGAGTTGGACTTTGTGTTGTCAGGATCTGGAAAGACGGCAGCGTTCCTGCTTCCAATTCTCAGCCAGATCTTCACAGACGGACCAGGAGAAGCTCTGAATGCAGCCAAAGCCTCAGGACAGGTGAGAAAATCTACCAGATTATCTTCTTAGAACTCCTTAAATGGCTATTCATGGAAATTATTTTAAAACTGGAGTTGAAGTGATACATGTTTTATTTTGATGGCGTCTTTAATCTACTATACCAACAGGTTTTTTAAGATGGAGATCAAGTTTAAAATGGCAGTCAGCCTGTTGTTGTTTTTTGTTTTTTTTTTACTCTTCTTCGTAAAGTAGGGACTCCTTTTAAAATGAAACTTTGGTGGTGCAACAACAATGCAGCCTGGGTACCCATCAAATCAAAACCAGAATCTAAAATACAAGATGAATAAATAAGAAAGCAGTTTTAATGTTTCACCCATTTGTTTGTATCTGCAATGATGATCCAAGCTGGGAAAATTGCAGTAAATAAAGTCCATCCAAACCCCAGGAAGACCCTTGAACCCTTGATATTTCTTTCCTGTGAAGTCATTCTTGGCTTTTGGAGCAGTCAAAGCATGCTAAGGAGGTGCTGCAGTCACCTGGAGCCCTGAAGACCAGGGCTGAGAACCACTGAAAAGGACCTGTACCCAGAAATTATATCAACAGGATCCCACAGCTTGTTTACAATGTTTTCCAAGCTTCTGAATACAGTTGGGGTCAGATGTATACATACCCGTATCATTATCATGAATTCAATCCTGCGCCCTGGGCTGTTCTTGACCAGCCTGAGCTAAAAAGCAAACAGCTGCTGCCTGTTGGAAACCTAATGTCTGAGTTATGTTGCAGGAGAATGGAAAGTATGGCCGGCGTAAGCAGTACCCCATCGCGCTGGTGCTGGCTCCAACCAGAGAGCTGGCACTGCAGATATACGATGAAGCCAGGAAGGTATGTAAAACAACGTCCTCACAAGCTACAGTGAAGTAAAGAGGTGGGAAATGAAGAAATGATGTATGTTTTGCTTTCCAGTTTTCTTACCGCTCCAGAGTGCGCCCCTGCGTCGTGTACGGAGGGGCAGACATTGGCCAGCAGATCAGAGACCTGGAGAGAGGCTGCCACCTACTGGTAGCAACACCCGGTAGATTGGTGGATATGATGGAGAGAGGCAAGATTGGCCTGGACTACTGCAAGTAAGATAGGACCCAAAGGAAGAAGTGAAAGATGAAAGACATTCTGGCTGCTCCATGTCCTCAAACGTCTGCTTTTGCTTTAGCTACCTGGTCCTAGATGAGGCAGATCGCATGCTGGACATGGGCTTTGAACCACAGATAAGGCGCATCGTGGAACAGGACACCATGCCACATAAAGGCATCAGACAGACCTTGATGTTCAGCGCTACGTTTCCTAAAGAGATTCAGGTGCGTTTGTTGTGACTCCAATTCCCAGTTCAGTCCCTAAACGGCTGCCAGCTGAATCAAGAGGACGCTTCAGGACAGGAACTTAGCTTTTTTGCTTCTTCTGCAGATCCTAGCAAGAGATTTTCTGGAGGATTACATCTTCCTGGCAGTGGGCAGAGTGGGTTCGACCTCGGAGAACATCACACAGAAGGTTGTGTGGGTTGAAGAGAGCGATAAGAGGTCTTTCCTCTTGGACCTGCTCAGTGCTACAGGTTCGCAATTTTTATTAGGGTTTTAATTTGCAGGATGTAAAGTTTTGCATGAGAATAAATTGGTGAACATAGCAAGATTTTCTGATCAGAGGTGCCAAACCTTTCAGCTTTGTAAATATACAGAACCCTTCTTAAACCGATCGCTTATCTGTCTGAATGTAGTGTTCTGCATCTGCTAAGCTTCTGTAAGCGCACATAAACAGCTTGTTCTGTACTTACCCATCTCACTCCATTGCATTGTTACGCGTCTCGTCTTGGCAAACCAGCGCGACCTTTTACCGTTAGCTCTGTTTTACGCATGTTTTACCTTCGTAACATCTCTAAAAATACAAATATCCGTTTATTGGTAGTAGCAGTGAAAGATGGTAGAGATGCAATTTAAAATGTTGAATTAGCTTTTTGATTTATAAGATGTTGGTGTTGTTGGGGAGGAAATGTGTTTTCTTGCATTAGTTAGTGTGATTTAGTGCAGATGAGGCATTAAAGCTCACTCAGATTAGGAATATTAGTTATAAAACTTTGATGTGGTTTTATCCCAAGTAATCCCCAGCGAGGTACAGGACAATACTGGAGACAACGTAGAGAAACCCGGTAAGATCAACACTTATATAAACTTATATAAATCTGTCATTTCATACTTTGGATAAGTTTGCTTGACCTCATTTTATACGTTTTTGTGGATGTAGAATCGTTTATTCATTTAATTGAGGCTTTGTGTATCATCTCATGAGTCGAGTCTGAAATACACAAGCCTGTTTTACTTATTTTTTTTGTTTTAAGATGTGGCATCTTTATGCACAGTGTGTTTCTGTGGTACCTTCATGTCAGACCCGTAGCTTTGATGGAGAGAATCTGGTCATGTTGTGGGTGTAATTCAGGCAAGTCCTGGTAGTAGAGGAAACCAATGGGACTAACGGCACTTTGACCAAGTCTTGCCATCAATGGCTTTAATCGCTCCTGCATGAAAACTTTCATTATTTTCGTCTGCACAGCATCCTTTTCTTGTTTTTCTTCTTTCTGTTTAGAGAAAAGCATTTCAAGTTTAATGTGGTGCTCAGTTTTACCCAACGAACCTGCATGTATCACACCACCCACCTTGGGACCTTTTTATCTAGCGGGGCTCTCCTACACAATTGGGCAGAAAAAATTTTCACATCTGGAAAAATATAGAGAAAAATGAGCCTCAGGTAAAATCTTAGTATTTTCAGATGTTAGTCTGCAACATCTGGTCTAAAAGTTGAAGCCAACTGTCCATTAACAGTTCCTTTGTCCATCCTGTGTCCATTTGCCTTCTGGGCCATTATCCATGTGGTTAATCCATAATTTGGCCCGTAGTCCGTCCACGTATCCATCCAGTGGTATTTAGCACGTTTCATATTTAAACTCTGACCACTGTAGAAAATCTGCCATGAATTCACAGTAAACTTTTGCATCTATGCAATATTAGAGGTGTGATGCTACATCTAATCGATCCAGATTTGAACTCTTGAGGTCATGTCATTTTAAACTTTGCACAGCAACATGTTTTCATGCCACCGCAGGTATTTCTGTTTCATTTATGGCCATTTATTCCATGTCATGCCCATGATCAGTATCTCGCATGTATATCAAGCCTTATGGCACATTGTGTTTAAGTATAGATTACATTTCTAGCGTTAGATGAAGCTCGTATGCTTGTGCTTCAGTTCGGCATTCATATTGGCACACAGTGTAATTATAATTGGTCAGGTCTGTGCTACAAATTGCATCACACTTTGAAAGTTTAGTTTCTTGCATTCACCTTTCCAAGCACCCAAAGTTCAAATGTAGTTTTTAACTGCAGGCATTTTTCTTTCGTCTTTGCTAACCAGGTAAGGAGTCTCTGACCCTCGTTTTTGTGGAAACAAAGAAAGGAGCCGACGCCTTGGAGGACTTCCTGTACCGGGAGGGCTACGCCTGCACCAGCATTCACGGCGACCGTTCCCAGAGAGACCGTGAGGAGGCCCTGAACCAGTTCAGATCGGGAAAGTGCCCCATTCTGGTTGCTACCGCGGTCAGTAAAACTTCTCCTGCAGATTATATTTCTGTGTGAGCGGACTGTAGTGCGTACAGGATTATTTTCTGAATGTTTTTGCTCATGTTGCCCCTCAGGTTGCAGCTCGAGGTCTGGACATCTCCAATGTGAAACACGTTATTAACTTTGACCTTCCAAGTGACATAGAGGAGTATGTCCATCGTATTGGACGTACGGGGCGAGTCGGAAACCTGGGTTAGTGAGCACCTACGTGGCTTCTGATAAAACTGAATTGGCTCCTACTGGCGAAACAAATTTGAATCAATCTGTACGCTCTGTGTTCTCTGCAGGCCTGGCCACATCATTCTTCAATGACAAAAACGGGAACATCACAAAGGATCTGCTGGATATCCTAGTAGAGGCTAAACAAGAAGTTCCCTCATGGCTGGAGAGCTTGGCCTATGAACACCAGCACAAGAGTAGCAGCAGGGGGCGCTCTAAGAGGTGCTTATTAGCTTTCCTCTTTTAATTGGATAACTGTCTTATCCATGTTGGCATTGTTTTGAAATAAAAGCATCAGAAAAATCACATTTTATTCTAACTGCAGTCGCATTTTTGTTGGATTTGATGTCATCAGCAGGTTCTCTGGTGGTTTTGGAGCTCGGGATTATCGCCAGACAGCTGCTGGAGGCAGCGTAGTAGGATTTGGGGGGCGAGGAGGACGCAGCCAGCAAGGACATGGAGGAAACCGTGGCTTTGGTGGAGGTAAGGACTGTTGTTGTGCTTTGCAGAAGTTCTCACAACCTTTCAGCCATAAATGTTGGTGTATTTTACTTTTAGTGTTATGTGATGGAGCGACAAAATACTGCATAATTATTGTAGGAAAAATGACGAATGGTTTTAAAGGCCCTTAAACTCATTCAGCCCCACTGAGTCAATATTTGTCTCCACCCTAGTCTCAGGTGTTTTCCATCTTCCTATCAACTCTGACCAGTTTCCTTGCTCCTGCTCAAGAAAGTAATAGTTGATAGCATGATTCTGCCACCGCCGTGTTTCATTGTAGGGATGGTTTGTTGCAGATGTTTCTTTCACCACACAGCGTTTTGCATGCGTGCCAAAAGGTTAGAGTTTGGCCTCAGCTGTTTATTGAGGGCTCAGTTCTGAAAGTAGTGTGGATCTCTGTGGAGTCTCAGAGAACATCTCAGGCTTCATGAGACGTTCGAAGCTTTGGATGATGATGGAAAACCTAGAAACAGTAGGTGACGTCCGCAGGCAGTCGTTCCACTAGATAAAGGAGGCTTTTCAGATTTTTTTTATTCCTTCCACTTTATTATTATGCTCTGCTTTATGTTGGTCTACTGTCTGAAAGTCGGATCCTTTTGAAATTTGTTGCAACATTAGAAAATGTGGGTAAGATTTCCGACTGTACATTCAGTACTAGCAAGTTCCTGCCCTTGATTTAAGGTGTTTGCTCACATTCGCAGGTGGTTTTGGGAACTTCTACACAAGCGACGGGTATGGAGGAAACTACTCGCACTCGCAAGTCGACTGGTGGGGCAACTAAGTGTCTCCATTCCACATTTACTGATCTTTCTTTCCTCCTTTAATTCCCTTTCCATCATTTCCCCAACCATGTCATCTACACCCCATCCGTCGTGTCACCTCTATTATTCCTTAGAACCTACATGCATGTTATTAAACTATTTATAGTCATTTATATATCCCCTCCTTCTAGTCCCAGTCAGTCATGTCTTTTATTAGCTTTAGATTTCTCTTGTGCTTTCCATCTACATTTTGTCATTTTTTTTTATTTTGATCTCTCTTTATGATGGTGGCCACTTTTATAAAGGATTCTTGAGGTTTTTTTGTGGTTACTTCCCAACAAAGTTGAAGTTGTTCTCAAAGCACCAAGCATAGGATGCATTAAGACTTACAGACATCTCTAGGCAGGGCAACATCCTTTTTGTGATCTTTTAGATTTGAAGTTTGAGCTTCATGTGTTTTTGTTGTTTTGTCTCCATTTGCCCACAGTTAGGCAGGCTCCCTGTGTAACTTTGTATTTAATGCATGGCCACGTTGTAAATCACCGGCCAAAAACTTTCTAAAACATGGAGCTGGGCGAGACGGCATAGCAAAACGTTTCTGTAGAAATTCAGACATAAGAGCTTTGTTCTCCTTCATTTAAATGGTAGAACCTCCAGTTTTTCCACTTTTTAAAGCATCGATATTTGATTTACTTGTGTCTGATGAAGAAAACGACAAACTGGATCACCCTACTAGTGAAATGTGAGTTTTGCCCACTAGATGGCAGTTGTTAAAACTTGATTTCTTCAAATTCCAACCAACAATGTAGAGAATCTTTTTGTGTCTGTACTGTGCCTTTAAGAATTTTAAACCGTATGTATGTTGCTTTTCTCACTATAATACCTAACTGGCTGCAAGTATAGTTTAAAGGTTACTGTATTTAATGTCATGTGTGGGTTTAAACATGCACTTCTTCATTCCCATTTGGATGGAAACAAACTAGGCTTGAACTAAATCAAACCTTGGCAAAAAAAAAAAAAAACACAAAACAAAAACTAAAACAGATGAAATGAGGAAAGTTAAAACTCCTCATGTCCTCTAGAGCTAAAATTCACCAGAAGTATCTGATGAACTGTTTCCCTGAAGCTTATAACCTCTGCAAACTCGTTTCTGTGTAGTTGAAACTATGCGCTCAGCTTGGTTGTAGGTTTTAAGGGAAAATACTCTAGTTTCTTCGACCCGTGCGTCAAATCCAGAGCTCTGGTCAGAGCTTGCGGCTTGGTTTCCCACAGCCTTTGTGTCACTAATTGTCGCCCGCAGACCAAAAAATATGAAATACTGTTTGTGCATCAGCAGAAACACCACTGACCGCATTAAAGTTACTGTACCTGGTGAAACCGTTAATGAAAGCAAGTGAAAGCTGGTCCAGGAGGCTCTCGGTAATGTTAAAGTATCAAACTGAATTTTGTTTTTCTTTATCCGACTCTTAGTGTCAACATACTCTTGGGAAACCGAATCTGCTTCCACCTCAAACCCTCAGTCTTGTTTTATTTATTTAATACTTCTTGCAACTCTCAAAAGTAAGTAAAAAAACAAAAAACAAAAAACATGCTCACTCTATCCTGGAGAGTTAAACGAAAAGCCTTCTCCTAAATAAATCTTTCCAGTGTTTTATTATTTTGTTGGGTCCTTGAAATCTGTTGAAGTAAAGCGTAAAGCGAATTACTCGTTTTTACTGTAATGACAACTGGGGCTTCCTAAAGAAGTAATGCAGCGTTTCCAGAGCACATAATGGCCACATGCTGCAGCGACTGACGAGCTGTGCACGCTAAGCTACCTATAACTCTAAATTTTGCCACCACCTTGCAGGAGTACCACTTGATTTCAACATGTTGCATGCATTAAAAACACCCACACCTTGTTTTTAAGGCCCATTTTTTCCTATGAAGGCTCTGAACAGACATACAGCTGCTACTCGCTGGCTGCAGGATGCTTTTCAAGTGTTGCACCAAACCTCAGGTTAGTGTCTGCTGAACATTAGCCCTTCTTGAACTGGTAAATGCACAGCCCAGTTCAGTGTGTCGCAGCATGAGTCAGAGCAGCTAAAATGTGCTGGTGGAAAAGTTGCGTTCACGTGAGCGATCTCTGATCTCTGGGAAGTCCTGCTTAGCTCTGTTGCAGATAGAAATCTCAACGAGAAAGCCGACTCTGCACCTTAAATATCTACATTTTATTTACTTGATGAAAAATACATGTAAATAGTTTGAATCTTAAAACAAAAAAGAGAGGGATTTCCACAGAAAGTGTGAAGGATTAGAAGTGTGTAAAACTGATCACTCAACATGGACCAGACTGTGTCTGGAAAGCTTTGTTCAGTGGGCGGTGGATGGAGATTAATAAAGTTAACAGCAGAACAATTCACTAATTTGTGCTCATAACTTGCTACGTTGCCCACTGCCTCTGACAAAGCCAGACCAAGACAATAAAACATATGCAAGTGTTGTTGTTTTTTTGGTCAAGAAGTTAAAATACCGAGCAGACTGATATGAATCTAAAGCAGGCTTTAGTGATAAATACCAGATTCTCCAGTCCTGTTGCTTTTATTTCTCTTCTGTTTTGACTTTTTAATCAAAATTTCCAGTAATTGTTTAGCTCCAGTTTCCTCACATCTGTTCAGCCAGGATGTAATGGAAACTAGTTGGCTTTATTACGATGAATGATGAGTTTTCCACTGAGAACAGGAGACAGCTGTTACAGGATGCAACGTCGCACTCCACCATGTCTTATTAGTTGCTATTTAGATTCATTTATAAAAAATAAAAAAACAGAACGGAAATTTAGGCTCCATTCTCAGCTTCATTTGTCAAATAAATGGACCTTGAAGTCTGACTGATTTAAATTAAGAGCTACAACACTTAGAGTTGGCTCAGTCTAAGATTTTAGCCTATCAGGGTTTTTTTTTCTTGCAGCAATGGTTGATAGTCTCCATATTAAATTTCTTCAAAGAACAGCTGCTTGGTATGAGCAAACAACCAGCGCCGAGTTAGAATCTATAAAAGGTACAATATTTTGCTAATGACAATCAACTTTAAAACATAAACTAGAGTTTAAGTTGCATGTTTAATAATTTGCGGTCATCTCTACATGCAGAAGTTTAGTCGTGCAGCTGCCCAACTTCAAACCGCGTCTTCCACGAGGATAAAATCAACCGAAGTTGAGGACAATCCTCCAAATCCTCAACTTAGCCGACTCCCTGAAGCTAACCACTATGGAGATGTTGGGAAAATTCTGCACAACCAGCCTCGATCTTTGACCTTGCTGTGAGCTGTGTTACCGTTGATATAGTTACTGTTTGAGTGCGGATACTGTTGGCATTTGTTACTTGAATCCAAAGCGGCTGCTGCATTTAAGCAGGCTTCTCATGCAGCCACTTACACTTGTGTATTATCATAAATGCTTGGATCATGTCCCCTGATTGAGATCAGTGCAGGTTATAGAAATTGCTGTGCCTTCTACTGACCACTAGGGGGCAATAAAGGAATAAGCACTTTGTTGGCAGCTGCATGTTTTGATATACTTTTTTTTTTGTAAATGGTAACCAATGGAAGATAAATGTTTAGTTTTTAGGTTGATAGGCCACTCCTGTGAAAAGGAAGTCGGATATGCAATGCATATGCGTCTTATGAGCAAAATTTACTGGTAGACGTAATTACAAAATAAATCAAGCTAGAGCAATGCTTCATTAACACTGTGCCCCAAATCTCAAACCTTGATAATACCGCTGGGCACTAGAATTTCTACTAAAGTGAAATAAAGTTCTGTTTGTTCAGATTATGTACTCAAAGATTTTCTGTTTTGTAGTTTTTAAAACCTTTTTTCTTTGTCTGCTAAATTTAAATAAAACTATTAGCAGGTAGCGTGCTAATGTACTGTCCAATTTCCAAAATGTGCATAGTGCCTTGTAATGACTGAATTACTGGTTCATACATTGGTTAGGGCTGGGTATGTTTTCAGTTGGATATGAAATCCAAACTCCTGCTCCCTAAATATAAAACTGTAGGTGTGTAAATGTTACATCTCTGCATGTGAATGTCACAGATTGACTACCTCAAGGTACGATCACAACAACCAGAGGGGCATACAGAGAGCTCGTCTTCATCATGGCTGGTGGACTCATTTCATGCCTTTAACAAAAGATAAATTAGTTTCTGCTTGTGTTTCATGAATGTCATTATTGGTAGGTAATGAGATTACTGGTAGGTTTTGCTCTCATACTACAATAGATTGTTTGTACCATCTGCAGTTATTTGGCACAAGCTCATTCAGACACAAATCCGGCACAAACCAACAAATTAATTCCGGTGCTGCTCATTTACATTTCGTATTTTGTCTCATTAATGTTACATTTCAAACAGATTCTTGGCTTTTTAGCCACATTTATTCAGGAATGTTGGTGATTCTAAATTTGGCTGTCACGTTAATCCTAGTCGTACCAGGCTGATTCCTAGTGGCTTGCTATAATTTGCGGCATTATCAGCAACACATAAAGCACTTTAAAAGATGAAACATCTGCTAATCCCTGTTGTATTGCTTGCTAATTAGGAACTGCTAGCATGCTAACATGCTAACGGCAGTCATTGCAACCTGCACAAGCATCAAGGTTTTACTGTTGACCTGTACGTATGCAGAATAGCAGGCGTTTATTTTTTCCACTCAGTGTTACTCTGGGTGCGCTGGGAAGATATGACACTTGTTTTTTCTTTTAAAATCCTTCTCATTTACAAATCCAGCACTTTATTTTTTTAATGTTGTTTCTAAAACCCATTGATGCCTTATATTAGTGGTGAATACCCAGCCCTAAGGGAGCAGATAGCTGAGTTTGTTCCTGATGCGCTCATCATGTACGCTGATGACTCTGTGCTCTCTAAGTTATTAGCAGGAGTTGCTTTTAAAGACATGAAGAACAATTAATGGTGCTATGCTCCCATTGCTGCGGCCTGCAGGCCTCCCTGTGTTTAAAATAACTTTAAATCCCAACAGAGTTTTGCAGAAAATACTGTTAGGTTAAAGCTTGTTTATGTTGAGTCTAATGTAGCACACGTCCTTGATGACTGAGAGGTTTTACGACTGAAGGTCCTCGTCGTGTAGCACAGTCAGGCAAGGTTTGCCCACAGTTTAATGTGGCTTGTTTGTTGTAAGGAAAGGTCCTTTCAGATAGGAAACAGTTACTATTTTATTTTTTTATTTTTTTTCATGGGTCTAGGTGGAGCTCCAGTCAACAGCAACTGTAGGATTCAACTGTTTGCCGAGTTCTCGAGTCTACTTTCGCTGCTAGTTTGTGTAATTTATCAAGCATTTTTGGGGCGATATGTTTATTTTTATAAGCCTAATACAAAAGTTGATGTTTTACAAAGTGACTTGACCAAAAGATAATAAACAAAAACACTGGCACTTGAATGTTGAATGTCATTGGTATGAGTGGGGAAAAAAAAAGAAATCTCTATTTTTCTGGGGTAGTGTGAGCTTTTTAATGTAAAAAGATGCAATGAGTGGGGGTTTCACACTCATTATGTCACTGTAACAGGAATTGCTGGTTTGTGCTTTCTTTTAGAGTGCCAAAATCACTCGTTTATTTCTATATTTACATGTGGAACCTGAGGCGTTCAGGTACCTCTTAAAAAAAATCCCCTCCTTTTTTCAGAATCACCCTAAAACCAAAGTTTTAGTTTATTACCATCACTGTTTGTGTATTTAAGGTTGATATTATGAGTCTTGGCCAAAGCATGTTTATTATAATCAAAAATGTAAAGTAAAAATGTCCTAAAATAAAAAAAACCCTTCAAATTCTCTATTCTTGATGAAGTTAAGCCAAAATTAAAACAAGGACTGCACAAAACCGTGTCTTTGGCGACAATAATATTACAAGTGAAGCACTGGCCGTCGTATCACACGTTACTGTGACATATGAAGTGAAACGCCCCGCACAGGTTACCTTAAGTCATATTTATGATCCATAAACCTGTTAGTGCGACAGGCTCCGTCGCTAATATTAGGAAGAAATAATCTTTAATTGGCAAACAGATTTGAATAAATTCCAAATATGCCAAGGTTTGGATTAAAAATAATAAAATGATTAAAGACCATTTTGTAAAAAAAATAAAAAATAAAAAAAATAACATGCAGTACAAAAAAAGGATCAAGATTCTCTTCAAGTCGGTTTTACTTTTTGGTGTCCTTTTGTTTGGGTTGTATTTTTTTTTTTTCGTTAAAACCCTCGTTGTGAATGTTTGGCAAGTTGCCGTCTTTAAAGTCTCCATCACGCAGAGTTGACTGTGGTTCTATTGCTATGTTGTTGTGATTTGCATATTTTCAGGCAACAGTGCATTAATGCTGACACAGGAGTTTCTGGCCAGTCAGGAAAAAAAAAAATTGGCCTTTTTTTTAACACTTTTTGGTTTTTGTTTTTTTTGAGCAAACTAATTGCACAACAGCCTTGTTGTGACTTTCTCTGTTTAAAAAGACTGCAAATAAATAAAGTGGAGGTGTGTTTATGAATGATTGTTTTAGAGGGTGGGTTAAAAGACTTGGGAGTCCAGTGCTGTCTTCATTACTGATTGGCCAGACCACTCGATGTGATCTAGCAGAAGCACCAGCCTGGTAGTTAGTTAGTATTTGCTTTATGTATTAGTTTAGCAAGTGTGCATGAAGAGCACTGCACGAAGAAAAAAAAAACTGTGCAACTATTCCGATTTTACCACAATTAAAGGTTTGGATTTGCAGATGTGACCAGTCTTTGGGTTGTTTTTTTCATGCGGCATGTGTTTGCCGTTTCACCTCTAAACCTTTGTCAAGCTTCGGGGGGCAAAGTTTAACCGTAGTGTTAACAAGTGCTGTGATACATAACCTGGGAAGCACAATGTAAGAGAAATACTCGTCTTAACATGAGCAAAAATTATTTATTCTAAAACCGTTAATCGTTTAATTACAGGGAGGCTCAGCCTTCAAGGCCTGATGGTCCAGTAGATAAAACATTCAGTGAAAATAAGTTTTCCTGAGCTGAATAATCAGCCATAGCTGTTTAACAAATCTCATGGAGAAGAACGGATGTCTTCCTGTCAGTCGAGGGCAGGGAGAGCTACGCTTGGTCATGTTTTGGAGGCATCAAGCTCTCTTCTGATTCGCTGATCCTTGTTGATGTCCAACCAGAAGTCTGGGTTGTCCTGATACCATTTCACTACAAGACATGCGCACACAAAACAAGACGGCTAAGTGAGCGATTACAGAAGAGAACCTATATGTCAGTGTTTCTACAGTCTGGACATCCATCCCTCTTCTGTCTATATGTCCATCCTACCCTAAAACTATGGTCTTTTGTAATGGAAACTGTAGGAACCCACCATCCGTGCCATGTTATTATACACAGTTTGTGGATTATTGAACCTGTTTGTCTGATGCCTTCAGCCCAGGACACCTCTGCTTTCCAGCCTAGCTGCTGCAGCTTGTCACTTCTGATTGGGTAACGAAGGTCGACCTGCGGCCTACAGGATCATGAAACAAAAATCTGAGTATTGAATCTTTTGTGTGAATTTATTCCCTGAATGATTGAAAAAGCTTTCTACCAATATAATTTACTAACCTGCTGGTGACAAACTCAGTCCACTCATTTACTTCAGATTCAGTCTCATTCTTTACCTGAAACGTTTAGAAACTGTTGTGACTGAAACCAACTTGATGCATCTTAAAAAGTTCATGAATCTAAATACATGAAACCCACCATCCTAACAAGTTCCCGTGCCAGTTGGACGATGGGAATCTCAAAGCTTGTTCCCACATTGTAGACGTCTCCCACCGTCCCTTTCTCCAGAACCAGCAGGAAGGCCTGGATGGCGTCGCTGACGAACAGAAAGTGCCGGGATATAGGCAGGGTTCCCTGAATGGTGCTGCAGCAGGAAGGGGAACAAATTATCATCCAATGAAAAAATAGTGGGTGTCCTGTGTTGCATTGCTTGGTAAGTTTAAACACACCATTTCTTGTTGTTCTGCAGCAAGGTGAGAAACCTAGGAATAACCTAAAACATTTGGAACAAAATTAAAATGTACAGATTGTGCCATTATTCTCTTAAATACTTGTGGAGTGGGTCATGAACCTTCTCAGTGAACTGCCTGGGCCCGTAGATGTTGTTGCTCCTGGTAATGATGATGGGAAACTGGCAACACAAAACCATGATGATACTGATCCCAATCAGATTTCCAAACAGGGCAAGACTCCAGACCTAAGCTAGTTTACCTTATATTTGTCCCAGTAGGACCTGACCAGATACTCTGCAGCTGCTTTAGTAGCTGCATACGGATTGGTTGGCCTCAGTGGGCTGCTCTCATCAAATGCCTGAAAGGAAAGCAAGAAACAATCGTCCACAATCTGAAAGAGAACCTGATGTAGCAGAAAACGAGCATAAAAACCTCGCTGACCTCATCCAGACTGGTCCCGTACACTTCATCCGTGCTGACGTAGATGAAGCGAAGCGGCTGGTGTCGAGCTCGATGGGCAGCGTCCAGTAAAACTCTGGTTCCGTCCACGTTGACCCGCTGGAAAATGGACGGGCACTCAAACGAGGACTCTGAGGGAAGAAAGAAATGCAATTTCAAAGAACTGGGATTGATCTGCTCATGAACTGGAATCTGAACAGTGGCTGCTTACCAACATGAGTTTTGGCTGCCAGGTGAAAGACGACATCAATGTTTTCAGTGATGAAAATGTGATTTACCAACTGTGGGTTACACACATCTCCCTGTTCAGAATGCAGATACAGAATACATCATCTTTAATGTATTTCATGTGTAATTTTTTTCCAATACATATTGTGAGATTTAAAAAAACTGTCAGATTTTACCTGAATAAAAGTGTAGTTGCTTCTGTTTTCAACCCCTTCCAGACTCCTGGGACTGCAGCAGTAATCCAACTGCAACATGAGATGGATCTACATTCTTTCAACATTATTTTACAACAGTGATGCATGAAAATATAAACATACAGAACATACGAAAGGATTCATAAAGCTTCAAACAAGTGGTGAAATCTCTTTGCCCTGTTGAAAAACCTACCTGCTCAACCACAAACTAAACATTCAAAATTAGTTTTATTTTTTGTGGTGGGGGGGGGGTGTAAATCATTGCAAAAAGGTGCACTTTGGACACCCCTGCTTTAAAATTTTCCACATTTTGTCATGTTAAAGCCACAAACGCATAAAATATATTCTATGTGATCCATCAACACAGAGTAGTGTGAAATTTTGAAATGGATAGAAAGGAATGCGAGGTCTCTTTCAGTATGTTTTACCCTTTAATGGCAAAGTATACTCACCAGCCACTTTATTAGGTACACCTGTCCAACTGCTCGTTAACACAATTTTCTAATCAGCCAATCACATGGCAGCAACTCAATGTATTTAGGCATGTAGACATGGTCAAGATGATCTGCTGCAGATCAAACCGAGCATCAGAATGGGGAAGAAAGGTGATTTAAGTGACTTTGAACGTGGCATGGTTGTTGGTGGCAGACGGGCTGGTCTGAGTATTTCAGAAACTGCTGATCTACCGGGATTTTCACGCACTACCATCTCTAAGGTTTACAGAGAATGGTCCGTTAAAGAGAAAATATCCAGTGAGCAGCTGTTCTGTGGGCGCAAATGCCTTGTTGATGCCAGAGGTCAGAGGAGAATGGCCTGACTGGTTGGAGCTGATAGAAAGGCAACAGTAACTCAAATAACCACTCATTACAACCAAGGCATGCAGAAGAGCATCTCTGAAAGCACAACACGTCGAACCTTGAGGCGGATGGGCTACAGCAGCAGAAGACCACACCGGGTGCCACTCCTGTCAGCTAAGAACAGGAAACTGAGGCTACAATTCACACAGGCTCACCAAAATTGGACAATAGAAGATTAGAAAAACGTTGCCTGGTCTGATGAGTCTCGATTTCTGCTGCGACATTCGGATTGTGGGTCAGAATTTGGCGTCAACAACATGAAAGCATGGATCCATCCTGCCTTGTATCAACGGTTCAGGCTGGTGGTGGTGGTGTAATGGTTTGGGGGATGTTTTCTTGGCACACTTTGGGCCCCTTAGAACCAATTGAGCATTGTGTCAACGCCACAGCCTACCTGAGTATTGTTGCTGACCATGTCCATCCCTTTATGACCACAGTGTACCCATCTTCTGATGGTTACTTCCAGCAGGATAACGCTCCATGTCATAAAGCACAAATCATCTCAGACTGGTTTCTTGAACATGACAATGAGTTCACTGGACTCAAATGGTCTCCACAGTCACCAGATCTCACTCCAACAGAGCACCTTTGGGATGTGGTGGAACGGGAGATTCACATCATGGATGTGCAGCTGTCAAATCTGCAGCATCTGTGTGATGCTATCATGTCAATATAGACCAAACTCTCTGAGGAATGTTTCCAGTACCTTGTTGAATCTATGCCACGAAGGATTAAGGCAGTTCTGAAGGCAAAAGGGGGTCCAACCCGGTACTAACAAGGTGTACCTAATAAAGTGGCCGGTGAGTGTATGGTAGCATTATACTGTGGGGATGCTTTTCATCAGCAGGGACAGTAACGCTGATCAGAAAAAACAGTTGCTGTTTGCAAATACATGATCTTTATGTCCTACATATAAAGGCAGAAATGTAATGGCAGAAAACTAACACTGAACATCACCGGAACACACCATCTACATGCTAAAACATGGTGATGGCAGCATTATGGTGTGGGGATGTTTCTTCAGCAGGGACAGGTAAGCTGTTTAGAGTTGATGGGATGATGGAGCTGGCAAAACACGGGTCGATCCTGGAGGAAAACCAGACAGAAGTGGCAAAAGACTCAAGACCGAGGGGGAGGTTCACCTCCCAGGAGGACAACAACCTGGTTTAGATCAATGTATACTTGTGTGGTAGAATGGCCCAGTCAAAGTCCAGACGTAAATCCTATTGAGAATCTCTAGAAAGTTGCTCTTCCCAGATGCTTCCTATCCAATCTCATCTATCTTAAACTGTGTTACAAAGAAATAAATGTCAACAATTTCTGTTGCTAAATGAGCAAACTGATCAAACCGTGTATTATTTTCCTACCGCCTCACAACTATGCACCCCATTGTGTTGGTCTAGCACATAAAATCCCACTGGAAGATATTTTACTTAGTGGTCGTGACTAGATGTGGAAAGGTCACTGTTTCTGCAGAGTTATGAGCAAGACTTACAATATCCAGATTAATAATCCTCCATTCTGGGTAACTGGCGACCAGCGTACACACCAGATGAGAGCCACTGCGAATATAGAGAACATTTAAAGCACCAGTTCAAGTTTAGAGCATCGGCATGCACTTCTAACCTAATGTTTGCGTTTCACATCCGTACAGTCTGATAACAGAAACCTAAAGCATAAGGTTCCCTATGTAGTTCAGCTTTTATCGGTTTTAATGTTGGCCTACATGAATCCAGAGCCTCCTGTCACCAGAACCGTTCTGTTAAAGTCCATCCTCTGCTCTTCCTCGTTCTGTCATCTCAACTTTAAATACAAAAACCTCATTTTATGTCAGATTAAAACAAACTGACTAGTGAGACAGGGGTTCCTTGTTTTCTGCCATATAAAAGAAAGATTGTGCGATGTACGACAATTATAAACCCTTTGACGGCAGTGTTGACACGTTGAAAGTAGGCAAGCGTTTTCGCTCATGGAGGCTGCTCACCACAATCTGATTGGGTAGAAAATATGACGTAAGAACTCTCCCACGGTTTGATTGGGTGAATTCCAAGTCAATCCAACTGTCAGTCCAAAGGAAACAAGGCAAGCCATTTTAAATTAGCTAAAATGTCTGTTTGATGTTCCGGTATTCTTTTCAAAATAAGAGTCTCAGTGGCGACCGATCGGCGTGAACTCAAGTATATTCAACATTTGTGTTTTTTCCCGTCACTTTTAGCTGAAGTGATTTAGTCCTCTTGTGAAAAGTCTTTGCTCCCTGAGTATATTTTTAAACATTTTCTTTCTTAACAGTTGTTCATTTTTTAAAGTAGTATTTTTTTGCGTGAGGATA
Source organism: Crenichthys baileyi (assembly GCA_036173005.1). Classification (NCBI taxonomy): domain Eukaryota; kingdom Metazoa; phylum Chordata; class Actinopteri; order Cyprinodontiformes; family Goodeidae; genus Crenichthys; species Crenichthys baileyi. The sequence continues at coordinate 97,091 of JAHHUM010000643.1, forward strand.
ACATGATTCCTTAGCAAATGAAATTCAATATGAAATTCAAAAGACAGATTATAATATTTTTGATATTATTAATATCCTGGACCAATTGTCTAAATATTGTATTCATCCAACCAATCATTTTTCCATTATCCACCCATCCATATATCCATCTGGCTATCCATTTTCGCGGTTTACACATAAAGCCTGACTTTTAACTGCAGTAAATTTGTAGTGAATCTTTGGATTTCCACTTAAAATAGTCAAAAGTAACTAAAAATTCTGTAAATGTATGTATGAAGAATTATAGGATTTAGTCCTATAAAATGTGCAGTAAACCTGAAAACAGAGTGAGATATTTCTCTGTTACACCACCAATGCACTATCAGCTTTTATTTTGACTGCACTTCCGGTTTAGCCCTTGCTAGCTATGGTTAGCTCGACGCCGCAGTTTTACTTCTGGCTTCGTGGCTCAATGAACTGATTAGCCGACGTTTATTTCTCGTTATCGCTTCACCGCAAACCTGGAAAAATGTCACGTTTGTCAGCGACCCTCGCAGCCGCGCTGCTCCTCAGCCTGGAGGCTTCAGGGGAAACTGTGAGGGGGCTCTTCAGGAGCGAAGCGGCGAGGCAGGAAAATGGCCAGTTCATCACCAAATTCATGTACCAAGGTAACGGTGCTGATGTTCAGCTGCGGCCGCTAACGTGTCACTCCAACACGGGCAGAGGCTGCTCATCTCCCGCAGGGAGACTGAGCGTTTGTTCATTTAATTCGGTTTGGTTTTCACGCCTTATCTACATATAGGGGGTGTAACTAACTAATCATTAACTAGAACTAGTAATGTCTGCAGTGATTATCATCACCTTCGGACAGCTCTTAAGGCTCCTGTGACCCTTGACAGATATTTTGTATTTTTGATTCTATTTTTGCGTAACTTTTGCTGTTTTTGTGCAGATTCTGTATTCTGTTATATCCAAATACTTTATACGTTTTTAAACTAAATAGCTCAGCATCAAAATTATTATTTTTAATTGTCATCCTAATTAACGTTGTTTTTCTTTTCTTTTTTCCAATGTTCATCTAATTGTTTTCTAAGTGAAGATAATTTTCATGTTCTGACGGTTTACCAATTTGCCAATATGGGTTGAGGGGGTAGAAATAAATAAAAAACATAATTTAACTACTTTATAACTTTGGACAAAGAAATAAAAATTGATCAGAATCAGTCCTGCAATTTGTGTCGCTCCCTGGCTCGGAAAATGGTATAAAATAAAAAAATATGAAATAATTAAATTTGCATATTTGAGATGGAAGACAAATATAGTTTGTTTTATTTGTTTTCAAAAGAACCAAAAGAGAGAATTGTATCGTTTTGAAAGGAGGACTGAAATAAATGAAGAAAAACATTATGGGTAAATGATGTTTCTGTTCCTATGGAGGACAAAATGACAGGATTACCATAGAAACTGTTTCATTCAGGTTTAGTCTCACCTTGCCTAAACAGCTGCCTTACTAATCCGACTGATGTTGATGGAGTCGTTATTTTATTTAAACCCTATTAATTACTAAATGATAAAATACATAAAAAATGTGTAGAAAGTGACTATTATCTTATTTAATTGTTTCATTTTACCAGGTGACAACGGTCTGTTGGTGTGTCGACTGGACAATCCTCCCCTGGCAGCAGAGAAGGAGGCCAAACTGCTGCTGTACCAGGACATGGACTCGGACCTGGATAACCTGAGCTGCTCCCAGCGACTCAGCAAGGCCCACTTCACCAGTAAGTCTCCCAGTTTAATAGTATAATCATGATCTTTAAAGTGATGACGTCATATTGTTTTAATTTTCTCCCCACCACCTGTTTCAGTTCCCCTCAACCAGGAAGAACGCAACCAGACGATCCCTCGTCAGTCTTCGCCCACAGCCTGGCAGGTCCTGTATGCTGACAGATACACGTGTGAGGTAACTGGGGGCACTGGCAATTTCTAAAGACATAAGGACGAAACACAACTGAAAGGATTGGTAAATATTTCCGTTGTGTGTCTGTTTTCCCTCCAGGAAAGCTCAGTGACTCCAGCCTACGCTGATCTCAGCTTCACTCTCCTGCTGTTCAATCCCGACTCTGCTGGGAACCCGCTGGATCACTTCAGCGCAGAGGAAGCAGGTCAGACAGCCCTGAATTCTAATGCCACTTACACAGGAGAGTGGTCCTCCTCCTCCGCTTTAATTCCCCCACATTTTGACGCTTTGAGTAATGAAACACAAAGTGGAGCACGACTGGGAGGTGGAAGGAAAGTAATGCATGGTTTTCAACATTTTATTTTCTTCAGAAATAAAAACCTGAAAAGCATGTCTTGTGTTTGTATTCAGCTCCTCTGAGTCTAGGCTTTGGATAATCAATTCTGGCTGCAGTCTCATCTGCAAGTCTTCTGGGATATGTCTCTACCAGCTTTACACGTCTATGTCTGGACTTTGATTGGACCGTTCTAATACATAAATAAGCTTTGATCTGGGCCGCTTCGCTGTAGCTGTCTGCTTATGGTTTTCCTGCTAAAAGGTGAACCTCCACCTCCTTTACAGCCTCTAACAGGTTTTCCTCTAGGATTGGCCTGTTTTTAGCTCTTTCTATCTACCCATCAACTCTTACAGCTTCGCTGTCCCTGATGAAGAAAACCATCACCACAGCATAATACTGCCACCACCATGCTTTAAAGTGCGGCTGGTGCATTGAAGGTGATGGGCTGTGAAAGCTGAAGCACAGAAAGTGAAATTTTGGTCTTATCTGACCAGAAAACCTTCTACCGAATGTTTGCTGTGTCCTTTACATGGCTCGTGTAAATTTTAACTGGAAATTCTTTTAGCAATTTCTTTCTTTCTTTCTTTCTAATTCTGCCAGACTCTTTCCATTTTCAGGTGTTGAACCGAAAAATGATCTGTGAGATGTTTCTGATTCGTCTGCCGGTTTGTCCTTTCTCAGGTCTGCACAGTTTCTACTTCCTCTTGCTGCTCGCCTACTTCATCGCTTGCTGCATCTACATCCAACCTTTATATCAGGCCCTGAAGAAAGGGGGCCCCATGCACACCGTTCTCAAGGTTCTGACAATGGCGCTGGCTCTACAAGGCTGCTCCGCTCTCTGCAACTACATCCACCTGGCCAGGTCAGACGGGCCTCAGCGCTCTTCTAACCGATCTGTATATTTTAAACAGAAATGTCTGCTTTCTAAAGATTATGTGTTATATTACTTGGTTGGGGCCCTTTTTGCATGTATTACTGCATCAATGCAGCGCGGCATGGACGTGATCAGCCTATGGTTCTGCTGAGGTGTTTAGGAAGCCCAGGTTACTTTGATTGCAGCCTTCAGGTCATCTGCATCGTTGGGTCTGGTGTCTCTCATCTTTCTCTTAGTAACAGAGATCAGCATCTCCATATAGCTTCTCAGCAGAGGGAACCATGAAGTGCTCTAAAATATCCTGGTAGATGGCTGTGTTGGCTGTGGACTTCAGAAAACCCTGTGGACCAGAATCAGCAGCCCAAACCATCACTCGCTGTGGAATCGTTACACTGGACTTAAAGCTACGCGGATTCTGTGCCTCTCCTCTTTTCCTCTTTGTTTTCCAAATGAAATGCAAACTTTACTTTGAAAAGAGGACTGTGGACCACTGAGCAACAGTCCAGTTCTTTTTCTCCTTAGCCCAGGTGACTTGCTTGTAACCCTTGTATAGAAGCCATCAGTGTGTAGCTGCTCTTGATGCTCTGACTCCAGCCTCATTACAATCCTTGTGAAGCTCCCCCAAATTCTTGAATGGATTTTGCTTGACAATCCTCTCATGGCTGCGGTTGTCCCTGTTGCCAGTGCAACCGTTCTTACTGCACTTTTTTTCTTCCACTTAACTTTCTATGAATTCGCTTGGATACAGAACTCTGTGGGCAACCAGCTTCTTCAGCAATGACCTTTTGTGGCTTTCCCTCCCTGTGGAGGGTGTCAATGACTCTCTTCTGGACATCTGCCCAGTCAGCAGTCTTCCCTATGATTGTGTCGCCCATGACCCAGACTGGGAGACCATTTAGAGGCTTAGGAAACCTTTGCAGGTGTAAAGAGTTAATTAGCTGAATAGGATGACACCATGAGGTTCCAATATTGAACATTTTCACAATATTAAATGTTTCTGAGATGCAGAATTGATTTTTCATTATCTGTAAGCCATAATCATCAACACACTATGTGTAATGCTGTAATCTGGTGTCCTGTTTCCTGCAGGTACTGCAGAGATGGTGCTGGCGTCCCTCTGATGGGCAGCCTGGCAGAGTGTATGTTATGTTGCTCCATAGCTCACATTAACACCGCTCACACATCACATTGCTAAAGATCCAGCTCCCAGATGGAGATCTTTACCAATTGAACGTATTTAGTCACATCTTCTCTACACTTCTTTCTTTCGCCGAGCAGTCTGGGATATGGTGTCCCAGGTTTCCATGCTGTACATGTTACTGAGCCTGTGTATGGGCTGGACTCTGAGTCGAGGCAGGAAGCCTCAGTCCAGACCCCTGCAGTGGGAACGGTCCCGAGCTTCGACGGCCGTGGCTGTTGGGGGAGTGGTCACGCAGGTACGTAGGATTACCCGCCGGTTTTTAAGGTTTTATTTATTGATCGGATCAAATCTATTAATTATCACCTAAGAATATCATTTTGTAGCTTAATGGTTGTGGCTTAGACTCATGTGGCCTGATCTGTGGTTCCCAGGGAGTGCTGCTGCTGTGGGAGCAATACTCTGAGGCAGAGAGTGAACATCACAGCTACCACGCCCAGCAGAGTCTAGCAGGTCTCCTCCTCGTGGCTCTGAGGGTGGGCCTCTCCCTCCTGCTGGCCTCTGTCCTCTACCAGATCATCTCCACAGAGAGAAGCACCCTGAAGAGAGACTTCTACCTCAGCTTTGCCAAGGTGACGACACTGAGCACCACAGCTGCCTCCAAACCTAAAAGCCATATAACCTTAAGGGTGTCTTCTCTCTGCAGGGCTGCTTCTTGTGGTTCCTCTGTCACCCCGTCCTCGTTCTTATCTCTGTGATCTTCAACGACCACCAGAGGGAGAAGGTGTGAAACATCAGAACTTCCAGATATTTAGGTTTTCTTGTACCTGAAATAAGTCTTCATTACCTGTGTCACCACCTTCCTCTCTAGGTCATCACTATCGGCGTGATCCTCTGCCAGTCCATCTCCATGGTGATCCTGTACCAGCTCTTCCTGTCTCGCTCGCTCTACTGGGAGGTGTCCTCCCTCTCCTCCGTCTCTTTGCCACTCACCATGTCCAGAACCAACCACAGGGGGCGCTTATGAGCACAGCTGCAGTCCCAGATTCTGAGCTTAGGTTGAGGACTGAAGCTTCTCCTCAAACAAACCTCCGTCTCTGTCAGAGGAGGTGCTCAGACGCTGCGGGAACTGTTCCCCTGCACTGTCATCTGTCTCAAATTATAGCTACTGTTGAACTGTAGCAGGACAGCAGTATTTACTGCAACATACTACCTCTGACTTCTAACTGGAGCCTGTGGCTGGAGGAAATGTTCAGTGCAAAACCTCTTTGAGGGTCTCTGGGATTTAAAGATGCATGGCCAAGCATGCATCAGCTAGTGGGATTAACGTGGGACAGTGCAAAATCACAAGCTGATATTAGATTATGTTGAAAGGTTCTAGCTGCAAATTAGCCATGAATGGAGCTGTGGTATTCTGCTCTGAAAGTCTGCATGGAGATATGCTGCCTTGCAACAGTATTCAGAGCCCTTTGTCATATTTTATGACCATAAACTTCAGTGTATTTTATTTAGATGTTATGTGATAGACTGACAGAAGTTAAGGTAGTGCATAACTGTGAAGTAGAAGGAAAATACATGGTGAGTGAGGTTTTACACAGATGAACAGCCCTGGCTGTATGTTTAGGGTTGTTGTGCTGCTGGAAGGTGAACCTCCACCCCAGTATCGAGTTTTTCAGCCCCCTACAGGTTTGCTTCCAGGATTTCTTCCAGGATTGCCCTGCATTTAGCCTCCTTAATCAATTCTGACCAGCTTTCCTGTCTGTTCTGAAGAAAAGCATCCCCACAGCATGATGATGCTGCCTCCGCCATGTTCCACCATGGGGATTGTGTGTTCAGGTTGTTAGTTTGCCACCAAAAAGTTAGATTCTGTTCTTGTTTGACCCTTCTTGCACGTTTGCGGCGTGTTTTACATGCCTTGTAGCAAATGGCAAACAGGAATTCTTAGGGTCTTCTCGCCACTTTTCTGTAAAGAGCACATTTGTGGAGAGCACCACCAACATTTGTCATGTCGCTAGATTCCCATATCTGAGCCATGCATCTCTGCAGCTCCTCCAGAGATACCATGGGCCTCTTGGCTGCCTCTCTGATTAATGCTGCCTTCTCCTAGCCTGTCAGTTTTGAATCTTCTGAGGCCTTCAGAGAACAGCTGGATTTATACAGTGATATAATTACAAACATATACTAATTATGTGACCTGTGAAGACAGTGGATTGTATTTTAGGGTATCAGGGTTAAGGGGACCAGATGCAAACACACGCCACTTTTTTCAGATTTGTATTTGCAACAAGTTTTGAAACCCATGTATCATTTTCCTCCCGTTTCAGTCATGTTCTTTTTTTCGTTGGTCTATCACATAAAATCCATTGTGGTTTTTGGGAACTTGAGGAAAATTTAAGGGGTATGAAGAGTCTTGCAGGGCGCTACTTAGAGATGCCGGGATTTATTTATTGTCTGTTCGCTCAAATAACAAGAAGCATCCCGTGTTTGAACTTAACGAAGCTCCGAATTTGCCAAAGAGATGGATCAGTCTAGAAAGAATCAACATTCTTGTTTTAAACAGACCTGAATCTGTTTTAGCTGCAGGTTGATGCATGTTTAAGTTTCCATAATAGGTATAATTAAGGTTAATTTAAACTACATTCACTCTCTGTAGCTGCTCATACTGTATGACTCTAAATAGCAGAAATCAGGAGTTTACTAAGAATCTGTTTAACACTGTGTGAATACATTCCAGTGATTTTTAGTTTCTTTCTTCTAATGTAGGAAATCGGACTTATTTTTGTGTCAAAATAGAGCCTGATGGGATCAACAGGTTATTTAGTTTGAGACTGACACATAATAGAAACATAAACCTGGAGAACAGGTGCCAAGTAAGAAACTGACAGCTTTAGTATTTATTCATCTAGTTTTTTAAGTGATTCAAAATCATTGTTTACTGTACAGTTTTAGGCTTGATTTATTTTTATAAGCAGTGAAAAACAAAGAATCCTGCACCACCAGTGCTCCCCACTGTTTGGTCAAAGAGGCTGATAAGCTTCTACATGATCATTAAAGATATACTTGAATGTAAAGCCTTTGTCAGTTACCTGTTATAAATGTGCAAAATGGTCTTATTTCATGTTGCTTTGCACTGAAACAGTGCATGTGTCAATCATCGCATTATGTTTTATACTGCAGCACAATGACAATCTAGCATTCAGTAGGTTATTCAATTGTTAGTTTTGTAATTATTCAAATGCATCTTTTCAAACTTGAATGTCTGTCTGAAATGATTTGTCACCTGTGGAAATAAACCTGTAAACATGCCAACTGTAATGAGTTCACTGGGATTAATGACATTAAAAGGAAATGATGAAAACAGGTGCTTTAATTAAGACATTACCACGTGGTAACTCTGGAAGAGCTGCAGACGTTCTCCGCTCAGGTGGGAGAATCTTTATGCTTTCGAGACTGTTTTTAGAGTACAAGTTAAAAGATTGCTATGGATTTGTTGCAGGTATTCTCCACTGGTAAAGCTTTAACCCTCTGGAGTACATTGATTTTGTGTTCTACCGGAATCCCTTGGAGACACAAGAAAAACAATTCTTCAAGGACTGCAATAGAAATAAGTATGAACATTTGTTTTTCAGGGTTTTTTTATATTTTAAATTCAGTCCTAAGCATACATAACAAATATGCATTCATTTCCTGAAATCGTAACCCCTGGCTGCTTTGTTCGATAACTGAGATCAACTAGAAAGTATGTATTTAACTTGGAATCTGTATGATTCGATTGAATTGACGTTGTAAAGTTCCTTGAGAAGACCTGTAATGGGATTTGGTGAATTAGTAGCTGAAGTTTGAGGCAGAAGTCCCTGTTTTTGCAAAAAAAAGGAAAAAAAAAACAAAAAACTCCAACAAAAAATAGATTATTTTAATATCCCATATTTCAGATCTGGGGGGAATTATCTAAACCTGGGAGTGGAAAAAAATAACACTGGTTTTGATAATTGTTTTGTTCTTGTGCAAACTTATTAAAGGCAAGGTAAATAAAGTGTATTTTTTCCATCCAGTTACAGAAATTGTTAGATTAACAACATAAGATGACATTTTTAAGGGATTTTGAAACAAAGGAAAAAAATATCTAAATAATGCAATTTGCTTAAACACAACCAGAGTTATGCAAAACTAAACTGTCAAGGCGACACAGGGCAGTTAAATACAGAAACAGTAAAAACAACAGACGTATGGATAATGGTTGACTAGTTACATCAACAGATGAATAATGAACTGATGGTGGAAGAATAGAAGGATGGATGGACACAACTTTTCAAGGAATAGGATAGGGGAAAAAGGCACAAAAAAGCTAATGTTTTTCCATACTAATCCAGACTTAGAGAATTTAAAAAAATCCCATTTTATACAGTGTGAACTACTTTTTCATATATAGTTATAATAAACATCAAATCAATGCAACAATGCGTACTTGTAATGCTGTAATACTTTATATAAGGCCAAAAACTGCTAAACTGGCTCGGTACCGCCGATCACAGATATGTAGGCACAAAATACTCAAAACCTACATTAAATCAAAACCAATAATGATTTATATCTAGAAAAGAAAAATAAATAAGACATCGTCACGAACAGGATTCGAACCTGTGCGGGGAAACCCCATTGGATTTCGAGTCCAACGCCTTAACCTCTCGGCCACCGTGACTACGCATGCCCTAAACGTCATCACGTCAATAGTAAATACTATCACCGTCAATAATGATTAGTTGTACGATTAGCACCCTCAGTTGTTACCATGTAAGGACAACTGTTTAAACCATACGCTAATGGACAAACCTATTGTTAGGCCAGATGCAACACATGTTTCTGAGGGTAATCTTAAATTTATTTGGTTAAAACTAGAGGACGAAACGACAGCTTTTTCATCTTTGGTTTTAGCATGTCACCTTACCTCGTTACTGTTTAAGTCTGTAGCTACTTGCGTTCTAGAACCTTCAAGCCTGCCCCAGTAATGTATCTGAAATTAGTTGCACACTTTGTGGGTGGAGGTTGGGATGCATTCAATGTTAGTTGGTGAAAGCTTTTGGTAAATGCGTCAAGGCGAACTAGATTTGAAAAATAGTTTAGTATGCTTGATAAGTTATCAATGCTGACGTCAGTATGTTATAATATCACTAACTATGATTGGTAACAACAGGGTGCGAGCATTGTAACAACTGCTCCAAATAAAATCATTAATTTTCTCATTTGTCATGAAAGCATCACCGATGACGCCACAGATAAACTACTTTTCTATTGGTCTATCAGTCTAAGCTCCGCCTCCTTCAGACGGGCATTTATAGTACCTAATCACGACTTTTGGGAAAACATTCGCAACGAGATGATCAACTAAAGGGAAAATATAAAAATTTAAACGTTTATTTAATCAATAACGTTCATCTTTTAGCTAAGCATGTTAGCTTACTTAAAAGCTGCCTCTGATTTATATTGCGTCTTAATTTTTGTAACAAAAGCTAAGTTTCCCCCACCCAAACTAACAAAAAAATTTATTCAAACCCCCGGGAAAAGCTGTTTTTTGGTGAAAGTGATCTGGTATCTGATAAGTCTGTAGTATGTAGGGGCTGTTGAAGTTGCACATCGTGTGGTGTGCAGCTGCTTCTCTCTTTCACACAGCCTCCCCTTTCTGGGGAGCCTCCCCCCCCCCTCCAGCAGACAGCTGAGGTGGACAACAGGGGGGAGGGTAAAATTTTTCCCCTTTTTCCCTTTTCCCAAACGATCCCCTTCTTAGTTTAATATCTCATCAGAAACTTTTTTAAAAATTTTTCATCTTGGGGTTTTGGAAATCCCCCCCTTTTTAAAGGGCCCTGGGGGGCCGCGGGCTTTTTTGGGGTCAAAAATTTTTCCGGAGACAAAAGTGGAGCAGGCCCTGAAGAAGCAGCAGGCTGAGAGGAGGAGATTGGCCCAGCAGCGAAAAGGCTTCGCAATTGGGGTTTTTTAAAAAAACCGGGACAGGTAACCAAATTTTTAATTGTTAAAGTTTTTTTGTATTTTCAATGCCCTTTTGTAATTGTTTTCCCCTTTTAAAGTAGCCCAAACCAGGGGGGAAAAAAAGGGTTCCCTCCAGTGCCAGTTGAAGTCTACCGGGCGGCCCTTTTGAACCGAGTTTTCAGAGGAGCTGACTGAGGGAGCGTTTGGATTTTGACAGCCCTTTTCCGAGGCCGGGCCACCTACCTATGGGAGGCTAAAATCCGATTTTGTTTAAATTTAAAAATTTCCCTAAACTGGGGGCCGTTTCTGAATGTAATCAGCTTGGACGCCAAATTTTCTGCTATAAGGGCCCCATCTGTAAGGTGGTTGCCTTCTAGTTATTTATAAACTTTGCAGAGAGCAGAGGTTTCCTCCATGCTCACCTCCCACAATAGTGATTGTTCAAGCAATCACTTTCATATCAACAGTATCAAGAACCTGCTTTAGGTTCTGTGGTGACATTTTAGGGCTCCTAGAGACTTCGTTTAGCATCTTGCAACTTGTTTGGGTGGCAACCCAGCACCAAAAAAGGGGTTAAAGACACTCCCATTGAAATTCTTAAAAGGAAGAAGGATCGTAAAACCCCTGGGGGCATGGGCTGCTAATAGTGCTAAAAGGATTTTTTTACGGGGAAATTGATGAAATACATTATCTTCTATTGTGAAGCTTTAGCGCTGTTCTGTTCGAGTTTAGCTTATATTTTATATCGCCAGGGTGTTAAATTTAAACATGTTTCTTTTGTTTTAGGAAAACCTTTATTAAATGGTCAATTGCTGTTTTTCCTTTATACTAAATAATAAGTATAATTCTAATTTTTCCCTTTTGTTTACAATAGGATAAGAATTAAAACAGACCAGTAAAAAGGATAAATTTACCCAAGGGGTTTCATAAATACCTGGCTGGGGGCAAATGGGGGGGTAGTGGGGCAGCTGGTATTACTTTTGGGTTTTATTAGAAAGCTACAGCACAAATTAATTAAGGATGGACCCCGTACTACACAATCTACAAATAAACCCCCCAAATGGTGACCATAGTCTACTGATAATCACTGAGGAAAACAATCCTTTTCATTGGGTTGCCGTATAAAAAATGTATGGGACCTTCTATGAGGCTCTTCGTCTGCTTAACAGACGGCGACGGTCCGGAAAGGGAGCCCCAGGCTGTCTCGTACATTCCTTCCGCCTCACTTAATTAAGGAGCTAAAAGTTAGAAACTGGTTGAGACTCGTTCCTTTAAGAGTCTTTAGATAGAGTGTGTGATCGCTTCATGGGGACCAAGTACCGGAGGAGCTCCGAGGCGTCTGACCGCCAATAGGGTGCGGTAGCTCGGACACTCGCTTGTTGTATTTTAACTGCAGCTCATTGCAAGCATGGCGGGTTTAGACGGGTCCATCTCATTGTGTCTGATTCAGCATTTTAAAATGTCCATTACAGCTTACATTCTTAACGTTGATAATGTTCTAATTTTTATTGTAATTCCAGCTACTGAACTAGCACATCTTGAAAAATACTGTTATATTGACATGGTACTCGTACTCATCGTCTTCCGCTTATCCGGGACCGGGTCGCGGGGGCAGCTGATTGAGCAGGGACACCCAGACGTCCCTCTCCCCAGACACCTCCTCCAGCTCCTCCGGGGGGAGCCCAAGGGGTTCCCAGACCAGCCGAGAGACATAGTCCCTCCAGCGTGTCCTGGGCCGTCCCCTGGGCCTCCTCCCGGTGGGACGTGCCTGGAACACCTCCCGAGGAAGGCGTCCAGGAGGCATCCGGTATAGATGCCCGAGCCACCTCAACTGGCTCCTCTCGATGTGGAGGAGCAGCGGCTGTACTCAGAGCCCCTCCCGGATGACCGAGCTCCTCACCCTATCTCTAAGGGAGTGCCCGGCCACCCTACGGAGGAAGCTCATTTCAGCCGCTTGTATCTGGGATCTCGTTCTTTCGGTCATGACCCAAAGTATATGGCCATAGGTGAGGGTAGGAACGTAGACGGACCGGTAAATCGAGAGCTTCGCTTTTCGGCTCAGCTCTCTCTTCACCACAACGGACAGGCACAGTGCCCCCATTACTGTGGCAGCCGCACCGATCCGTCTGTCGATCTCCCGCTCCATTCTTCCCTCACTAGTGAACAAGACCCCGAGATACTTTGAACTCCTCCACTTGAGGCAGGAACTCTCCTCCAACCTGAAGAGGACAAGCCACCCTTTTCCGGTCGAGTACCATGGCCTCTGACTTGGAGGAGCTGATCTTCATCCCAGCGCTTCACACTCGGCTGCGAACCGCCCCAGCGCATGCTGTAGGTCTTGGCTAGAGGGGGCCAGCAGGACCACGTCATCTGCAAAAAGAAGAGACGAAATCCACTGGTCCCCAAACCAGACCCCCTCCGGCCCTTGGCTGTGTATAGAAATCCTGTCCATAAAAGTAATGAACAGGATCGGTGACAAAGGGCAGCCCTGCCGGAGTCCAACATGCACCGGGAACAGGTCCGACTTAGTGCCGGAAATGCGGACCAAACTCCTGCTCCGCTCGTACAGGGACCGGATGGCCCCTAATAAAGGGCCCCCGATTCCATACTCCTGGAGCACCGCCCACAGGGCATCACGAGGGACACAGTCGAATGCTTTCTCCAGGTCCACAAAACACATGTGGACCGGTTGGGCAAACTCCCATGAACCCTCGAGTACCCTGTAGAGGGTATGGAGCTGGTCCAGTGTTCCACGGCCGGGACAAAAGCTACACTGCTCCTCCTGAAGCCGAGGTTCGACTATCGGCCGGACTCTCCTCTCCAATACCCTGGCCTTGCCATCCACCCCCGAAGCCTTGCCACCGCAGAGCTTCTTAACTACCTCGGTGACTTCAGCCTGGGTGATGAAAGAGTCCAACCCCGAGTCCCCAGCCTCTGTTTCCACCAGGGAATGCGTGATGACAGGTTTGAGGAGATCCTCGAAGTACTCCTTCCACCGCTCGATAATGTCCTCAGTCGAGGTCAGCAGCCTCCCACCCCCACTATAAACAGTATTGGCGAAGCACTGCTTCCCCCTCCTGAGGCGCCGGACGGTTTGCCAGAATTGCTTTGAGGCCAACCGGTAGTCCTTCTCCATGGCCTCACCGAACTCTTCCCAGGCCCGAGTTTTTGCCCATGCCACAGCCCGGGGCGCAGCATGCTTGGCCTCACGGTACCCGTCAGCCGCCTCAGGAGTCCCACAAGCCAACTACAGCCGATAGGACTCCTTCTTCAGGCGCAGGGATGCAACCCTCTCATCCACTGGGGTAAACCCCAACACGAGACGGCTGAGCTGGGGGCAACAAGCAAACCCACCCCAGCCCGCCGCCTCTCCCGTGGGCCACTCCAGAGTAGAAGAGAGTCCAGCCCCTCTCAAGGAGATGGGTTCCAGAGCCTACGCTCTAAATTAACCATTGACATGGTTAATTTAGTTAAAGTTAGAGATTGTTTGTCAACGACGGCCACATAAATGGGGACATTATCATTAAACGTGAATCTATCTCAAGACAGAACAATAAATTAAGAATTATTACTGGAACATATCAGCATCAATACACAGAAGAACCACATTTACTTTTCTTCGTATTTACTGGAAGGCATTTACTTTTTTGCCTTTCAGTATGACCTTCCAGCTATGATAGTGATTGATTCTGAGTCCTCTAAACTGTTCCTGTATTGTTTTTAGGGAGGTCAGCAGATGTGGTGACTGACTTCAGAGGGTGCTGCTGCCAAGGAGGATGAACCCTCATTCAGACTTGGGCACCTTTCTACCTTGTCCAGATTTGATCAGATACAGTTTATTGGTGCAGATGTAATTAACAAACTGTATAAATGGTAGTGCAAGTATTTCTTTATTAAAGCTAGTTTTGCATTTTACATATCTTACAATAAACTGTTTAGTCATTTATTTTTGCACAATTCACAGTTGTTGTCATCTAATACGATTTTAACTACAGTTTCAATTAAATGAACATTTTAGTCCATGAATTACAATTTTACAACAGTTGTCAGACTACAGGCACAATCAACTCTGTTATAGATACAAGTACTCAGTTTGCATGGCAGGAAAAAATAGAATAATTATTTCTTCAACAAAAATGAAGAATTCATTCCAGGTCTTCAGTCATATTTTCATACAGCTACATGTTTTCCTCATTCATTTAAAAATGATTTGATTTTTAAATAAAAATGTAATTCTGCTCATTTTCCATCTGTAATATTTGGATATTTTTTTGAAATACAAAGGCAATAGATCTTTCCACGTAGTACAGGATGTAGATCTGAAGGTAAGTTTGATCAGAGCTCTTAACTGCTGGCACAGAATACAGTTATAGCATCCCATGCTAGCATGCGGAGGAGATCAGAAAGAGCATTTATAATAGGTATTGTTACTTCTGTTTGGATTTCCCAATTATGATTTAGTAACCAGTAATCAGTTCATTATTATTTAATTACCAAAAGTCGCAGGAAAGAGTGAAAAAAGTCGCATTTTGAGTTATGTCGCGCCTGACGCCGTTCAAACAGACTGACACCGCTGAGATGTTTGGAACTATTGTGTCGTAAAGTGTCGTAACTCTGTCTTTCTATGGCGCTGGCCAGACCTGGGCATGTAGGAAGCTGTTATGAATGTTGTCCATTTACAGCCTATTATCTGTACAGTTGAATGTCCTCTTTTAATACCTCATCACACCCACAAGCTGCTTCAATGTTCTTCCTGAAGGCTTCAGACAACTCTTGGTTCTCACCATAGTGTTCACTCTCACGTCAGGATCACCAAACTAAATGTCTGAGGAGTAAATGGGACAAACCTTTTTTAAATGCTGATTGATGATCATGTCGACCTAATCTGATACGCTTGTGTGATTTGGCTCATTTTAAGTGGGAATAAATGTGGTGGTTTTCTAATTTATTCCTCACCAGAAATTATGTAAGATTTTATTTATTTATAATGCTTAAATTTTTCAGTATATAAAGTTACCACATGGTTGTAAGACACCAGAACAGCTATTTGTCTTGCACCCTACAAATCTGTCCTTCATTGAAGACTGACGAGAAGAAAAGCCATTGTTGGATGAAAACCAGCATTCCCGTTCAAAATTTGCCAAAGTCATGTAGGGGGAGATTAGAAGAGGGTCCTCTGTTCATAGGAGACCGGTGTGTTTGCCAGAAACCTTGAAAGCTGGTTACACATGCTTAAGTTAACCTAATAGGGATATTGAATAAAACTCAAACAGCCAAAGGTGCTCAATAGGAGATTTTCTTTTTCAGAATTTGAACCAGGTGCCACTTGAGGAGTTCTGTATAGAGCTGTATTTAACCTCCTAAAATGTCTTTGTTTTTTTTAATTTACCCCTAAGCGTTTTAGGTCATAAAACTAATTTTAATATCAGAAATAACCAGAGTCGGTGCAGTTTTCCGATGTTTTCATGTGTTGAAAGAAAAAAATCCTATAGCCACGAAGTGAGCTTTAAATGTCTAAGATAATTTTACTGCATTTCTATCAGATTTTAGTCCAGAATTTGACTAGGCCACTTGAAAACCTACATGTTGTGGGTTTATTTTTTCTAGTTGAGGACTTGCTGGAGTTCTTTAGATTATTTTCGTGCTTCGTAACTCAAGTACGCTTGAGTTTAAGGTTACAGACTTACAGACATTCTCCTTCAGGATTTCCTGGCAGTAAGCCGATTTCACGGTTTTATCATTTACAGCACGTCATTTAGGTTTTGTAGCAGCAAAGTGGCCCCAGACCATCACACTACCCCCACCATGTTTTATGTTGACAATGTCCTGGCAGCTTGGACGGGTGGTATGGTGGGTCTGGTTGCCTTGTGGTGTTGGAGGCAGATTTGCAACGGAGCCAGTTCCTCCTGAAACGTCCCTGAGCTAGATGTGAAACTCGTCCACCTAAGCTTAAAAAAAAGTTTAACGGGTATGAATACTTTTTTAAAGCACTGTGTAGAAATCCCGTAGACTTGCTTAGGTCACTTTTTTTTATTCTTTGCTCCTGTTTAGATCAAGTTTCTTCCACCGAGGGAGAGAAAACGGAAAGAGGAGGCAATGCTGCTCTTCTGGAGACTTGCCGTTCAGCACTTGGATGTTGAACCACACTGGTTTTACACCTTATTTATACAACTTTGACTGGTTTTTATAAGAAGAAAAGAAGGCAGAAACCATGCAGATATGAGAAGTTGTAATGACTGATATTTAACCCAGACATCTGTCTGCCTTGTTGTCACTCAAGGTCTGAGCTGAGCATCATCCACGTGTGTGACAGAGTTTTTACTTTGTGCTTATTTTTATAACCATATTAAAATGTTTGTTCCACATGATGGTGATTTTTGAGTCTATTTCCTGTTTCTCTTTATTAATTAGGAAAAAAAACGTTTGAAATACTCTTAAAGAGAACTTTAGTTGTAAAAATGTGTCCCGTGACCAAAATACCGGTTTTTATTGACTATGACTGACTTGTAGTGTTTAAAATCACGAGTTCCTTTTACTAATTTGATTTTAATGTATTTAAATAAGTTATGCTAAAAACATTCAAGACACCTACAATATGATTTGTACATGTGATTGGAGTCTTACTGCTACTTTCCTACTTAATCTGGAAAAATAGCCTACTGTTGTATAAAAAGACACTTCGCCAAGCCAGAACAGCTTATTTCTCATCCTTAATAGAAGAGAACAAGAATAATCGTAGGTTTCTCTTTAGTACAGTTGCTAAACTTACACAGAGTCATAGCTCTGTTGAGCCATCCATTCCCTTAGCTCTCAGCAGTCATGACTTTATGGGATTCTTCTTAAATAAAATTGATTCTATTAAGAAGAAAATCTTTGACATACTCCAAATGATGATTACTTCATCCTCAGCAAGTGAGACAACATTGGAAGTAACTGTAGAACCTGATCTGTGTTTGGACTGTTTTGATCCTGTGGAGCTTCCTGAGTTATCAGAAATATTAGCTTCATCTAAACCTTCAACTTGTATGTTAGACCCAATCCCAACCAAATTATTTAAGGAAGTGTTTCCGCTGATTACCAGCCCCATTTTAGATATGATTAATCTATCCTTAGTAAATGTATATGTACCACAAGCTTTTAAGGTAGCTGTAATTAAAACTTTGCTTAAGAAACCTTCGCTTGATCGAGATGATTTAATAAATTACAGACCTATATCCAATCTTCCATTCTTATCTAAAATTCTTGAGAAAATAGTTGCTAATCAAATGTGTGAGCATTTACACAGCAATGACCTGTTTGAAGAGTTTCAGTCAGGCTTCAGAGCTCATCATAGCACTGAAACAGCTCTGCTGAAAGTCACTAATGATATTCTCCTGGCTTCAGATAATGGACTTGTGTCTGTACTGGTTCTGTTAGATCTCAGTGCTGCATTTGATACAGTCGATCAAAATATTCTCTTAGAAAGGCTGGAACATGCCTGTTGTGTCAAATTGCAGAACTGTTTGTTTTAGGGTTTTCTCTAGGTAACCTTATTTGATCCATTTGATTTACCTGGCACTGACTAGGTTTTAGAGCAGGTTTGCTTCCTTTGTTAGAATCCATGCATGGAGAGAAGAGTAGAGATGCACCGGTGAGTAAGAACCTTAGTTCTAGTGAAATACATTTATTAAACTTTTGAGAAATTTGGAATAGTTCTTTAAACTTAAGTTGGATTTGTGGTCAAAGGTGTTTTGTAGAGCACAGATGTGCTGTGTCTATTTAACAGGCCTGCTGAAGTCTTAGTTGATCTGATGCTGTTTTAAGTTTTTGTTTGGTTCATACAATGAGCAATTCTGTTGCTAGATATGGGTTAAATAGGTTAAAGCATTATTTTGCTGTGTAAGTTGATGGTAAAAGTGCTTTATTTGATCTAGTCATTTAATTCTAGAGAGCTGAGAGTGGTTATTTAGAATAAAGTTGTTAATGGGAGATTTGACCGACAGAGAGTCTAAGTTTTAGCTTTCATTGATTGGAACGCTGGTTGTTGTTTTTTAAGTAAATAACTTGTTTAATTTACAAAAGTATTTTAAATAGTTATGGTACATGCTTAAATTGATCAGTTTACCAATTGTCATGTACTGTACCAATATATTTGAGTAAAAATACTACTGAATTAATATTGTTTTATTGAGGTCCAGTTAAAAACAATTTTTTGCTTTGTTTTTGCAAGGTTTTAAACCTGCTGATGCTGCTGCTGATTCTGCTACTGCATATATCATCTTTAAATTAAGTTGATAAAGATGATAAGAAGAGTTGAACCAATGTCTGCTTCCTTCTCGATCCTCTCAAGTCGGATCAGCATTTATGTATATAGATTTGACAATGCCGTAAGGATCAAGGAAACAGCACTAGGCTGGTTTAAATCATATTTCAATCTGAAAAGACTCACAAAGAAAAGGGATGGCAATTAGAAAAGTTTTAATGATGTGAAATTACATGGTTATTTCTTTGGCGCTCGGACCTCGGAGGAAGACATGAATGCTGAGAATGACATGAGCTAAGATGAACATTTGTAAGGTTTAGATTTAGAGATGTCTTCCCCCCCACTGGTGTTGGATTGGTGGCCAGGGAGCGAGGAAGCCGGGAGGAGATGGGAAGGAAGATGGTGGAGGTGGGGCGGAGGAGGGATGAGCTCAGCTGACAAGCGAGGATGAACACTGCTGAAGGCCCTTTAAAAGCAAGGTGTCGGAAGGTGATTGGATGGTAAATCTGGGGGACGGGATGCTGATTGGAGCCCGGGAGATGCACAGAAGAGTCATTGGAAGGTGGAGGCGGTGAAGGTGAGTCTTTCATTCTGAATTTTTGTCTAAACTCAATTTGTCTGAAAGATTCCAGTTTGTTCATGTAAATGATAACTCATCTTCAAACTCCAGGTATAATTGTGGAGTACCACAGGGTTCAGTACTTGGGCCAATTCTTTTCACTATATATATATGCTTCCAATAGGTAAAATTATCAGGCAACATAGGATAAATTTGCACTGTTACGCTGATGATACTCAGCTTTACTTATCCATAAATCCTGATGAACCCAACCAGTTAGATAGACTACAAGCATGTCTTGAAGATATAAAAACTTGGATGACTTTAAATTTTCTGCTTCTAAATTCAGACAAGACAGAAGTTGTCATCTTTGGACCGGTGTCTTTAAAAAAGAAACTGCTTAGTCAATCACCTAACCTGGACGGAATTAAATTGACCTCCGGTAATAAAGTAAAAACCCTTGGTGTTATTTTTGACCAGAACATGTCATTTAAATCCCATATTAAACAGGTTTCTAGGATTTCCTTCTTTCACCTCAGAAACATTGCCAAAATTAGAAATATCCTATCCAGGAGTGATGCTGAAAAACTAGTCCATGCATTTGTTACTATGTTAAGAGAGATCATATTTCTCCTATTTTAGCTTCCCTTCATTGGCTCCCTCTTAAATCCAGAATAGAATTTAAAATTCTCCTCCTCACATTTAAAGCCCTTAATGATTTAGCTCCATCATACATCAGAGACCTGATTGTTCCATACATTCCTAACAGAGCACTTCGTTCTCAGACTGCAGGTTTACTGGTGGTTCCTAGAGTCTCTAGAAGTAGAATGGGAGGCAGATCCTTTAGTTATCAGGCTCCTCTCCTGTGGAGCCAGCTCCCAGTTTTAGTCTGTGAGGCGGACGCCCTGTCTACTTTTAAGGGTTGGCTTAAAACTTTCCTTTTTGATAAAGCTTATAGTTAGAGTGGCTTAGGTTATCCTGAGCTATCTCTGTAGTTATGCTGCTATAGGCTTAGGCTGCTGGAGGACATAGTGACCACTTCACTCTCTTCGCTACATTCTCACACTACTCTCTAATTTTGTGTATTTGCTGTTATTTCAGCTTTTAACTTTATGTTCTCTCTCTTTTCTCTTACTAGAAGCTACACCTGGCCTGACTCTGTGTCTACCTGTGACACCTTCCTGGAGGAGGGCATTGTCCAAGCTTCTGCTGGCAAAAACTTAATGCTCAGCCTCTACCGATGATCCACTTGGCCCTGTCTTTCAGTGTTTAACCCTATTTTTCTCCTAGACATAGCTACTGACTGAGCTTTTACTGTAACTAATTATATGTGCTCTCTCTCATACTCGATTTGACTCGACTTGAAAACTGGCACAGAGTTTATCTGTTCTTTCTTTCTAGGTGAAATGACTAAAGGAGCTACATCCATTAACATTTACTTTTCCTTCCCATACAAAGTACTCCTGGATCAGTGCTTCTTTGTTCTCTTTGTGTCTCTGCTCTGTTCTCTCTAACCCCCAGTCGGTCGTGGCAGATGGCCGCTCACACTGAGCCTGGTTCTGCTGGAGGTTTCTTCCTGTTAAAAGGGAGTTTTTCCTCTCCAATGTCGCTACATGCATGCTCAGTATGAGGGATTGCTGCAAAGTCAACGCCAGTGACTGTCCACTGTCGCTACATGCTCATCCGGGAGGAGGGAATGCTGCAAGTCACTGACTCGATGCAATCTGCTGGGTTTCCTTAGATAGAAAACGTTTTATCTAATTTGAATAAATAACTGAATCTGACTGCACTGTTCAATGATTAAGATTAATTGGAATGTTTGTACCTGACTTTTGTGAAGTGCCTTGAGACGACGTGTTGTGAATTGGCGTTATATAAATAAAAACTGAATTGAATTGAATTAAAATCCCAGATAAGCCGCTACTCTTGATATTTTTCTATTTTGAAATTTTTCCTGTATTAAACAGAAAATAAACGCCCAGAGAGGTTTGTTCTTGTATTGTGTCACAATACATTGTATGTGAGACTGTATGTGAAAGACCAACACAAAGTACAGTATAATTGTGCAATAAAATGGCAATTTCCATTTTATTTCTGAATTAATTTCTAAACAATGATGCATACATTTGTATTTTCTCCCTTTGCTCTGATACCTCTGAACAAAATTCAATGCAACTAATCTTCAGGAACCCCTTAATTTATGAAGTGCAACTTAATCTCAGAATAAATGCAGCAACATGATGACCAAGGAACACAGCAGACAGGTCAGGAAGGAGGTTTAAAGCAGGGTTAGGTTATAAATGAAACT
Source organism: Crenichthys baileyi (assembly GCA_036173005.1). Lineage (NCBI taxonomy): Eukaryota > Metazoa > Chordata > Actinopteri > Cyprinodontiformes > Goodeidae > Crenichthys > Crenichthys baileyi. The sequence continues at coordinate 118,467 of JAHHUM010000643.1, forward strand.
CTAAAGCTTTGACTATGTCACAGAACAATGCAAAAAAGCAAAAAATGAAGGTGTTAATCAGATTATGCTGAATGTCTGCAGCTCAGGTGGGAGGATCCATGTTTTGCCAAATCCATAAGAAATCACCTCTGTAGTTTGATACACAGAACTGCAGATCTTGCATATGTGCTTAGACTGTGTAAAAAGTTGGATGGATGAAAACACAATCAAGAAAAAATATTGTTTTTGCTCCAGAAAAGCACACAACTCTGGTGGTGCAAACTCTTCTTCAGGCTTCTAAGGCCAAGTCTTCCATCAGTAACATTGTGGTAAATTCTGACTGGTTTTACCTAAGATCAGGGGTCTCCAACTCCAGTCCTAATACAACCTTTAGATACATCCTTGCTCCAACACACCTGAATGAAATGACTGAATTATCTCCTCAGCATGTCATCAAAGTCTGCAGAGGCCTGGTAGCAAGCCATGTATTTGATTCTGGGTGTTCATCAGTGGGGGCCATCTACCCATACTGTCTTGTTTTAACTTCTTTAGACTGATCATGGGATGAAAGATGAAAAGCTCATGGAACACATTCCTAAATTTGGTGATCGGACCAATCAGTTGCAATTTGCAGAGGGAACTGCAGCCTTTTCTTTCACGATCAACTGTCTGATGGGACAAATCAACCAGGTGAGTCTCCAGACGTCACAATGACTTCTCTGAAAAACTGACAGGTATCTTGCATACCTTCAGGATGAAGTTATCAAATCGGGCTATTTGAAGACACTAGGTCTTATAAAGTTCAGGTGAAAGACTTCGCTCCAGTCTCATGTCTTTTGCAGCTTCTAACAGGTTCTCATGCAGGATTGTCCTGTTTTTAGCTCCATCCATCTTCTCATCAACTCTGAACAGCTTCAGTGTCCCTGCCTAAGAAAAGCATCGCCTCAGCATGATGCTGCCTCCACCATGTGTCACTGTTTGAGCGAGGTGTTCTTTTTCCTCAGCACATGGTGTTTTGCATGTAGGCCAAAAAGCTAATTCTATATTTAAATTTTTAATAATTTAACACTCTAGTTTGCTTTTATTGCATATGTGTCCAATAATTGACATTTGCTTCACTCTTTGTATCAGAAACATGAAACTTGAACCAAACAAAATAAACAACAAAACACCAGCCTATTAAACTGTTGATACCACAATCTGAATTACACACTAAGATTATTCGTCTTTTTAACCATGAGCAATTCAATGCTGATAAAGAAATTACTTGAGAAAGTTGCGTTTGGGTTTAGACATTTGATTTTGCCAGCTTTGCTTTTAAAAAAATTTAAAACATCAATTGGCTTCTTGCTTTTAACGCCCCCTAGTGTTCAACCTCCGCTAGTCTTTGTAAATGTCCTTTAATTTAGAGCAGTTGTGTTCAAACTTTAAATGGCGTATTGAAATTGGCCCGTTAAAAGCACTCAGGCACCCATAGATTTCCTTTATTTCAATAAAAAATTGCAAATGTTTTATTGTGAAATCGTTTCTTTCACCTACTCAGCAATAAATTAAACATGTTTTAGCTAGCAAAAAATGAATTATTGTAGGTCTGAAAAAGGATCATTTGCCTCAATAAAAGAAAGGTGAGCAGTTGTTTAGATCAAATGTTTATGCTTTTGGTCTTTGACATTTTTTTAGTGCCTTCCAAGCAACAAAAACAAGAATTTTCTTTAAAAACCCTTGCTGTATTTAACCAAGTTTAATGAATAGGGTGTGCACAAGTAAAAAGTCGCTGAATGTTTGTGGCCCTACTTACTATATCACAAAGAAAGCGTAACAAAACATAACTAATAAAGAAAATACTTGATGTTGTACCTAACATTTTACATGTAAGAACAGACATTGGTAATTGAAAATCTCATCCTAAGAATTTACAAAAAGTTTCCATCTGCATCAGCTCCATTTGCTGGGGGGCCAAATTTGTGGTCGGGGGCCACACAAAATAATTGTTTCAAAGGCAGCACATTGGACCCCCCTAGCCTAAAGAAATATGGTTAATTTGAAGCTAACAGGACTCTCCAATGATGACACCCATATATTCTCAGATGACTAAACCTGTGTGGAGGATTTGTGGAAAAATGTAGCTGGGTTTGGTTGGGGGATGGATCTGGGTTTCATCCTCATAATCATGGAAATAACCCTTATATTTATGAGAAATACCACCAAGAAAAAATAGGTACTGGAGCGGTCCTAGCACGGAGCCTTGAGGTACACCAACAAAGAGAGAGAGACGGATGGGATGTGAATGATTTGTGTTGAACAAGCTAAGATTTAAATCAATCCAGGGCTGTATCAGATAGCCCATATTAAATTTATAGGTTATTGAGTCTTACCTTGGGGTGAGATTTTGTAAGGATTGACATTTTTTCGGAATGTAGCAAAAAAATGTTAAGTCAATAATTGTTCATGATTCCTCCATCCTCCTCCTCCTCCTCCTCCGTAAACATAAGTAGTAAAGGAGCCTCAGCTTATAGCAATAATAAATACAATGTCTATATTTTACATCCTAGTATGAATCATAGTACTGGAGAGTTGTATTGATCAAATAAATTGTATTACTGGCCTCCCATGTGATATATTTCAACATTTTGTTTTCTGAAAGTCTAGTATTATTATTACATGAGTCATGGACATCAACATAAACACAACACGGTTCATTATTAAGCAGTGGGTTCATAATGGCTTGTTTATTATTCTTTATAAAGACATATTATGTTCATGCAATAGTTTTTAGAAGCCAAGCAGATCAAAGAAAGAAATATGAGGCTGTTTCTTTAAATGTTGCTGATGCCAGAGAAAAGAAGTGTCTTTAATAGCTATAGCATGTTACGAGGCATTTATTCTAAGAAGACTAGCATTCAGTTTTAAAGTATTTTTCTCATTATAATCTGAATTGTTGGCAGCATCAGAGAACAAACTAGTGGTCTCCCACATAGTCCACGGGTAATTTATCTTTGCAACTCACAACAATTATCCTTTTATTGCGCTGTTTTCCGTTGTATTTACACAAAGATCCCATGGTTTGATTCATAAATCTACAAACAACAACACTGAACTTTTCTTTACTCTCAGTGCAACGAGTTTCCTTTTGATAAACACCTTGACCCTTACATATGGCTTTAACTTCGTCCTCATCAGCAAGAATAAACGTGTTGACGATCTTGCAACTGTTATTGGTGTTGATCTTCTCTTTCATCACTTCTTTACATTTTTGTGCAGTCATGTTTTCATCTATGTGCTGTTTTTTAAAATTCTCATAACCTTCAGTCATGTTTGGTACCAGTTCAGGCTTGCATTTTTTATTTATGGACTCTGATGCAAAGGCCTGCAGAGGTAGCAACCAGACAAGCAGGCAAAATTGCAGGATCTTCATAATTATTTGCTGAAAGAAAGAAAAAAGGAGAATCATTTACTTACAAAATAAAAGCCTTTAGAAGAAGTGAAATAGGAGAAGGTGTTCTCGTCAGATTGTCAACTACAGGAAACCTAATAATGAACATCAACCTCAGCATCATCCCCACTTAAAAACATGGTGGTGACAACATCATGATGTGGGGAGGCTTTTCTTCAGCTGGGACAAGGAAGCAGATCAGGACTGACAGGAATACGAAGGGAACTAAATACAGGGCAATCTTGGAAGAAAACCTGCTAGAGGCTGCAGAAGACTTGAGACTAGAGTGAAGGTTCTGCTTCCAGCAGGATAACCAGTCTAAACATACACCCACAGCTACAAACGTTTATATCCCCTCTTTTGTTAAATGGCATGTTAAATTATTTCAAAGCTTTTTAGCGAAATAATGTGACATTTATCCTGTATAACTGGAATGAAATTAGTAAAGCAGGAGTAAACATGTCTAATACAAACATTTGAAGAGTGGAACGCATACCTTTTTGTGGTTAATGCAAACCGTTAACTGGTTTAGTTGCAGTGGTCCAAGTCTTGATGCAATGACAACCAAAATATTATTTTCAGAGGCTGAAACGTTGCACCTGGAGCTGGAACGTCTAGAAGAGTTATCAGAAAGGGTGTTGGGAATAGAGCAGCAGTGTTATTGGGCTGTTTGAAGAGCATCTAGCAGTCAAAATGGTAAACGGTGGTTACAAGAAACAGCCAGTGTCTCGTTGACCTGGTGGATTCCAATAGAAACCCTTAACAGAGTTTGATAGAGTCTGGATTTGCACTTAAAACTGTGAATATGTGAGGAAGGCAGATAAATTATGCCGTGCAATCACATACTCTGTTTTTAAAAACATTCCTGATTTTTTTGTGCCAGCTGTATTTGGGGTACACACAATACTGCTCAATGTTATCTTCATGTTGGAAACATTTAACTTAATTTAGTTAAACAAAAACAAAATTTACCTGCAAAGGTAAACAAAGACAATTTTACCTGAACCAAAATGAGTGAAGAGCCTTTTTAAGCAGGAGGCAAAAGAATCAAGTCTTCTGCCTTTTCAGTTGTCAAAGGGAGGTTTGTGTCACCAGTCAGAATATATGTCATTTAAAGGAGGAGTTTCTTAACTAAACCCCTTTCTACATGATACCATGTAAAGGTATAAGTGTTATGTTGCTAGAAGGACACATAATGCATAGTTAGCTTAAAATCAACTGATTGGATATTTGATTCCACCATGATTAATATTCATAATCCATAATCATCATAAGAACACGCAATAGGTCCGATGTGTGAAGGACTTGATGTCTGTGTAAGAGAAAACGCCTCGTAACATTTGCGTCCCCCATGCAGGAACACTGCAGCTAAACATATGTTACCGTTCCGAGAAGGTAAAGGGGAAACAAACATGGTTGGCCACAAAGACGAGGTTCTGAGCCTGTTCACACGTAGAGAGAAAAGAAAAGTGTATCTCCAAATCAGATTTAAGAGTTTTCTTTTGAAAAAACTTTAGGCTTATTACCAGATGTGATTAATTCAATGCTTATAAAGAATTAAAGTCCCTGCTTTTAACATTTGTAACAGCAGAACCAATTTAAACTGATGCATAGTGGAGAGTTTTCTAATGGGTCTTGGGGACAAATGATTGAGACTGAGAAGCCCACAAAGCCACAGATGCAACAGCAGACACACGTGTATAACCTGCATAGACTGTGCAAGGACACTAAATGATGCATTAACCTGTGACAAAAGCTTGAAATTAGTTGTAGCTGCCATGCTTTTTAACAGTGAAACTATTTTTTTCTGGAAAATAGTAGCTGTAGATGTCTCTTGTTTAACTTAGGGTCCTTTAATAATTGTGTCCCAACCTCTTATTGCTGTTTGGACCTTCTTTCTGTAAATTAAGTTATATTTTCCACTTGCAAAATAAGAAAAGCAATTAACAGTGAAGGCATTTGTTTGTCTAACATGACATTTAGTAACTACTGATAATAAAACATTGCATAAACAAGAAATTTTGATCAGAGGTTCAATATTACCTGAAAATATTGAAAAACACCCATATAACACTTCCACCTTACATTTGACACACAGAAGGTGGTAAACACTGTTAAATAAAAGCACCTGTCGATGCTAAACATGCCAGAGCTTTTTCTCTTGCATAGAATTATATTTAAATACATTTAAAATGTAACTTTTCTCTTGCAAAGACAGCAGCTTCTGTTCTTGTTTTCGTAGTTCAGTTTCTCCCTCCTGCCATTAACTCTGTGTGACCTTTATAACCTCAAAACCAAAGCTGTTTACCCTAAAGACCTAGATGTTCAGTTCTGTTCAGGTAAATTCATAGCCCACTATGCCCACTTAATTATCATATTAATATAAATAAGTGCTTTATAGAAATAAATAGTTGGTAGATTTTAGTGACAGCATTTGATATTATAACCAAATTCACCAGAAGCTTCTTTTATTCATGAATTATTCAGATTCTGTGGTTGCAAAACAACAAAAAATTCAATATTGTACTGTCTTATCATTGGAACACATTTTAATCAGATTAACTTGAAAGCCACTAAAAACCTGCTGGCAGTTTTCAGTTGTGAAGCGACTGAGAAATTCATTAAAATGTATAAGTGAACCTCAAAGACCTATCTGGTGGTTACTTTTCTTTTCCACTGTTGTTTATTGTTTGTCAATATTGTTTTCAAAATGCAGCAAATGGTTTCTTTTCAACAGTAATAAATTAATGTCAAAGAAAATTTACTACAGAGAAAACAAAACAGTAAAAGTGTTATAGATCTCAGTTGTAGCTGCTTGTACAGAAATTATATGCAGCATTTAACACAACAAAGTGGAAAATTAGCCATTATTTCCTCCCACCCCTCTTTACATTTTCTAAGTGATAAGGCACCTTGTTTTGGTCACATAAGACTGTAACCGTAGTTGCTTTACCAGGTTCAGATTTGTAGGTGCACTTAGGGTATTTTGTGTTATCAACTTTGCAGTCAATAATTTGAAGATCAATATCCATTGTTTGTTTTTTATTACCATGGTTACAGATTCCGGTTAGGACACCTTTTGGGTCCAAGAAGAAGGTATTTATTGGTTTGCACTTTTTTTTTTGCTCATTAATTACTGTCATCTTTGTATCACAATCCCCAAGAGTCATTTGGGCAACAACATGCTTCTGAAAGAAGTTCAGAGCCTCGGAGATCTCTGCTGCAGAAAGAGCAACGAGCAGGACGGCAACAACCTGGATCTTCATGATTCCCTGTTGAAAGAAAACAATTAAAAATCTTCTGACGGATAATTTAGAGCAAGTGATACGACTGTACAGAACTAGACTGTTTTTAAGACTTAAAAGACTTTAAAAAAACATTTCATCAGTACAGACTTTAAAACTATTTAAACCTATAGAACATCCTGATCAGAGATAATTAAGGCTCAATTAAATTGGTGCTGATCAGATCTGATTCTACGATTGATTAATTGGCAGATCTCTGGAATAACTGAGTTCAGCCTGTTGGTGATGCCCTCCCCATCAGTAGACGTTAATGATGTGGCCCTTTGGGAAATCAAAGAACCACCCCAGAGGCAAACTTTCCCATGTTGGATGATCATAGAGCTTCCTGTAGGTAGCTTACTGGCCTGAAGGGGGTGTTCATAACAGTTTCTCCTGATTAGATTGGTGATACAATACCAAAGCTTAAAGGACGACTGGTAACTTTTTTCAAAATGACCCCTCCAAATGTTTCTTAGGCTACGGAGAGATACTTTATGGTTAGCGGAAAACGGTAAGAGACAATCCTCACCCATAACTGTCTAACATACGTTATTTACTGCCATGTTTGGTTAATATATTTGCTTTAAGGTGAAGTGTCACAACTTAGTTCTCGCAAAGCTAAGAAGATAATTTGCTTTCATGTCGTAACTCTAAAAGAGAGAACCCTTGTAAAACCAGCTCTTGATTCATTGTTTGTTATCCAAAATTATTTTTGACTGTTATTCCAAATAACTTAATATACCCATTAACCTGCCAGGCCGTATTATCATTTGGCAAAATATAAGTTCAGTGGTTGTATAAGCCGTTTAGTACGCAGGACAGCCAATGATTATTTTTTCTGCACCTGGTTAAGAGTAAATAACACATTAGACCTTTACTATTACTTTAGTCAATTATCTTGTCCTTGGTGACTAACCCACAACAACTTCTCTTGGAACAAGCACAGGTTAGCCAGGTGGATTTGTGGTGCTCTCTTACTGCTCTACTACCTTCATATTAAGGAGAGAAACACCAAGAAACTGGGGGTGCAGGACAGCTCTATTATCAAGCTTTTTGAATTAATATTATGTCACTTTTGGAGAAAAATCTAGTCTTATCCTTTTAAAGTTGTTTAAAAATGTTATTCTAAAATTTTATTGTAAAAATTATGCAGGATTAAACTATGTTTAACCAATCAAGAGCCACCGTCAGCTTTTCACTGGTGGCTGAGCTCCTCTAAGAGTCGGATCCTACAATCACCCTGGACTTATGACAAGCCAGACAGCCACAGAAACGAGGCTCAGCAAAATCCAATGACGACATATTTAGAGAGCTGAAACAGTTCTGTGTGAAAGGACAAGAACTTGTTCCTGTCTGGACATTTCCAGATGAGCTCACAATCCAAACTGGTCAAAGCAGACAGAGAGAATCATTCCACATAATTAAAGACAGACACTTTCGTGTGTCTAAAAATGTACAAAGATTTTTTTTGGGTTTTTGCATACCTGCATATTCACAAGTTCATTCACCAGATTTGTACAATAGTTATTACACTACAATTTATGTGGAAGACATAAAAGGAATTGACATTGTTCAGTGTCTGCTAGCGGAGTTTCATATCTGGAAGATAACCACTATCATTTCAGTGAAGAAGAGTTATGTTGCCTGAGACAGTATGTGAGATATGCAGGTTCAGTGAGTGCACTGAGACTTTCAAGGGTGTATAATCTAAATGTTAGTAACAGAAAAGACGAGAATTTAAAACAAAATGCAGTAAGAGCTTTCACTGTCATTTGGTGAATAGATGTTTGGTTCCTGCTGAAGGCTTGATGTGCACCTTTCTGTTTTACAAAGCAGTAATTTGTACAAATAAATCAAGATCTTTATGAGAAGATGATTACCTACAGGTTAACACAAAGAAGAGAGCAGAGGAACGTGTTGGGGAAATACACAATGAACCAGGAAAATAGAGTAAGTGTTTAGTATCCGCCTCCTCTGTTTAGTATCAGTTTTTCATGTTAAACATAGATGTCTTCTTTCACTCCTCTTTCAATCCACCTGTCTTCCCAGTCCAAAATGTGCACAAAGACAAGTGGGTCTAGATAATGGATGGGTGTTGTTTTCATAATGTAAATAGTGTGTCTGGCATTGAAGATCTAAAAAAAAAGTCCATAACGGACTACCTGAACGGACCTCAGCATATGTCTGACATTGTTTTAGGCAGCACAGGCCTGTGCAGAGCTGTCTGTGTAGTCAGACTGAAAGTCTGAGCCTTTAATGTCGAGCATCACACTTAAGCTTGGGTTTAAGTGTATGGGGTCAGGTACAAAACTGGTTATTTTTCACTTTGCCCCCAGCACAGCTTTCTGAGTGTTGTGATGCCACAGTTTTAGCTTCACTGGATGCTAGATGGGCTTTCATGGCTTGCAGATTGATAGTTGGACAGGGCAGTCTATTTTCTTAAGACTGCCAGAAGTTCTAATTGCAGAGTTTTCGTTCCTGCTCTATTGGGGCACTTAGATAATAAATTAATAGAGAGTTTCTGATGTTTGAGTGTTTGATTCCCATACAGTCAGACAGATTGTATGGGAACTGTCAACATTAACATTAACATTAAGTCTTGCACAGATTTTCCATTCGATTTAGGTCTGGACTTTGACTGGGCCATTCTAACACATGAATGTGCTTTGATCTAAACCTTTCCACAGTAGCTCTGATTGTAAGCTGCCATGTTTCACAGAGGTCATGGTGTTTACAGGGTGATGCTTAGTGAGTTTTCTGCGTTTTTCACGTTGGCCAAATAGTTCAGTTTTGGTCTCATCTTACGATGTGCTTGCCGTGTCCCCTGCATACAGTAGCATGTGGTAAACTACAGCGGGGACTTCTAAAGGCCTGCTTCAATGGCTTACCATCCTCTTACCATGTTCAGATGATTGATTTAACAGAACTATTATTATTCTGAGAGTGAAATACACACAGGTGGACTCAGAATAAAAATGCTTGCCATACTTTTTAATGTTTATTTGCAAAAAATCCCCCCAAAACTTTTAACCTGTGTGTTCGTTTCCTTCCACTTGACAATTAGGCACTACTCTGCGTTGGTTGATCAAATAAAATCACAATGAAATGCACTGACAACGTGTGACAAATTGTAACAAAAAAGTCAAAAAATTGTTTCCACTAGTTAAGACAAGCTCTTATCAGTATTATTCTTCGAAAAAAGTAAAAGCCTTAATGAACATTAGATGTTTAAAATTACACCTGACAGAAGTTGCTTTAATTAAGTTACAGGACTCTTCTAGTGAAAAAAGGCATATCTGAATGATTTACATATCATATTTTTCTATTCAAAATGGTGCCAAGGAACTTTGGTACGTTTAGTTTTATCTGATTGTGAATTAGCATTAACTGTTCTGCAGGTGTGCAAATGCAAATTATGTCCAGAGATTATGAAGGTGCAACACAATAGCTATAACTATTTATGCGAATGCTGCTCATGATAGATACATATATATATTGTTGAGAATTAAAATCATGTACTTTCATGATATTAGTTCAGTTCACATGTACAATATAACCATAAAACCGGGACATAACATGTATTGTGAGCCTGAGAGGGAGGCAGGGAAGTCAGAGGTCACAGCAAAAGTCAGGCTGGAACAAGGGTGAAAAATAAATGTCAACTTTTGGGCATGTAATTACCCAGCAGGGGGGCTTGGCTAATTTACAGCACCAGACTGCATAATGGGGAGGCTCAGCCTTTGATGTAGATTGTTATAAAATGTACTGGCATCTATGATGAGGTAGATCACTCGGTGACCAGCCGTAGATTTGCTGCTGATCGAGTCTTCTCCCAAAGGCCTTTGGTAAATCTTTCTTTCTTTCTCTGTATCATTCTTTTTGTATGGAATATGTTTAGGGAATTATTGGACTTATCATTTACCAAATTAAACTTGTGTTAATCTTAATTTCCTGCTCTTCATCTGTTCTTTCTCATGACATCCGGACTGGGGTGTTGAGGCTGTCTGAGTTTATATATGGTGGAATTATTGTACCTCAACATACCCCTCCCGGGAATTCCATTATTCTGCTGGGGGACTTCAACGCCCATGTGGGAAATGACAGTGACACCCGGAGAGGCGTGATCGGGAGGAATGGGCTCCTCGATCTGAATCCGAGTGGTGTTTTGTTATTGGACTTCTGTGCTAGCCACGGATTGTCCATAATGAACAGCATGTTCAAATATAAGGGTGTCCATCAGTGCACTTGGCACCAGGACACCCTAGGCAGGAGGTTGATGATCGACTTTGTTGTCATATCGTCAGACCTTCGGCCGCATGTTTTAGGACACTTGGGTGAAGAGAGGGGCTGAGCTGTCCACTGATCACCACCTGGTGGTGAGTTGGATCCACTGGAAGAGGAGAAAGCCGGACAGACTTGGCAGGCCCAAGCGCATAGTGAGGGTTAGGGTTAGTTTGGTCCGGATTGTCGGCACTAAGTCGGACCTGTTCCCAGTGCATGTTGGACTCCTGCAGGGCTGCCCTTTGTCAACGGTCCTGTTCATAAACTTTATGGACAGGATTTCTAGGCGCAGCCAAGGGTCGGAGGGGGTCCTGTTTGGTTACCAGTGGATTTCGTGGTCCTGCTGGCCCCCTCTAGCCAAGACCTACAGCATGCGCTGGGGCAGTTCGCAGCCGAGTGTGAAGGCCATGGTTCTCGACCGGAAAAGGGTGGCTTGTCCTCTTCAGGTTGGAGGGGAGTTCCTGCCTCAAGTGAAGGAGTTCAAGTATCTCGAGGTCTTGTTCACGAGTGAGGGAAGAATGGAGCGGGAGAGCGACAGACGGATCGGTGCGGCTGCCGCAGTAATGGGGGCACTGTGCCAGTCCGTGGTGGTGAACAGAGAGCTGAGCCGAAAAGCGAAGCTTTCGATTTACCGGTCGGTCTATGTTCCTACCCTCACCTATGGCCATGAACTTTGGGTCATGACCAAAAGAATGAGATCCCGGATACAAGCGGCTGAAATGAGCTTCCTCCGTAAGGTGGCCGGACACTCCCTTAGAGATAGGGTGAGGAGCTCGACCATCTGGGAGGGGCTCGGAGTAAAGCCGCTGCCCCTCCACATCGAGAGGAGCCAGTTGAGGATACCTCCTGGACGCCTTCCTCAGGAGGTGTTCCAGGCACGTCCCACCAGGAGGAGGCCCAGGGGACGGCCCAGGACACGCTGGAGGGACTATGTCTCTCGGCTGGCCTGGGAATGCCTTGGTCTCCCCCCGGAGGAGCTGGAGGAGGTGTCTGGGGAGAGGGACGTCTAGGCGTCTGCTGAGTCTGCTGCTCCCGCTACCCGGTCCCGGATAAAGCGGAAGACGAGAGAAATGAGAAATTGAACAAAAATGTAATAAAACTATTCAGTCAAGTTAAATTCAAACAGATGTTTGTCATGTAAAAATAAATAAATATTGGTATTTTGCAAAGTTTTGTTTTAGATGAAGTAGTTTCCTTAGCACATACAGTTATTAACTGTAGCTCATCAGCTGCAAGAAGCTGCGCTAAACTCACAGCAAACCCTCAGTAGGTTATAAGTTAACTCATGAATCACCTGAGCACCTCCATGTCCTCCTGGTTGGTGTTCATGTTTAGTTTTCCTCTTCCCTACAACACCGTAGCAGAGGGTCCTCTGATTGGGTAGCAGATGATCTCCTCCTCCTTCTGCTTGCAGATATCTACCAGGAAAACAGAAATGAAGAGGTGGAATTACTGTTCACTGTTTTTAATACTGCTAAATAATTTAAAATGTTATGCAATCAGTTCAATATTATGGATTCAAATTGAGTACTTTTAAAGCATTGAATGAGTTGTTTTACTTAAAGTATAACTACACTGGCTGAGAAATATTGAGAGGAGACGGTGACAGAAAATATCTGAAGTAGTCACATTTTGTCTTCAATAGGACACTGAAATGTGCTTGAAAGCAGAGTTGGTTGGTGTCCATTCACATCAAAGACAGAAACCTAAAAAAGTACTCTAGTAGTGTGCTAAAAACGCTTTGATAATGTGACACTGGTTTTGCCATTTTAAAGGTTACGATGTAAAAACCTAGAAATCACATTTTATTTCTATTTAAACATGTAAAAAAAAGAGGATTATGCCAATAGCTGGCATTATTCTGCATGTAAATTTGTCGACACATCTTTATTAAGTCACTGCTCAGTTTAAGATGGCTCCATGATTGAACAACAGCGAATTCTGCTGTGTAAAAAAACAACCCCACCTGAAATAAAAAATATCATTGTTTTTGTTGAAATATATATTTAACTGCATGAAATCATAACAAGGTTTAAACATTAACTAATAAAGTTTACATGAACCCTGTGACCTCTGCTGTTTTTACAAAGAAGGAAAAGCTTCCAACACTGTTTTTCTCATCCTTTTACAAATGGGCTAAGTGTCTTAAATGACAACTCAGACATGTAATAAAGCAGAACTTAAGTAGAACCTTTAATATTTCAGTAGATATTTGAGACTGGTACAAAAGTCAGAAACTAACCAATAAATGCTCTGGCTTTACTAACCAGGTTGAGGTTACCCATTTTTCATTTAACTTTAATGTTTGTGGCTTCATCAGATTCACTGACAATTAGGAAACATACTAATTTCAGCATATTCACAGGTGACAACTGTAAAAAACTGAGTGAGTTATCCTACTTTCCACTGATCAGGGCTACAGATGTCGTCCAACTCTCCTGTCAGGTCCAAGATGAACTTATGGCCGTAATGTTATGGCCATGATTTCTCCTACAGAATCCAGGTAAAGACTGCTGACTTTTCCAGCAGACAATAATTGACTCCCTCAACAAGGCATTTCAGACACACACATGGAGTAGCTGCTTGCTAGCATCTGCCAGGCAGTTTTGCTCTATATAGAGATTTTATTTTTAGATGCAATCCTCATTGATTTGATTAAATCAAGACTGCATCTTAATTTGGAGATGCTGATTTCATTTTCCAGGAAGAGTTGTTCCATGTGTTCACTTTGGATCAGGTTCTAATTTTATAAAAATATTTTCTCCTCTTGCGGGGCGGCATGGGTTGGTGCAGTGGTCAGCACTGTTGCCCTGCACCAAAGAAGATCCTGTTCTGGTCCAAATAAACAAATATTGTTTAAGAAAAAATCTAAATGCCCCCTTAATGACTGAAATTAGTTGAAAGTTTCCCCAAGAGCAGACGGTCCTCTTTTCAATGTCTGTCAACACAATGGTACACGTCACAAATCCAGCCAAAGACTCAGATCCTTATCGACGTCTCTACCAGGTTACGGTTACTACATCCTGTGTGTCTGAAGACTTTTACAAATGGTGATCCAGCTCCCTGTCTGGAAAAGTAGGAAAGGCAACACTTCACAAACCATAAATAAATCTAAAACACATTACATACAAACTTTAAATAGTTTTATTTTCAGTTGGAAACATTTTTTCAAATAAATGTGATTTAAAACAATTCTTGACATTTGTAGCAAAGGTTAAAAAACTTTCAGTTTCTTTACCAACATACACCTCTTCTGTACACCTTGGATTTCCAAGAGCATTTTGATAGTATATGTTGTAATATGTTTAATGAATTTGAAAGTGTTTATATGAACTTGAAGACATATTTGTTCCATCTGAAGAGTTTATTATGAACTGGACTCATTGAACTATTTGCAGAACTGACTCTAGGGTTAAAATTGCTGCCAGGTGTCTGCTCTCTTTTACATCCTTTAATCTGGTCTCCTTATTAAAGGCCTTACAGCCAATTACCCCAACAGAAGGGCTACAGTCATAGATGAACTTGTAGCACTAGTATCTCTGTGTTATTTACATTGTTACCTATCTTTATTTTATTGCTGTTTTAATTTTGCAGAGAAAAGGTTGCAGACCTTCACCATCATGGTTTGTGATTTCTCCTTGAGGTTTGACCAACTAGTTCTAGTTTCATTTACCAAGGATAATCACAAGATTGTCACAAGCTGGATCCCCTTAAGTGTTTACTAGTTGGTTGGCCATGTGATTAGCGGTGTTATGGTGAAGGTTTGGTGGTCTTTGGTTCAATCCGTCATTGACAATCTCTTTCTTCAGCGCAAAAAAATCTTCTAGCTCCATGTTGTAATATTTACACATGAAAGTTAGTATCATTAGATTCAACAGGTGCATTAAAATGTAGTTTTTCACAAGTATCAAGAAAATCAGCGTGTGGAAATGAACAAACTAAAAGATTGTAGAAGACCATTTTAGGACTTGCAAGATTTGCAGAGGCTATACCATGGCTAGAGTTGGAGTAACTTCATCAAAGTCTAACTTTAAACCAAATTTTATGTGAATTTAGGTGATTTGTACAACCTAGATCTCTTCATACAGAGACTGCTTTGTTGGCCAAGTGGGAAACAAAACCATCCTGTAGACCAATGTTGTAGAAAAATAGTTTTTTCTAAAGAAAGAGAACGATGATAACCATTCAATCAGCTTTATTAATTTAGCCTTAAGGGAGACAGATCTTTCAGCATCAGACGTATTACTGAGCAGAGCCGAGACCAAATCCAATGAGACAAAGGCTGAGACTTCCTTATATCAGTTTGGCAAAAACCCCATGTTGCCTGGCACCCCCTCTAGGAAGAGCAGAGGTGAGAATCAATCTAACTTTCACGCAGACATCTCGGCTCCTCTGCAACAAACTGTTTGTTGGATCAGCAGGGGTTCCAGGGACAGGAAGAGAAACAAAACACCTTTTGTTCAGGCACACTTCCCCTTCAGCTTGTAAATGCCTTGGGATGACCAACCAGAAGGGGCAGAAAGGAAGGTGGAAGCCATTGTCATTTCAAACTTGGTCATCACCTTAGAAGGACAAAAGCAATTTAAATTATTTCCTTAACACCTGACAACCTGGGGTTCAAACCCACTTTAAGGTAACCTCTAGTTTTTTACCAATAAATGTTTTGGCTCTAAGTTCATATATTGCAACTTTAAATGATCAGAACTACTAATTGAGAAGGTGAATCAAAGGAGAACTTTTAGCACCCTCAGAAAAACAAGCACAGGTGCTGGTCATCAAGAATATTATGAATATAATATCATGAAAAAAATGTATTTATTTAGTTTAATTCATTCAAAAAGTGAAAACTGTATATTATATACATCCATTACACACAGACTGATATGTTTCTTTTAATCTTGATGATTATAACTGACAACTAATGAAAACCCCAAATTCAGTATCTCAGAAAATTAGAATATTGTGAAAAGGTTCAATATTGGAGACACCTGGTGCCGCACTCTGATCAGCTAATGATCTCAAAACACCTGCAGAGATCTTTAAATGGTCTCTCAGTCTATTTCTGTCAATCATGGGGAAGACTGCTGACTTTACAGTTGTCCAAAAGACGACCATTGACACCTTGTACAAGGAGGGCAAGAGACAAAAGGTCATTGCTAAAGAGGCTGCTGTTCACAGAGCTCTGTGTCCAAGCACATTGATGGAGAGGTGAAGGGAAGGAAAAGATGCGGTAGAAAAAAGTGTACAAGCAATACGGATAACCGCACCCTGGAGAGGATTGTGAACGAAAGCCATTTAAAAATGTGGGGGAGATTTACAAAGAGTGGACTGTAGCTGGAGTCAGTGCTTCCAGAACCACCACTAACAGACGTATGCAAGACCTGGTTTCAGCTGTCGCATTCCTTGTGTCGAGCTTCTCTTGAACAAGAGACAGCGTCAGAAGCGTCTTGCATGGGCTAAAGACTAAAAGGACTGGGCTGCTGCTGAGTGGTCCAAATTATGTTCTCTGATGAAAGTAAATTTAGCATTTCCTTTGGAAATCAAGGTCCCAGAATCTGAAGGGCGAGAGGAGAGACACAGAATCCAGTGTTCAGTGTAAAGTTGGAGATGCAGATTTCATTTTTCAGCAGGACTTGGCACCTGCACACAGTGCCAAAGCTACCAATACCTGGTTGAAGGACCATGATATCCATGTTCTTAACTGGCCAGCAAACTCGCCTGACCTGAACTCGAAAGAAAATCTATGGGGTATTGTGAAGAGGAAGATACAATACACCAAACCCAACAATTAAGGAGAGGTGAAGGCCACTATCAGAGCAACCTGTGCTCTCATAACACCTGAGCAGTGCCACAGACTGATCGACTCCATGCCACGCCGCATTGCTGCAGTAAATCCAGGCAAAAGGAGCTCCAACTAAGTATTGAGTGCTGTACATGCTCATACTTTTCATGTTCATACTTTTGAGTTGGCCAACATTTCTAAAAATCCTTTTTTGTATTGGTCTTAAGTAATATTCTAATTTTCTGAGATACTGAATTTGGGGTTTTCATTAGTTGTCAGTTATATTCATCAAAATTAAAAGAAATAAACATTTGAAATATATCTGTCTGTGTGTAATGAATGAATATAATATACAAGTTGCACTTTTTGAATGAAATTACTGAAATCACTTTTTTCAAGATATTCACGTTTTCTAACCACCACCTGTATAGCGTGACATGTACAACCTAGATCCTTTTGCTAGTCGACTGCTTGGTTGGCCAAGTGTGTAGAGGCGCTGCGTTTGGGTCTTCAAACGCTGCCTTCACTCTCATCAACAAAACTGCTGAGACCATGTTTACATCATACAGCTGGAGGCTGTGCATAAAATTGTAACTTTTAACACGCTCAGGATAAACAAATATAGTATGAATATGACTGAAACAGTAAGGACCTGGCATCTTTATATCTGCCCCCAAAGCAACTCATTGGTCTTTGTGACATTCAGCTGCAAGAAATTTTCACAAAACCTTTGGACCAAATTGTCAATTTCCTGTTGGTACCGGGGCAGAGCATCAAAGCCAGTGATGTGAGCTAAAACATGATTTATTGAGACACTGAACAAGAATGATCATCTCTGCTGTGTTCCAGCTCAGTTACCTTCTGCTACAACTAATCTGTCCACTAGAGGGAGCACAGATACTTCCACGTGTTCTGCTTCAAACTTGATGAAATAACTGCATTCAGTTATTGACTACTTTGTCAAATCTTTGAATAAAGAAATATCAGTCTGTGTTTTTCTTTTCTTCAAATTGTTTTAAGAAGCAACGCCCAGCTTTCTGACTCAATAACACAATTTATTAAGAATTACAGAGTATAGAAACCAAACACCAGTATGACTTCAATGTGTGAGAACGTAATAGGTAAAGAAGGGAAGGGAATAAAGCTCAGACAGTGTGGGATCAAAGTCTCTGGTGACCTTATCAGCCTAACTGTGAAAATAAAAGTCCCACAAAAAAAATTGAACACATGCCTGAGCAAACAGCTCAGTATGATAAGCTAAAGTGCTGACAACATTCAGTGTCCTAGTTCAAGACCCCAACTGTCCACAGAAGTTTTATTAATAGATCTTTAGCATAAAATATGTTAGCATAATTCAAACCTTCAGACATTTTTCTTTAACTTTATCAATGGAAATCTGCTTGACATCAGTTAGTAAAGTTGAAAGAAAAGTTACATTAGCTGACGAACCACCTGCTGTCAGCTTCATCCATCAGATTGAGCCAATAGGTCAGAGGTCATGACTTAAAGGCTTAGGAGACCGACAGGCATAGTGTCTGGTGGATAGCTCAAGGTGTTTGTTCAAGAGTCAGCAACATGGAGGTCATGAGATCAAGCCTGAGATGTTCCTTGTTTTAAGAAAAAATAAAACTGAACAATTTGAGAGAACGTTTGAAACACATTTAAATAATTTAACCAGAGTGAGTCAGTAAGTCAACATGATGGGACCATAATGGAGGTGATGAAAGGAAGTCTGTTTCAACTTCTTAATCAGTCACCATTTAGGAGCTGAATTTTCTTGTGAAGAACCTGAGAGGATTATATTTTGAGGAGTTCAGGGTTCAACTGAAAAGTTGAAAGCACCAAGAGAAGAGAGCTAAGAGGGGGAGTGGACCCGATGGTGTGGAGGAACTGTCAGTGACCAGAAGATGCCAAAAGTGGTGGAGTCCTGGGTTCTAGTTCAAGTCCGGCTGGAGCTATGACCTGGAGAGAAGATCTAGACCTGCTGCAGAGAGTGGGTGAGGGGGCCGTGTTCCCCTCCCCGATAATCAGGAAGTAAATGGAGGGGGTTATGATCTTCTCAACAACACAAGCTCCAAATTTTATTGCACCTGACACAGGTTCACTGCTTGGACTTCTTTGCTTTTGGTCAAACTAAACTTTGATACCAGTGACTTTAAACCTGAAACTGTATTAAACTCACTGGGAATGTGGAGTTCTACTGGGAGAACAACAGGAGAAACTTTGGACCCGAGTACAACCTGTAGCTGCTGCTTTCTTTCTTCAGCTTCTAAATCTTCTCAATCAAAATGCCTTTAAAGTTGAATTCAGATTAAACTTTCTTACATGGAAACTCTAAAACAGATCATCCAGATTGGTTCAACAGCAACATCTGATCTGAGTTTCAGCAGCAACTTACAAAACATCTCAGCATCAGCATCTGGAGAACAACATGCTATAAATCAGCTAAAACTGCTGAAAGAAGTTCAACCCAACCTTCAGAAACTCAACATCCCAGCTGAACTCAAGTCTCTGAAGACAGTCAAACATCTTCAAGCAGTTCAAACCAGTTAGCATGTTTCTGCTCCACATGCTAACACCAACATGTTGTGGAAGTTCTTCAGCAAAACAGATCAAACTCCAAAGCTGAGCTAGAAGAACCTGGATCTAAATGACCTCAGTTAGTGTTTCAATGCAACAAACCTTTCATTTGAATCCAACATTTAAACCAATCTCATTGAGCTCATCCAGAAGCTGGAGAACCAAAGCAGCAGTTTCAGGTCTCCTCACATCTAAACCTTCTCCTCTTCACTCCCCATCTGAACTCCACATTCACAGTCACATTAATACAGTTACAGATTTAAAGTCACTGATTGAAATCAAAGTTTAGTTACCCAAATGTTGGCTCCATGTGCTTCCTCCATCCAGACCAGCTCAGGTGAAAGGTCAGACTGTCAAACAGGAAGTGAAGGCAGCCTCCAACAACAGGGCTGGATATCTGGACTGTCCACAGATCCCAAACTGGAGAAAGGACAGAAACACAGAAAACATCTGATTTATTGAGACACTGATCAACAATGATCATCTCTGCAGTCTCTCAGCTCAGTTACCTTCTGCTACAACTAATCTGTCCACTAGAGGGAGCCCAGAAACTTCCACAGGTTCTGCTTCAAACCTAAAGATGAAATAACTGCATTCAGTCTTATTTGACAACCTTTTTAAAAATGTCAAAAAAGAAATGTTCTTTCATGAATAAAATGAACCTGAAGTTCACCTGTTTTTCTGGTGAAGAAGTTGACATTAACTTTAGATTTGAGAGACTAGAAAAGATACAGGACAGAAACGGTGAGATATCTCAGGGATTGCAGCTGTACCTCTTTATTATGATATAGTTTTGTAAGAACAGCATTAGGACTTTATTATTGTTTTTTAAATCTATATATATGGTCTATATCTATATATTTTG
Source organism: Crenichthys baileyi (assembly GCA_036173005.1). Taxonomy (NCBI): domain Eukaryota; kingdom Metazoa; phylum Chordata; class Actinopteri; order Cyprinodontiformes; family Goodeidae; genus Crenichthys; species Crenichthys baileyi. The sequence continues at coordinate 138,671 of JAHHUM010000643.1, forward strand.
GCACAGACAGAGGATAAACACACTTCTGAACATAGAACAAAGTGACAGAATACTTGTTCTGTAAAATATACCATTAATAAACTTCTTTCCCAACACAGTTGAATAATTTAGATGAGTACATGAGTAAAGCTGTTGGTTAAATAGTAGTAAAACATATAAAATGTACGTCTGGATCTGTATGGTTGGATGAACCACAGCATCAAAGTACAGCCACTACATTCCTGCTTCCACAACATAGAGGTAGAAATTGCTGATTGTCATCATAAACCAAATTTAGTCTATTTATTGGAACTGAAAAATCTTTATTGGGTAAAATATTGATATTTGATAGAGAATGTGATTAATCTCAATTAATTAATTACAAAAACATTTATTTGTTTTTTTTTGTCATCACATCCCATCAATAATCTATACATTTATACAGGTACAAACTGCTGATGAAACAGAATAAAATATTAAAATGTATTAAAGAAAGGTCTAAATATGAAAGGTTTTTGTTTAAATATTTTTAGTAAAATCTAACATTTATATTACAATATTTTGTGATTGAAAATGTTTGGGGAAATCTAAGAAAACAGACATATTTATGAAACAAACCAACTTCAGAACAAACACAAACATTCTGAAAGGTCTGAAAGATAAGATAATATTCTCTCTTTAAAGGATTGTAAGATTTATTTTTTATTTTTGAAAGAGAAACAATTTGAACTTATTTAGCTAAGTGGAAAATCAGAAAAAGAGAGTTTTTTTTCTCTCAGTAAAGAGCCGTGTTTTTGCTAAATTTTATGAGCATAACATTTTATTTTTACTTTCTGCTTTAATTTCAACACAGAAATACTGAGGAAACCAGGAGACCAGACTGCAAATTTCCAGACTTCAACCTGATTTGCTTTGTCAAAACTCCAGAAGACTCAGGTGGAGGCCTCAACAATCTCCTGTCAAAGACTACCTGACAAACAGACCACAGTTTTTGTGAGACTGAAAGGGTTGAGTGTTAAACCTCAGTAGTCAGCAGCACAGGAAGAACCACAGGGACTGAACTCTCACCATTCCTCTTCACTCTGTACACCTCAGACTTCCAGTACAAACAGACTCCTGTCATTTGCAGAAATACTCAGATGATTCTGCTGTCATGGTTTGGATCAGAGATGGACCAAGTGAGTACAGGAAGGTGGTGGACCTCTTGTGGCATGGTGTGAAAACAATCATCTCATCTTGAATGTAAAAAACAGAGGAGATGATTGTAGATTTCAAGAGAAACAGGAACAGGTCAAACACTATTTCCATCATGGGAGAAGAGGTGGAGGTGGTGGAGGAGTATAAATACCTCAGTGTTCACCTGGATAACAGACTGGAGTGGAGATGCAACTGTGAAGTCATCTACAAGAAGGAACAGAGCAGACTGTCAGAGCAGAAGCATAGGTCCATTTTTATACAGACAAGCTTTTAATTAATATGTTATCTTGTATTCTAATGTTTGATATTGTACTTATATCTTATTTTTTGGTTTTTGTTGTGAAGCACTTTGTGATTTTTATCTGTGATAAGTGCTATATAAATAAATTTTACTTACTTACTTACTTACTTACTAGAGGGCCTCAGTGAATGTGGTGTTGAAGGTGTGGAGGTGGATCAGTGAGTCAGAGGAGATTGTGTAGAAGGACAGGATGCCAGCAGGACAGTCCACATACACTGATACTCTGTTAGAGACGGAGGAGGAGGAGGAGGAGATGGGTGTTCCTCTGTTATGGTGACAGATAGAGTATCGATCCTCAGAGCAGTGGAGACTCCAGGACTGATCATTCCACCCTAACACTCAGTCATCATTGCATCCTTTCCTGCATATTCCTCTGTAACTTTCTGATATAAAAACCCCTCCCTCCCACTCTACCTCCCAGTAACAGCGACCAGTCAGACCATCACTATACAGCAGCTGAAGCCAGTCATCAAATCTGTCTGGATGTTGATTATATGCCTGAAGCTCCTCCACATGTGTCACCTTCCTGTTGTCTTCAGACAGTTGGAGTTTTCTGCTCACTGTGTTTGTGTTGATTGTGAGCTGACAGGAATCTGATGGAGAGAACAAACACAATCCAGCTGCAATTATTGATCATTTATTGACACTTTGATGATGACTCCTGAATGAGTGATGGACAGTTTGAAGATGGTTGAATGTGAGCTGCTTTGTTGTCATGAATCAAATGAAAAACATACTTACACCCCTCAGACCTGGTTTCAACCATCGGACTCCAGCAGGCTCCCTGAAAGGAGGGGAGTCAGACCATCAGGCTCTTTCTGCAGCAAACATGGACATTATATGACTCTCATACAGATATTGTTCTTTACAGAGAAAGGATCATTTCATCATCTGGACACATCTCCTATATTAAACAATGTGTAACATCCTGTCATTGAGTTTGAGCATCAATCTCATTTCCTCGTCAGCAGCGAACCAAACCTAAAACTTTGATCCAAAAAGTGTGACCTAACCTAAGAACCTGCATTTATGTGAGATGAAAACATGGATAACCATCTTGACAAATATAAAATTAACCTATAATAAAGCACCATTTTGCAGGAACATCAAAGACACACTTCAAATAGTTTGATAACTTCTTACCTGAAAATGTCAAGCCTAAAATTTTAAATATTTAGTTTGGCTGCAAGTGACTTCTCCCTGAGTCCTGCAGGTTGTTGTTACGTAGATCAAGTTCTCTTAGACAACAGGATTGGGAGCCAAGGATAACTGACAGAGCTTCACAGGCTGTTAGAGAGAGATTACAGGAGCTGAGCCTAAAAGGAAATAAGTCAACATGATTAGCTTTAACAGTTGGAAAAAACATGAACAGAAAGAAAGCAAAGTATTACCTCTAGACCAACTACGATATATTGTGTGCTGCAATTATTTGACCATTAGCATTATTAGTTTATAGAAGTACAAGATGAAAATAGACTTTACCGACAATAAAACACCCCAAACAATACATCCTGTATCCATCCATTCTTCTGACCGTTTACTGTTTTCTTTAATTCAAAGCGAGTCGGTCTTTGGTAAGGTCTTCTACAGACATGTTCTGGATGGGCAAAATGTGAGAAAACAAGCGTCAGCAACATTTACTTCTACTCAAAGCACACAAATTCATGAAAGGGCCTAATCCAATTAAGAATTTTCTTTGTTAATCTTATTCTACTCCCTCATTAAAAATCTCCTGGTAATGTTTGGTTTCTTTGTGACAGTGTACTACGCCAAAACCAGTAAAAGTTGATACACAGACCTAAAAGTTTAGAGTCCACCGTATGGACTACAGTCTAGAATACTTTTTCGTAACTCCTGAATGTCTCAGCAGTATTGCTTGATGTGAGAATACTTTTCTAATTGAAGCTACAAGCAGTGCTAAACAGCTCTCCCAGTTCATCTGCATTCAGGCCAGTGTCATTACCAGGGGCTTTGAGCACCACCACCTCAATGTAGCCACACCAGAAGGATCTGTTGCTAGTAGGTAGTGCAGAATGTGATCTGTGAAATTGACATTTTGGTGCATTCAGTAAAGTTCTCAAAGGAAGCAGTAAATATTTGTGTGAATAAGGTTCTTGCCTTTGGGTGTTAGACTCACTTTCTGTTTGGTGTCAAAGGTTTGACAACAACAACAATCTAGAATGGATAACCTTTCATTTCCTGTTCTCTTTACATGCTGTCACATTTTTCCCATGTTTTAATGAAGGCCCAACGTCCATCAATCATTGTAATTTAATGATGCTCATTCCTGTATTTCGAATGTATGCTTAATACAGATGCCAGGGTGTCTCGAAGACCCACGATTAATCAGTTCCTCTGTCGGGAGATCCAGGGTTTTATTCAACCCACAGATGTTTAAATCACATTTCCTACATGCAGTAACAAAAAGACATTATGTGAGAGTGTGTAAAAGCTAGAAAAAGGATCACTTTGTTCACACTGAGGATAGATTAGATCTTTTTTGCCTGGTTTTAGCAACAATCCCTGCTCGGGGAAGGTCTGCATTAGTCTGCACTAGTTGGGGACATTAGGCAGGGCGTTTGGAACTGTATGTAGGGGACACAGCAAGCACATGGAAGCTGTTCTGGTCAGTGTTTGTTTGGTCCTCATGATGCTGTTTGTTCTCTAATGTTCTCTAACAAACAATGGTCCCCATACTTTTTATGTCTAATTTGCCAAAAAGAAAACAAACTGTCACCTTTTCCTTCCGCTTGACAATTAGGCACTACTTTGTGGTTGGTCTATCACATAAAATCCAATAAAATGCACTGAAGTTGTGATTTAATGTGACAGATTGTAACGAAAAGTTCATGGGTATGAACAGAGATGAACGTTGCTCTAAATTGTCATATTTAAGTGTGTGTCTATAGGCAAGAGGTTTGTTCTTTAATAATATTAGAGTTAAGAGGGAGAGTCCAGATGACTTTAGTTTTCAAGCCCACTCCCAAGTTAACCTTTAGTTTTGGCTAACTAACAAGTTGGCAGCTTTCCTTTGCCAGGCTGAGTTGGCTCCAAATATAACAGTACTGTTGTCACGGTATAATTTCTAAGGGAAAAGTAAAGAGTCCATAGGTGACCTATCCTGATACCTCAGTGGGCAGAGAGGCTTGTAAGAAGTTCAAAAGATCCTAAATTCCAAACGCAGGTGGGAATATCTAGCTTTTTTGTCCGTGATCGTAGGCAGTGAATCAGAAGGTAAATAGTTAAATGCATTACTGAAACAGTCTGGTGGCTTCTACCAGAACTAAACTTCACGTCTTTCAGGGTAAACATGGTACGTACATGCTAAATTCATCACAAGTGCTCGATGTTCTGAAAAACCTGCAGAAACTGACCATCAGCATTGAAGAAAAGCTTCTTAAGACAGAAACATGATCAAGAACCAAAAATAAGTTCTTCAAGCACTTTAATCTGAGTTAGCATGTTTTCCTCCACATGCTAACACCAACATATCCTGAAAGGTGTTCAGCAAACAAAGACCCTTGAATCTGAGTGATGTCAGAGTTTATGTGCAACAAGCTTTCATTTGAATCCAACATTCAAACCAGTTTCATTGAGCTCATCCAGAAGTTGGAGAATCAAAGCAGAAATTCTACTTAGATCTAAACTTTCTCCTCTTCAGTCACCATTTTATCTCCACATTCACGTCAGATTAATACAATTACAGACTTAAAGTCATTGATTAATTTAAAAGTGCAATTACCCAAATATTTCTGCTCCTTCCATCAGAACCAGAACAGGTGAAAGGTCTAACTGTCAAACAGGAAGTGAAGGAGTCCACTTACATTTATAGGAAAGTGGGTGGGGTTTTATACTGCCACCTAGTGGACTGGATTGTGAGCTCCATAAAGCCAGTCTATGGGTTCATGGTGGACCTTGCTGACTCTCTCAGATATTTTGTTCCATCAGGTTCTGTTTCCACAGCTTGTTTGGGACCATTGATCAGCAGATGAAGCGTTTATGAAGCACTGAACCACTTGAGGTTATTGTTTGGAAACGAGTTCATTACCAGAAGCTACAGCAACATCTGGTGAAAATGCAAGTCTGGGGTCAAGTTAGGCAGTTTGTAATGCAGGGTGTTAATGAGGGAGGTGTTTACAACACACTCACATTCAGGACTTTGGAGAGACTCCAATCATCACTTTATTAAATTCTCTTTCAGTTTAATGACTCTTTTCAGTCATTTAGGAGCCTTAATGTTTCAGTTATGAAAGTGGAATCTGTCAATTCCAGACAAATTTAATAGTAGGACATTGTTGTTCTCAGTGGACATCTGGAAGTTAGTTTTACCAGGTCAGTGAAGTGAAGACACAGTATGGACAGTCCACTCTTGGTGCAGCTGGACATTCTGTTGGAGTCGAGACACGAATCAGTCAGTCTTCATCAGGGGGGTCCAGCTCCTGTCCTCAAAGGTTGGTGTCCTGCATGTTTTAGATGTGTCCCTACTTCAACAGGGCTGGGTCAAATGGCTGAATTACCTCCTCAGTATGTCATCAGGTTCTGCAGAGACCTGCTAATCCACCGTTTCATTCAGGTATGTTAAACTAGGGAAACACCTGCAGGATATCAACCCTTGAGGACTGAGACTGGGCACCATAATGTACCTGGAAGTATTAGATGTCCTGTCTAGGAATAGACCAGTTTGGGATGTCTCCAATAGGAGACTGGACAGAGGGACATCAGGGTTTCAGATGAACCAAAGAAGAAGGATGATTAAATTCTTACAAAGCTGAGTCCTCTGCTAAACTTTGAAAGAACATCCAAGAACTCTGTGGTGACACTTTTAGTTACACTGACACTGACACTGAGGCATATACATGTCTAGAAATTAAAAACATTACATTGAAAAACAACCCAAGCTGATTAAAGTGCTTTAAATGAACTTGAATAAAAAGAATAATACTTATAGACTGATGCTGTATTTGAATCTAAAGATGAACAGTTCAATCAGAAAAGGTGAATCAGTTTTGCTCCTACTGTTTACGTGGAAGTGATGTTGTCCTCTCAAAGCTCACAGAGTCGCTGAGGTTTTAAAAAAATGCAGCTGTTGTTTCCAATGGAACCAAAGGTGAGATTGGGTGAAAAGTTCCAGTACTGATTTAAAACAGAACTGTGTATAATTTAAAGCTCAACAAGACGACAGTTCAGCTTCGCTCCCCCAAGGACCGAATATTCAAAGCCTTCATCACCTTAAACCACCATCATTTCTAATTTAAATGAATCATTTTAACTCTATTTTATGTTCAGTTTGTACTTGGAAGTCAGAATTTCCAAGTCACAAGTCAGAAAAAACAATTGGAACTGTCAAAATAAGGAGAGATCTTTCCATGTAATCCATGCAACATTCATTAACTACTCACAGTTAAGTCCATAAAAATTACAATGAATATATTTCTGTGTAATCCATGTAACAAGTATTAAAATACACAGTTGAGGCAGTGGAGAGTGAAACAAGCATATTCTTATATTCTGGGACTGAGAGACTGGAGAGGCCTGTGTGGAGATACATATTAACTGTTTTATCTTTTGCAGAAATATAAACAAGTGTATCCAAAGAAATTATGTATAATTTTCCATTCTTTTACAAGTATTAAATTAAATTAGTAATCTTTGATTATCAAGTTAAAAGATGTGTGATTGAAATATGATTAAGAACTGATAATTAAAATAAAAAACATTAAGGTTTAAAATTCTCAATCAGCTATATATGAAAGAGATATAATGTTGATCATATGTGATGTATGAATAAAAAGAATGAAGTGATGGTTTTGTAACTGTGTTTTAAAGGAAATGCAGAAAACTGAGAATGGAATGTGTAATACTGTGTAAAGTTTAAGACTGAGCAGATTAGGGAGAGAACTGTAGGATGACTAAGAGTGACGAGAGCCAGCTGTATGCTGACAGCGAACCTTTTGAAGGCTAACGGGAGGAAGGGAGGATGCGGCTACAGCAAGCTGCGTGGCTATTACCGGCATCTCCAAGGCCGAAAAACAGCATCAGAGGGTCACGATGACCATGACTAAAGTATTGAGCAATAACCAAGGAGCTGAGCGAAGTAGGTTGCGCAATAACTGAGAAGCCTAACAAGGGGCTGACGGGTGAGAGCATCTGCACTATAAAGGCAAAGCTTAGGGAGGGAACTGGGTTGTTTCCTCGCAGAAGACCAGTGAACAAGATCGGACGGAGAAAAAGATGCTTAGATGGAAGAAGTACCAGAGACACAGCCCTGCTGATCGACTGCATTAAAGAGAGGATCAACCCGTGAGCCCTGAAGGACTGTGCCTCAAAATTAAGAATCTGATTTCATCTACAGCCTTTTTATCCAGACAACAGAAGTGAACTTGATCAGTGAACAGCTGATTGCTCCAAATTTCAGGCTTCTGGAAGTCCTGAATCAACCTCAATTATGTCTCTGGGGTTTCCTTCAACTCTTCAGCCTCTGGAAGCTATTGTCTTCTGAGACATATGACAACAAAGTTCCCTTTTAACCAGCAAAGCCTGGAGCATCAGTGCCTGTCCACTTAGAGGAAGAAAACTGAAGATTAAGTCGTATTTCCTTCAAGAAATCACTCATTACTAGAAGAAACATCCCCATCAGGTGTATGGACGAGCCTGCGTCTTCAAAGCTTCTCCAAACTCACTAGTTTCAGCATCAGGGAAAGACAGGTTGAGTTGATTGATTTATTTCTATTATTGAATTTATTGTGTTGCTGAATTTAAGCTGTTACTGACCCCTGCAAAAGCGTTACTAATTAAAGAAAGCATATAAAATTCTAGTTAAATCGTGGACATTCAATTATTTGAGTCACCGTATTTTTGGTTTTTCATTGGTGGAAAAAAAGTCTTGTTGCCTGGTTCTAAGATTTTTTAGGAGGTTTTTATAGGTTGCCTTAACCAAGTTTGTTAAAACAACGCCCTTGGGGCTTGTGCCGAGTCACTCAAATTAACCTAGCCCATATACCAAGAGCCAGTTGTAATATTAGGGAATGAGCAGCCGTTAACAGAAGTGACTGTTGGACTGTGAATGACTGCGGTAGGCCACTCAGTCGTCCAGACCTCCGGTTGAAGAAGGGCGAGACTTCTGGATGTAGGCTGTCAGAGGCTAGGCGAGTCATTTACCGACACCAGCTTAAACTGAACTTTCAGTGAACCTGCTTAGTAAGACTTTTCAGGTTTAGGGAAGTCCGGGGAGGGGTTAGCTCATCGGACAACGAAAGAACGCACTCGAGGTTGGAGGTCCAAGTAGAAAAGTCTAAGGGTGTTCCAGATTCCTGCTTGTTTTGGACTAAAACGTGAGCTCATTAAGACCTTCATAACAGTCAGTCATTTTCTACCGCTTATTCCATAGTGGGTCACGGGGGAGCTGGTGCCTATCTCCAGCAGTCTAGCACTCTAGCACTCCAGCAGAGGCGGGGTACACCCTGGACAGGTCACCAGTCCATCACAGGGCAACACACAAACAGCCATGCACACACTCATTCATACACATAAGGGCAATTTAGAGTGACCAATTAACCTAACAGGCATGTCTTTGGACTGTGGGAGGAAGCCAGAGTACCCGGTAAGAACCCACGCATGCACGGGGAGAACATGCAAACTCCATGCAGAAAGACCCCCGGCCGTGAATCGAACCCAGGACCTTCTTGCTGCAAGGCAACAGTGCTACCAACTGTGCCACCGTGCAGCCCACCTTCATAACACTGAGATTTAATCTGATCAATAACTGGTTTTTGCCCATACTCCTTTGTGATACATAAATACTCATCTTTATTTATCTCAAATCAACTAGCCTCTGGTTTAGCATCCATGCAAATGCAGGGGTTGGACAATGAAACTGAAACACCTGGTTTTAGACCACAATCATTTATTAGTATGGTGTAGGGCCTCCTTTTGCGGCCAATACAGCGTCAATTCGTCTTGGGAATGACATATACAAGTCCTGCACAGTGGTCAGAGGGATTTTAAGCCATTCTTCTTGCAGGATAGTGGGCAGGTCACTACGTGATACTGGTGGAGGAAAACGTTTCCTGACTCGCTCCTCCAAAACACCCCAAAGTGGCTCAATAATATTTAGATCTGGTGACTGTGCAGGCCATGGCAGATGTTCAACTTCACTTTCATGTTCATCAAACCAATCTTTCACCAGTCTTGCTGTGTGTATTGGTGCATTGTCATCCTAAAACACGGCACCGCCTTCAGGATACAATGTTTGAACCATTGGATGCACATGGTCCTCAAGAATGGTTCGGTAGTCCTTGGCAGTGACGCGCCCATCTAGCACAAGTATTGGGCCAAGGGAATGCCATGATATGGCAGAATTTCCATAACAATATGGCAGCCCAAACCATCACTGATCCACCCCCATGCTTCACTCTGGGCATGCAACAGTCTGGGTGGTACGCTTCTTTGGGGCTTCTCCACACCGTAACTCTCCCGGATGTGGGGAAAACAGTAAAGGTGGACTCATCAGAGAACAATACATGTTTCACATTGTCCACAGCCCAAGATTTGCGCTCCTTGCACCATTGAAACCGACGTTTGGCATTGACATGAGTGACCAAAGGTTTGGCTATAGCAGCCTGGCCGTGTATATTGACCCTGTGGAGCTCCCGACGGACAGTTCTGGTGGAAACAGGAGAGTTGAGGTGCACATTTAATTCTGCCGTGATTTGGGCAGCTGTGGTTTTATGTTTTTTTGATACAATCTGAGTTAGCACCCGAACATCCCTTTCAGACAGCTTCCTCTTGCATCCACAGTTAATCCTGTTTGATGTGGTTCGTCCTTCTTGGTGGTATGCTGACATTACCCTGGATACCGTGGCTCTTGATACATCACAAAGACTTGCTGTCTTGGTCACAGATCCGCCAGCAAGACGTGCACCAACAATTTGTCCTCTTTTGAACTCCGGCAGGTCACCCATAATGTTGTGTGCATTTCAATATTTTGAGCAAAACTGTGCTCTTACCCTGCTAATTGAACCTTCACACTCTGCTCTTACTGGTGCAATGTGCAATCAATGAAGACTGGCTACCAGGCTGGTCCAATTTAGCCATGAAACCTCCCACACTAAAATGACAGGTGTTTCAGTTTCATTGTCCAACCCCTGTACATCAGAAGTGTGAAAATAGCTGAAATGTGACTTACTTCCAACAAATCTTTGACATGTTTATTGATTAGACTTGAAAATGGCTGTTTTAGAGAGAGATTACTGTTCTTGTTCATTATAAACAGGCTACACAGTGCAATATTAATGCCAGCATGTAAACATTAGCATGCGCAGTTATTTCAGGTGATAGTGGATTACGGTTAGTTTTTGCTGTTGCAGTGTACAACCTCTGTACAACACTTCTACTGTACCAAGAGATGAACTTCCTCTGCACACCACAGTGACTGGATAAATACTTATGGGTCGAATGTGATCGACCCTCCACTCTGTAAGGGTGGTACTGCATGGTTTTGTTAGGATGATCCCATTTCTTTCCTGTGTTGATGCTACATTTGTTTTTCTTTAGATCTTGGTAGTGGTTGGGGGTGCAGCATGTTGGTAGGTGTCAAGGTGAATCCATACAGTTTAAGAGGAGATCTGTGGGGCTGGTTGCACTGCTTCATACCTATCTCCTTTAAGGGCATCCAGTATTGATTGTCGTGTTGGTTGCTACCGTCTATGCTGTTGTTAAATGCTAGAAATTAGAGCGACAATAACAAACACTAGCTGTTTAGGCTTTAAAATCATAACTATTGGCAGGTGTTGAATAGAAGAAAGACTAACCCTCCCGGTGGACTGTTAAGATATAATCTTTAATCTCTATACATATATTTTCCCTCTGTAACATCATCATCATCATTTCTGGACAGAACAGACAGATGGTGTATTTTGGTCAGATCACAAGTAAATTAATAAAAAATAATCAATAAATAATAGAAAAATCTTCAGCACACAATCACATATAAATTTCTACATATTGAATACAACAATGTAACAGGACATTTATTCCAGTGAGTCTGTACAAATAGATTTTCACATATTTTTTGCACATATTTCACATACTTTATGATATAGTTACTGCACTTGTGGCCAACATGAAGTGATGAGTTACAGTCGTAACTCCGGTTCTGAGTCTTTAAAGGTTCCAGAGAGTGACGACTGGTGTTTCCAAACCCGGATTTCTTTGTTCCGGTATCTTTTATCCTTGTTTGGATAAGTCCCTGCTGTTCCCAGGATTCCCCGGCTGCAATAAGCTCCTTCTCTCTTGTGTCCATGATAACAGTGGCAGACAACATCTACGTTATAAAGCCAACACACTTCACATTTTTACTGCAGAGGAAAATGAGTCAGTTACATGAACAAACACTCCAGTAAACAGTGACGTCAGAGCTGTTTTTTCTTATCCCTTTTCTTACCAAATGCACCTCTTGACAAAGCTCATTCTGTAAAGTATAAAACAAAAATAAGGCGATAAAAATTCCTGCAACTAAAAAAGCCACGCTGAAAGACATTACTAAAGATGCCTTCATCAGCTTCCTCCCAAAATTTGCCACATAGATAATCTAGAAGGCCTCATCTAGGTTAAAACAAACAAAAAACATTACAAAAGAGCTTATAAACTACAAATATAATGGATTATGTGTAGAATATGAAGCTAAAAATCTGAGCATGCTGTTTAACCATTTATTTTTTTGTTTCTTGTATTTTGGGTTTACTTTTCTCATGTTTGGACATGTTGAGGTTTTGTAGGGGTTTAATTAAACAATCCTATTTCTAGCAAAACTTTTTTTTATGCTGGATAGATTAGTTTATATTGGCTATAATATTACTGATTTCAGTAAAGTTCAGCATCCTGCCACAGTGAACTACAACAAAAGGTTTTGTTACTGTTTATGTAAAAGACAGGTTTAGAATTACGGTACAACTAGCTAGGACAGGAAGCTAGAAATGAAAATAGCTGTTAAAAGGTTTTATTGATTCAAAAACTGAGAAAAATTAATTTTTCAATTAATGATTTTATTTAAAGAGAAAAAAAGCTATCCAGACAATCCTGGCCCTTTACAAATTTATTACTGCCACCATTGTAAAATCTTGAATTTAACTCTGATTAACCACATTTATTGGTTCATTCTCACCAGCCACACCCAGGTCTGATGACTGCCAGACCTGTAAAATCAAGAAATAATCTTAATTGAACCTGTCTGACAGCATGAAGTAGGCTAAAAGATCTCAAAAAGAAACACACACCGTGATCAAAAAAGATGTAATAGAAGTCATTGACATCCACCAGTCTGGAAAGGGTTATATAGCCATTTCTAAGGCTTTGGGATAATAATCCACAGATGAACAAAAAACCATAAAACAGTGGTGAACCGTGCCAGGAGTGGCCGGCCAATTAAATTTACTCCAAGATGGCATCAACAACTCACCCAGATGGTCCCAAGGAACCCAGAACAGCATCTAAGACTTCAGGTCTCACTTGTTGCGTTCATGATTCATTAACAAGAAAGAGAGACTGAGCAGAGTTTTAGACTACATCTAGTGCAAAACCAACACAACATTTCATAAAAAGAACATACTGACAGCCAAACATGGCAGTGGTAGTGTGATGGTCTGAGGCTGCTTTACTGCTACAGGACCTGATTGACTTGCTGTAAATTAAACTATGAATTCTGTTCTTGAGCATAATCATGATGGAGAATGTCCCACCATTAGCTCGAGACCTTAAGATCAAGTGCACCTGAGTTGTGTAGCAGGAAGACAATCCAAAGCACACCAGTAAATTTACCGCTTAAAAGCACAAAACGAAAACAGTGGCCTAGTCAAAGCTGAGGTCCTGTAGCATGATCTTCAACAGGCCTATCATGCTCCAAAACCCTCTAATGTGGCGGAATAAAAACATTTCTGCAAAGAACAGTGGGATAACATTCCTACACAGCAATGGAAAAGACATTCAACAACAAGTTATTAGGTTTAGAGCATACAGCCAGGTAGGTTTGAGTAGCTTTTTTTCTGCATAAACAGTCATTATTTGAAAACTGCTTTTTGTATTTATCTAGGTAATTTTTCTTTGATATCAAAACATGTTTGATGATCCGAAACATTTAAGTGTAATAAAAAAACAAGAGAAGAAATCCTTAAAGGGACAAATACTTTTCACAGCACTGTAACTGAAAATGTGTCAGAAATGAGATAGATAGATGTGTGTTAGCTTTAATTATTAAAACGGCTGCAATTTGTCGTGAGCAACCTTTGGAGTGAAAAATCATCAAGTACTGAATTTTTCTACTTACTGTTTGACTTAGTTGAAAGCTGCCGAGAGCGATTCAATCCTGGTCCTTCAGCCCATTTTCAACACATATTCACATGCATCTGCAGCTCTTCACCCAAACAAACAGTACAGTGCACTCCCCACGCACAAATATCCACAGAAACGCACGGTAAAGCTAGACGCACACTGTGTGTTTTCTTGTGCCTACACCCAGGAGTCGGGGGATCCGGTGAACTTGTTCGCCCTGTTTGAAGGCCTCCGCGTGGTGGAGTAGAAGTCCACGTAGTTGGTGTTGGCTTTGAATTGGAGCGACTGGGTACCGTACCCGTCCGGTGAGGATGGCAGGTGGACCACTTCGTCTTCGTAGCTCTCCTCGCCGTAGCCTTGAGGGGACGACAGGTACATTCTGTAGCTGTTATAGTTTTTCCTGTCGGGTTCGTCGTAGAATGGCTCTGGGTGCTAGGAGAGGAATGACACCCAGGAAAAAAATTACTCAAAGGAAAGACCTTATAAACCAATGCAATCATGTGGGGACAAGTTAAATTTGGAGAACTTTTTGCATAAGCAGCTGAGTAGCTCACTTTGAGACTAAACTTTAATAAGACATCAAATAAAGGGGATTTCTATTGACTAACGTAGACATGCTGTCTTTGATTGTTTAGGCTTGTAGACCAAAAAAAGTCGAGCTTGTTCCAAGTAAAGGGCTGTCTCTTGTTATAAATCTTTTTGTGCATAGTCTTCTGGTTTGGTACCCTAATGGTCCCATCAATGCTTCCTGCAGATGATGTAGATATGTATCTTCAATCCATCACCGTCAAGAAATACAAGTGTCACACTAAATGTAAAGCTTCTAGGATTAGAATCAGATCCTTTAACCAGAAAAGTCAGAATGCTCCCTCCTTCTGGCTCAAGTGGAGAAGTATCTTGGGGTTTTGTTCACAATAATGGGAGAGTGGATAGTGAGAAAAGCTTGACAAGACCCAGAACCAGTTGGAATGATTATATATCCCTTCTGGACTTGGGATTGTCCGAGGATCCCCCAGGATGAGCTGAATAGAGCTGCTGGGAGGAGTGATATCTACAGTTCCTCCCTGAACCAGTTGCTTCTGCTACCCAGTTAAGGACAAACCAAAGACAGTGGATGGGTGGAGGATGTTTAGAGGTTGCGCTTTTGTATATTCTGCTAAGAACAAGCGAACTGGAGGCAATCAAAATGCTTTCTTGGAATTAATTAGTGTTCAGATATGTCAACATTGTTTTACATAGAAAAGAGAAAAACACATGCCAGCTTTGAACAAAATAAATAAAATCAGCAGAAAATGCATCTTTGTTGATGTAAAAGATACACCAACATTTGAGTTTGGTTATGGGGTAAAAGAGACTTATGGGCTATCTGTTGTATTCACCTTCTAATGTTCATTTTAGTTCCTTTAAAGAATAAGGCTTCCAAATTTTGACATTTTAATTTTTTGATTACTTAAAAATTACAAATTTACGATTATAACTAAAATGTTTTTAGATGTATTGCACAGTAATAATTTTGCTAATGTTATATTGTGTTTTTAGCAAGAAATTTTTACTGACTTAACTGAAAGGTTTCTTACCTGTGATCTTCTTATATCCTCTCCAGACTGGGAGGAGTATGTTCCAATAAAATAGGGAGTTTTCTTGTCTGACCCTGCCAGCAGACATTACAAATTAGCTTTGAAACATAAGGGGCTCTGGAACACAACCTTGAGGAACACCACAATGCAAACCTGTGTACTGCCGTTTGTGTAAACTGTCTCCATAATATGTGTCAAGTTGCATAGATGACTGTGCCCTCTGGTAGTTTGAGCTGTGTCTTCTTATCCCGAGCATGGCAGGTGAGGATGTTGCACTGCCACCTAGTGGTGAACACAAAACAAGAAATGTTTATCTTAAGATTAGGGTCAAATATGAATAAAAAATTCCATATTGTTATAAATATGAAGGCCATTTTGCATTTTTTTGTGGTTTAGGTCTATTAATATTTCACTCAACACAGTTTCTTTCACTTTTTATTCTTTAGTTCTTTGATTTCTGTGTAGCTGATGTGTTTAAAAGTTCTTAACGAATATGACAATTAAACTACGACAGAGGTAGGGTTTCACAATATCAGGAAGTTATGTAATTGCGATACTTTTGCGATACTAATTGGTCATACCTGACTGAATGACAGGGGACATCTGCAGGGGGCTGGTGGGCAGGGTCGGCTGGGAACGGTAGCGGTCTCGTTCAAGGGTGGACACTGGGGTGACAAAGTGAGTGTAGTTCCATCCGTCCTGTTTGCATATGACACATAACAACTTTAACAAGTGAAATTTATTGGGAAGATTGAGTTCATAACTGGTATATTTTAAAAGTAAAGGGCAACCTTTGTTAAGGATTCTACCCACCTGTTTATAGAGACTCCTTAGCTCTCTGTATTGCCACAGTGTATTCAACACCTGAGCGGCAGCCTTGACTACTTTCATAGAGTACCTGTAACACAGGACACAGAGCATGCCCAGTAATATAAAGTACTATGAATGGAAAAATGTCCAAAACCTAGAGTTAACAGCAAGCAAATATTAACACAATAACATATACTTTTGACAATATAATGTTTATGAGCACTGGGTTAATTAAGTGGATTGTATGAGGATTGGATTCTTCATACCAGAATACATATACACTGTATTTGCCATACTGGATTATACGAACATTTGGCTTGCTATACTAGATTTGTAACCATTAGGTTTGGGATGTTGGATCGATGACACAAAAGTGGGTTTACTATATTCCACTATATGAGCATTGGTCTTGCAGTACTGAAGGATATGAGCATTGGGCTTGCCGTACAAGATCATGTGACCGTGGGGCTTGTCATACCTGATTTTATGAGCTTTGGGCTTGCTGTACAGGAATATATGAGCATAGGACTTGCCGTCCTGGACTATGTGAGTATTGAACTTCCCTTAGTGGATTGTTTGAGCATTGGACTGGCTGTACTGAATTATGTGAGCACTGAGCTTGCCACATGTAGCAGTTTCTAGTTCTCTATAAATGATCTTCAATCGAAAAAATATATATATTCATGAAGGAAGTAGTTTCAGTAGCTTTTTACCCTTTCCCTCGTCCTTTGCTGATGTCCACCAGCTTCTCGATGCCTCCACTGTCAGCCAGAGCTTTGGCATTCTCCATGTTCTGGCTGGTGACCTCGTGCAGTGTGCAGCAGACCGATGCTACAGTGTCGTCGGACAGCACAGAGGGGGTGCCGCCTGGCAGCCGGTTCACCAGGTCCCGCATGGCGTACTTTCCTGCAGGAGCAGCATTCAGAAAAAAGTTAGAAAGTGTATTTTGCACTGGATTCCTTTCATTCTACTGCAGCAGCATATTTAACTCTGTATCATATTAAAACACAAAACGTTAAAACAGCTTCTTCCTATCTGCTTCATGTTGGTAAACAAGATTAAACGTGTTGGATGTTTTCACCACAAGAGGGTGATGATTGCAGAGTTTTACTGGAATGAAGAAATGTGTGTGTAAAGATGTTTTCCAGTTTGTCAGCTGAAGTGGGATCAGTCTTTTGAATGTGTGTGTGTGTGTGTGTGTATGTCTGTGTGGGTACCTATCAGCTCCTTGTTGCGGCCGTCCAGTGCCATGTTTCTGAGCGCAGTGGCGACGGAGCACACCACCCGGTCATTGTCCATCCTCAGCAGCTCCACCAGGATGGGCAAACCTTTCTCTTTGCGCACAGCTGCTCGGATGTAGGCGGAAAACTGCAGACACAAACAAATGCTCATTTTCACCTGGCTTAGTTTTCAGAGAGTGCTGTGCAGAAGTCTTGAGTCATCCCTCATTTCTTGAAATGATCCGAAATTCCTGGTGAGCAGGGATGTCCTACCTTCCAGTTTCCGGCGGAGAGGTTCTGCAGAGAGCCAGCGGCACCCTCCAGTGTGGCCGGGTTGGAGCTCTCAGCCAGCAGGTTGAGGTATGGCTTCACCACCATTGGGTGCCAGAGCTGCTCCGCTCCCCTCAGAGACTGGGAGAGACCTGGGATCGGCCCGACACCGTCCCACTTCACCAAACCCAGGAGGACAGAAAGAACATCAAACTCTGACAGAATGTGTGGAACTACATGTCTGGATAGACTTCATTCTAGTACTTTGCAGGTTTCAGGGTTGTTCTTGGTCATTGTGTGTCTAATTTCTTATACTTTTGTCCTTTTGTTTCCTTAGGGGTGGTTGGTTAGTGTTTAATTTTTCCTACTCTCTCCCTCTCTCTCCCATAATTGGTTAATTTTTGTCGTTTTTGATCATATTGTCACTGTTGTGCACCTCTATGAGGGCTAATTTCCCATATTGTGACTATTTTGTTTGACTTAAGTGACTTGCTAAAATCTTTCTTGGTTACATTTACATTTATATTTTTTATTTAGAGATTTGGGTCCGTTTTGACAGCTATGACATTATATTTAATCTGATCTGGTTTATTTTTAATTTTTTTTACAGTGTTTAGTAGAGCTGCACAATATCAAATGGCTATCATCATCGCGAGATCAGTGTGTGCAACATCACAACGCCTGGACACAACGTTTAGTAGCATATCTATAACATATCTGACCAGCTGAATTAACTCTTAATTTCCCTTAATGCCCACAGCCGGTTGTATTTGCTAAGTGGTTGAGATTATAGGGCTCCTAGAGAGTGGTAGGGACATTGTGTAGTGGTAAAGAAAGAAACATGTCCCGAAAATGAGGGTTTATCATAATTTATATCCCTTTTGCAAATAAATGTATTCTTGAAATGGTGCTGCCCCATTGTTTGGGGTTTAGTATCATCATGTTCTAAGCATTTTTAAATATATTCCTGTCTGAATATAACACCTCGGGGTTAAATTCTCATGACCCCAGGAACTCAAACGTTGATGTTTGGACTTGATATTGGTTTCTTTTTCTAATTATGTAGTCTTTGTGTTCATGCATTCATTTCATCTCTATGTGGTTAATTTGTTAATTTAGGTTTTTTTGCATCTTCTTGTTCTGTGGTATATTTTAGATTTCTCTTCAACGTTTGCATTCTGTGCGATACAGTTAATAGATTTATTTTTTTGTTTTGTTTTCTTGGGCATTTTTGAGTCAATAAGTAAAATTTAATTTATAGAGCATTAATCCAAATGCTCTGTGTAACACAGTGTCAATGACATTAATTATAACATTTGAAAAACAATGTAAATATTGATCAATTATGTTCTAAAATATTTATTAAAATGGAGCAATGATGAAAATTACAATTCATAACAATATCAGTCTGTGTTTAAAGGGGCTCTTGTTGCAATCAAATTGATTTTTTCTGAGTTAATTAAAATAAGACTTAAAGTTCTGAAGAAAACTAAAAAATAGACTTTTCCCAACCGAAAACTTGCAGCTTTCATAGTGTCTCCTCCATCTACCATCATACCTTGCCCTCGGGCCAGCCGCTCCTCTTCCTGCCACGCCTTCTCTTCCCCCAGCACAGGTAGTCCAGCTCCTTCACTGGCGAGGAGAAACCCAGCAGGGTGTCCAGCTCCTGGTTGCCGAGGAGACGGGAGGAGGGCATCTCCACCTCCAGGCGGTATGAGAGGTTTCTCAGTGTGCAGACGCTGTTCTCCACAATCTGAAGGGGTAATATTTTTCTATTAGCCACAGATACACTGACATTAAAATAACAAATAATTTACCTATTAATTAATTATTATTTTTATAATATTTTTTGGCTCCAAAGAAAAGGTCTTAATTAACCATGTTGTTCTAAGAATTCTGATATTTGGGCAATTTTCATAGTAAAATTGGAAATCAAGAAATTACCAATACCAAGAGATGATATACTGTTTTCTTGTACTGCGAAGCAATAAATAATTTTCCTTATTTGAAGTGTTAAACAGTGAAAAGAAACAACCAAATAAAGTTTTTCTCCTCAAAGGTCTAATCAAAACTAATAGGTTAAATCTGTTGTGAAACTGCTGTCATGATAAATTAGCCTTTAGGCTTTGCATAATTTTTTCTATTTAGTTATGATAAACTGAAAAAAATCTAAATGTAACATATTTTTTAAAAGGTTATTTGCTTGTGCCAGCATTTTCCCAATCAGGGCCAGGCCCCCCCAAAAGAATATGTGGGTCCACCACTGAAAAAAACACGTTTACACTGTTGGACTGCATAATTTAGATTTTCTACATTAAATTGTCTGTTTAATTATATTTCACGTAAGTCATAAACATGTATCTCCCCTTTTCCCCTTTCCCAAACTTCTGCTGGTGTCCCCCATTTTTACCATACCTTTACCTATATTAAAAAAAACGTAATAATCTTTTTGAGGCGTTAGTGATGATAAAAATTATACAATTTACTAATCGATTTTTTAAAAACATATTTTTTTATTGGTTATTAAAATGTACCATCCTGTTCCTATTCTGTGAAAGGGCCCCCATTAAAAAATGCCCTCTAATAAAAAAGTCTAGGACTGCCTCTGACAAAAATAAGAAAATGTTAGCTTTAAGAATATTGCTTTTCTTTTAACATAAAATTGGTACTTGAGTTACTCAAACATTTTTTTACATGTGCCAGTGCCAGCCCCTACGTTAAAACTTTCTAGGACCGCCCCTGATACTGAATAAGAAGTTGGTTACTTTACAGGTTATCCACCATGATGACTTAAATCTGAAATAAAAAGTGAAATCTGATCATATTAGCAGTTAAAATGCCAGTGCAAGCTGTTGTATTTTCTAAATGCTGCATGTGAGAAGTAGTTCTTGATCACACTGTGCTGGTTGACAGTCTGCAGCTGATTTTGGCTCATTGGGTGCCATTCTCCTGCTGGGAATAAACTGTGAAAAATGTGATGGCGGAGGCACCACCTTGGTGTCGTAGTCCGAGGTGTTGACGCAGGCCTTGAGGATGTACAGCAGCGAGTCGACCAGGCCTTCGCAGCAGCGCAGCTGACTTCTCGCCTCCTCCCCCGCCGAGCTCAGGTTCCTGACACACAAACACACATGTGGTTCAGAACACGGTGCAATGCGCCGGTTCTCCCACAGGGTGGCCTAAAACCTGCCCAGATACAGGAAAGGAGGGAGCTGCCTCTCCAATAGGAGCAGGAGGAGAACGACTGCACAGCAGCACTGAACTCCCACAATGCATTTCTATACCATCAATCTACAGCTTCACATTAGTGTGAAAGAAGGGAAGTGCTGCAGGCTTCAGAGCATGCAGTTTGCTCTCTGTGAGCATCTAAACATGATGGCTTTTCCTCTGAGATCCAGACGCTTCAGGAGAAATTGTGCACCAGCTGTCATAAAGTAAACTTTGGATAAACATAGTTTAGGTTTTAAAGAAGGTGCTTTTTTCCCTCAAACTTAATATAAACAAAGCCTTTAAATATCAGACACAGGCAGCTTCATCAACAGCTGCATAAAATCTCTTTTATTGACAGGCTACATTATTATGAGGCACAATTTAATAGAATCATTAAGAAGACAAATAAATCCAGACGGCAGTGCGTTTTATAACTAACAGATTTAATGATTAAACAACAAGCAACTCAACAGCCTAAAAAGGCAAAATCAGAACAGATTTAATCTTTATCACATTTTGTCATTGTTGCAACTGCAAACCTCAATGTATGTGATGGAAAATCTGGATTTTATGTGATAGTTTTCAACTTTTTTTAACAAATAAAAGTCAAAGAAGTATGGCGTGCATTCATATTAAGCCCCCTGGGATAATATTTTATAGCTGCACGTTTTCAGGGGTATAAATCTACCAGCTTAAAACATCTAGAGACTGATTTTTTGCCCATTCTTCTTTGTAAAATATCTTAAAATAAGTCAGATTGGATAAAAAGGGTTAAGATCCTTTGATGTGAACCATTCCACTGTAGCTCAGGCTGTCTGTCTAGGGTTTTTGTCGTGCTGGAAGGTGAACCTCCGCCCCAGTCTCCAGTCTTCCGGAGCCTCTAACTCAGTGGTGTCCAAACGATCTGCACCGCGGGCCAAAATCGCCAAGTTGAAAGCAATTAGACGTTTGCCTTAGTAAAGAACGGTGCACCGTTTCCTAACTTCTTGGGTCGAATGTTTTCTATGTTGGCCTGGAAAATGTTTTTAGTTTACTCCCAGCAACAAAAACGAGAAATTTCCTCTAAATTCTTGAGCAGAGTTTAATGAATCGGTGTGCCCAAGTCTGATTTTGAGGAAAAAGGATGTTTTTGACCACTATTTACTATGACTTTAAACTAAAAGCAAAGAAAAAACATGGTTAAAAAAAAAAAACAATTGTGTTGTAGCGAACAGTTTTCCATTTAATAAAATATAAATTCCTCTTTTAAAACCTCATTTTAAAAAATATATAAAGTGTCCATCTAAATCAGATCTAAATGCTGGAGGGCCAAATTTGTACCATTCTTGAATTGCAGTAGGGGGCCAGACAAAACTATTGCCTTGGCCCCCAGGCCACCCATTGGACCTGCCTGCCCTAACAGGCTTTGCCTACTGTGTTTAGTCTGTATCAATCTTCCCATAACCTCTATCCCTGCTGAAGAAAGCATCACCAGACTTTTCAGATTGTTACTTGTAAAACAATGTTGAATCCCAATAAAATACACTGAAGTCTGTAGTTCTGTAGTGACAAAATCCAAAAAAATGCATGTGTTTGAAAACTTCTGCAAGGCTTTATTTGTACGCTGAGAATAGTTTCAACATATACTGCCCTAACATGATGAATATGTGCTAATAAACTTAAACAGCCTCAATATAGGAGCCATCTATACTTGATGGATGCTGTCAGGGGTGCGTTTGATTTGCAGCTCACCTCAGGCAGCCGGTGGTGTTGCGCAGCAGCATGGAGGACTGAAACTTGACTTTGTGCTCGTCGCGGTGAGAAACGGTGCTCCAGCCAGAGTGCGGGATGACGACTGTGTTAGTGAGCGTGGTCAGGGCATCACGTATGATGGTCATCTTCGCCGCATCGCACGAGGAGAGGTTCCACAGGACTCCTGTCGAATCAGAAAGCAAACAGATCCTTGTTAACACCTACAAATGTTCAGAAATTATGCCTAAGACATACCAACGCCATGTTTGCATGTCATAAATGACCTAAGAATATGTTTTAATATTTCTAAACTTGCATTACATTGCACCCTACAACCACTAGGTGTCACACTAGAGCAACAGCAGGTCAGATTTTAGTCGTGATGTTTGAATAACTTTCAATAACATTATGTTGCTCAGTTCTGGAAGCTCAACAAGAAGTTTTCATCCAAAAGAGTAAACACTTTCTTGCAGAAATAGCAGATAGGAGTAGAAGTGCAGCACTGTGCAAAAGTCTTGGTTTCTCAGTTTTCTTCCTTACAAGCACCCAGACTTACTGGTAATTTTGAAGTGTTTTTTATTAATAACAGTTTGGGCTTTTGTGATTTTCAATTTGGTTGAGGTCTGCGCTTTGGGAAGGTTGTTGTTAAACCATAATCCTAACCAGTTGGGTCCAGGTTTCAACCATCAAGCTATTTCTAGGTTTTTTTAATCCATATTCTGCAATGCACCAGTACGACTAGCAGTGAAAAAGTCCCACATCATGACACTGCCACCACCATGGGTGCCAGTTAAGACAGAGATCCAAGGCTTCAAAGCCTCAAACTGTCTCATCCAAACATACGTATCATATACGTATACGCATCATGGGCGTGATGATTTACAGACTTTGGGATTTTAAAGATAGTTTAAACAGCTTTTTTTCCAGGGTGGAATGATTATACAACCTACAACAGCAATGTTTCTTAAAAACAAGAACTAGGTGCACAGGTTTGAATTTACTGTGGATTTTATTCTACTGATAATAAAGTAAATGTCAATTTGCAAGTTGCAAACCATGCAGGTTTTATAGCCACCAACAAGCTTCTGGCATTTAGTAATTCTGGCTTTATATCTGACCACTCTTTCTGTCAACTGATGTCAGGAGAGGTTATAAATATTTTATATATTCCTCCAACTGGCAGGGAACCAACCCCAAAGCCTGATGCTGCCACTACCATGGTTGACAGCTGGTACAGAAGTCTTAGGCTTGGAAGCTTTAAATTGACTTGTCCAAATATACTTTTTGTATCTGCTTTTCCATATGTATAGCTGACCTCCTAGTACTTGAACGGTGGCATTGGAGTTGGTAGTTCCTGGGTTGTTCCTGACCTCTTTTCAATTAAAAGTGACAGTTTGAGTCCTTTTCCAGACCATGGTAAAGATGAGATACGTGAATAAATTGATGATCTTGGAATCTGCACTGCTCTAGCAATGGCTTCAAAAGACTTTTAAAAGTTTTGAAACTGTTCTTAGCCTAACTTATTGGTCAGTTCTATGAGTGCTGTCAAAAAAAACCTCATTCTTTTCCTTTACAAAACAAGAAAGACTAAGTGTTGATTTAAACATGCAGGTACGTTTCCTAATGTTGTGCACATTATGTGGATGTTGGGAGAAGAACATTTTCAAAGAAACAGAGCACCCTGCACCCACATAGCAGCTCTATAATCATCCCAGTCCTGGGCTGAGTATTTATAAATAGCAACTCTCTGAAGCTTCTCAATATAAGGACCTCTGTGTTTCTGAGGGTCTAACAGCTTCAGATCCGCTGCTGTTCAGCAGTATGAGCAGAGCCATCGGCGCCATCCTGTTTCCAAAGCACATTATCTGAGCATCTGTCCCGACGACTGTGCCGAGATCTGCTACGTCAACAGTGAGCGGCAAGTGTTTAAGCCTCTGCCACTCTCACCTCTCACTGAACAGCCGACACATGGATTAATACAGCGCCTGCGAGCCAGCCAGCCAGCCAGCCAGTCAGACGGCAGCACAGAGCGACACACAGCCGGCGAGCTGGCCAGCTGGCCGACAGATCTCGCAAGCAGGAACACACCCACGCCCATCACAGACGGATTACAGTGTCACATTAGCATTTGGAGACAAATTTTAGTCATTTGGATGCTGAAATCACATGAAATCAAAGGTCTGATATAATAAATATCTATCTTTAGGGCTTAAAATCACTGAAATGTAGTAAATCAATTTGACTGGAAGCAGGCCAGACCATTGATATATTTTTCAAGGTGCATGTCTAATACATATCTTATTGTGTCAAATGATATTGTACCCTATTGTGTCAAAACGTATCATACTGTGCGTATCTGAACATGTCACGCAGTATACCAGGTTGTACCATTCCCTAATGCATCAAAACATGTATAATATTGTACTAAAACATGCTGTAGTAGAGGAAAATGTATCAAAACATGTTGCACCATGTCATATCATGTATCATGTGGTAATATATCAAAACATTTCACAACCTGAGAGTGCAATATTGATGTTGGATATTACGACGTTGATACCAATGGTTATAAATCTAAATTTCCTTCACTTCTCTCTTTCTTTCCATCATCATAATGTTGACAACGCTCTCCTGAGCTTTAGCATCATGGTCACTAAGATCTGAATTAGATGGGGGTGTAAAACGCACAGGCTAACAGGCTGTTGGGCCCAGCCATGGGAAAAGATGAGGACTGAACTACACACAGAGAACAATGGAGACGGGTAAAACCTTCCCAAAATCCACAGCATTTACCCACTTTCATGACAATGCCCAGGAAGGAGCAGTTACAGCTGGAATCTTCGTGTTGTCATAGAGCTACAAAACTATGCCGCAGATCTCCACAAGTTGCACTGGGGAAGACACGCTCCTGAATGTCTTGATCTCACTGGCCCAGTAAAACACTGCATCTTCATAAAAACCTTGGATCCAAAGTAAAGTACAGTCTGCTGTCTGTAAATCCAGTGATTGTGACCCGGCTGAAAATAAGGCTAGCAGCCTGAAACTGTCTGTCTCGGCTCTTGCAGA
Organism: Crenichthys baileyi; assembly: GCA_036173005.1. Taxonomy (NCBI): domain Eukaryota; kingdom Metazoa; phylum Chordata; class Actinopteri; order Cyprinodontiformes; family Goodeidae; genus Crenichthys; species Crenichthys baileyi. The sequence continues at coordinate 164,353 of JAHHUM010000643.1, forward strand.
AAGAATCTTATTATAGATTCCCCAAGAAGAGACAGGTTGTCTCTGATTATGAAGCGGTTTTCTTTCCACTGCCCTGAACAAGACGGCATTGAAACCGTAGCTATGCACGACTGATGCTTGCACCCGCAAGACCCAGAGTGACCGCCATGCCTCCTCTGTTTTGATTAAAATGACAAACCTTGGCACATATAATAGTTATTCAAAGGCAAAACAAACCTCCTGTTGCACAACATGGCAGATATATTAAAGGCATGCAGAAGTGATGCATTGCTCCTGGGATAATGTAGCCTCTCAAATACTGCATCCAAGCCTAGTCCTTCGTGATTGTGATATCACACACATTGAAACTGAGATGATTGCAATTTAATATGTTGGCAGCTCTAAAATATTTCAAATCATATACTATATAAGTATATCAAAACGTGACTAATCACTAATTAATATTTCGTAACACAACATATTGTATAACAAGTCTTATCATATTGAATCATAAAGAAAACTATTGTTCTGGACAATATCAATACATCAGAAAAACATATATCTAAGATATCTAAGTATCCAAGGGAAGCAGGTTTAACCGAAGCTACCAGACCTACCGGTGACCAGCTCACGAACTTCGTTGTCTGTTGTTTTCCTGAGGAGGCGCAGCAGAGCAGGAACACCACCGCAGTTCCTCAGCGCCACCTTGTTGTTGTCGGTGGCTTTGCCGTACACCAGGTTCCTCAGAGCTCCGCAGGCACTCTTCTGGACCTCAGGTGTTTTATGATCCAGCAGGTCCACCAGGTGTTGGATCCCTCCCAGGTGGCAAACCTACAGATCCAAGACCAGACAGTTCGTGTTATTCTTTGGCACAATGTACATCCTGATATTGCTAATTCTGCTCAGTCTGTGGATTTGGTGTTATTTATAGGCTATTAAACTGCTATTTGTTTTATGCAGTGCTGTTTTTCTGACACGTTCTGTAACAAAAAACAGAAATGTAAAGGCATTTTCTCTGTTTCTCCTCTTCTATCCATGTTCAAACCGCGGCTGAAAACATCTGATTGTGGCAAAAAAGAGCGGGGGCATGTCCAAAGGAAAAATTAAAAGTTAATTTTCAAGCAAACGCAGCAGTATTAAAATGCCTCTCGTATTGAAGCCACAGTGATGGTGTTAGCTGCAGCAGTGGAAGCAGAGCAAGGAGAGAGTTTGCAGAAATGTTGGCACCGATGTCAAGGAAAGTTTTTTTGGTGCAGATGGTGCTTTGGCTCTGACTCATTTCATAAAAAGTCAAATTTAAATTCTATAAGCTGAGAATGCCCAGAGCAGTGATACACAAAGGCAGACCATGCCAAGTAAAATGAAAAACATCTTAAATAACTGGTTTTAGGATAATATAATTGTATTTACTACATCAACTTTGAGGGTAAATGCCTTCAGTAGGACCTGGAAACGCAGCAGCAGGTTTTCGTACATGAAGTGACGCTTGTTTTTATCCAGACTGCTGCTCAGCGGGCTTCGCCACCTTACCTCCACCTTGACCCTGTTGTCTCCGTAGCACAGGTGCTGCAGGTAGGCGGCTGCATTGGCCTGAACGGACGGGAAATGATGCTGCAGCATGTGGATGACCTCTGGCAGTTCAGGGTCTCGCCATGCAAACTCCCTGAGGAGAGACAAAGAGACGGTTCCTGGCACTTTGATTTTTTTTGCAGGTCAGTTTGTAGCTTTTGTAGGTCGATTTCATTTCATTCGTTTTTCAACTTGACCTAATTTCCATTTCTAAATTACATACTTAAATTTCTAAATATCTCCCGAAGCACAAATGTTTAATGTAATTCCGTTAAAGTTCAGCATTAAAAGCTCCAAAACAGTGTAAAAACCCACTGTTAGAACCACAGAAACTGTATGTAAATGCATGCGTCTGAAGGCTTCGGTCAGAAACTCCAAAATCATGCATCTAATTTTCTAAATGTGAGTTTTTAATTTTATTATCAATTTTCAGCTTATTTTGTTGCAGTGATAACATCATTATCTTGTTACATTGAGATAGAATGACCTGAGGCTTGTTACAGTTTTACTTTCTCATATGTAGGGCAGACTTTAAATCCATAGTGTTGTGAAAAAGTATTTGCCCCCTTACAGATTTGCTTTTACTTATTTTTCAGATCACCAAACTAATTTTTATATCAGACAAAGATAACCTGAGTAGAGACACTAAACGTTGTTTAGTTTTCATATGATGAAAAACTATCCAAACCATCCTGGTTCAATGTGAAAAAGTAATTACCCCCTTGTTCCCAAATCATAAATTAACAGTGATAAACCAAATATTTTGGTTCAGTTACCCTAGCCACAACAAAGTCTGATTAGTGCAGAACCCAGAACCAAGAAATCACTTAAATAGAACAACACCATGTCCAGATCGAAATAAATGCAAGAACAGATGAGTCATGACATCCAACAGTCTGTAAAGAGTTATGAAGACACTTCTAAGGTTTGGGTCTCTAGAGAACCACAGTTAGAACCGTTATCCACACATGGAGAGAGCTGAAGCCGTAGTGTGCATCACGTTGCATCTGGGGTAAAACTAACAGCACCTCAGAAAAAGAACATCATCCTGACAGTCAAACATGGTGGAGGTAGTGTGATGGTCTGGGCCTGCTTTGCTGCTTTAGGACCTGGACTTCTTGCTGTAGTTGATGGAATCATTAATTCTGCTCTCCAGCAAAAAATCCTGATGGAGAATGTCATCAGTTTGCGGCATTAAGCTCAATGTCACAAGCACACCAACAAGTCCTGTAAATGTCTCAAAATTACGTAGGGAAGGTTTTGGAGTGGCCAAGTCAAAGTCCAGTTTCAAATATATTCTAAACAAGCCATTCACCCTCAAAAAAAGTCCAATGTGGCTGACTTAAAACAAAAGTACCTGGGGTCCTTATGGATGCTTTCGATTGATGGCGTACGAGTGATGACCCGATCCACCAGAGCAGAGTGCCTGTGGGAGTATACAGGCTCAGTGGACACCCTGATGGAGTCGACGTAAGCAGCTGCTGAGCTCAGCCCGTAGCTGCTTCTTTGGTACGGCAGCGTGCCACAATGGCTTGTGGTCCGAGGAAGGGTCCCCATACCTGAGGGTGCAATAAGACAAAGCAAACATGTTTTGGATCAAGAAGTTGCATTAAAAACTACAAAACACAGGTACAAAGATGAGACATATTATGTGCTTTAAAAGGCTGTGAACCGTTTAAATTGAACACAGTGTCTGAAAGGCAGATTAAATAACAACTAAACAAAATTAAAATGGCTCCTTGGGTCCTTCACTATTGCTCTCCACAGAGCGCTCAGCTTTAATTCTTTCCATTAGGAAGCTGCAAAGGAAAATGTAAGGCTGCAGCCTAATTAAGAGCTGACCTCAGGGAGCAATAATAATCACAGCTTCCCAGCCTGCAAACCACATTTTCCAGGGCGTTTTTAAAAGAAATGATCTGAAGAGAACAGAGTTTGGCCTTAAGACGAAGGGAGTGATGAACTTTGGTGAAAATCAGGGCTGTTTGTGTAATTCAAATAAGGTATTAATGCAAGTTACGGCACTGTAAGAAATCTGGAGTCATCTGTTCTTGAAGACTGATGACAAAAATCATTTTCTTTCTACAACTGGGACTGGATTAACTAGTACAGCTTATTTGGGGAGCTAATTCTTGTCAAAACGTCAGGACAATTCATAGTGGTACATGAAGACAGCATATAGTCAAGTCAAGTTTATTTATATAGCGCTTTTCAGCAACAAGGCACTCAAGTCGCTATACATAAGGAAAAACATCACAATGATACAGAAAATCAAACAACAGAGGTAATTAAAAAAAATAAAGAGAATAGAATGATGGATAAGAAAACGAAAGGAAAACTGGACTGAAAACTTAATTAATAATGTTTAGATAAGACATTCAAAGGCCACTCTAAACAAATAAGTTTTTAATCTTGATTCAAAGCAACTTAGGGTTTTCGGCGCTTTTACAGTTTTCCTGGAGTTTATTCCAGATTAGTGGAGCATAAGAACTAAAAGCTGCTTCTCCATGTTTGGTTCTGGTTCTGGATATGCAGAGTAGATTTGAGCCAGAAGACCTGAGAGATCTGGGTGGTTGATACACTGACTGGAGTGATCAACAGTGTCGAATGCTGCACTAAGGTCCAATAATACCAGCACTGTGGTTCTTCCACAGTCTGCATTTATACGGATGTCATTGAACACCTCGACAAGAGCAGTCTCTGTACTGTGGTGAGCAGGAAGCCTGACTGGAAGACATCAAAGCAGTTGGTCATTGTTAGGAAGTTGTTTAACTGTTGAAACACAGCTTTTTCAATAATCTTACTGATGAAGGGGAGGTTTGATATAGGCCTGTAGTTCTGTAGTAGCAGCTTGTCCAAGTTGCTCTTTTTCAACAGAGGTTTGATAATTGCTGTTTTCAGGGCCTGGGGGAAAACACCTGACAAAACGGACGTGTTTATTATTTGTGTTAAATCAGATGTTATTACGGGCAAAGCTTTCTTACGGAAAGCTGTGGTTAAACATCGAGACAGCAGGAAGAAGAGATTAGTTGGTGTACGATTTCTTCTAAGTTTTTGTAGTTTATTTGGTGAAATTGGGAAATTTTGTCAAAATCAGTTCTAGTTGGAGACAACTTTGATACTGGAGTTGATGTGGATGTGCTGACTTCCCCTCTGATCTTTTGGGTTTATAGTGCCATGCAAAAGTATGCACACCCCTGTAATTTTTTCACAATAACAAAATGTATGTATTTTCATTGGATTCTATGTGAAATATCAATACAAAGTGGTGCATTATAGTGAAGTGGAAGGAAAAATGTTCTATGAATAAAAATCAGAACAATATAGCCTGCATTTCCCCTTTACTCTGACAGCCCTACATCAGGGGTCAGTAACCTTTACAACCCTAACAGCCATTTTGCCTTTGGTCCAGCTAAAGAAAATATGGTTAGAGCCACAAAAGCAACATGACTCAAATAAAAGCAAATAAAATAGCTTGTTTTTATAATTCCTACAATAGGATTTTTTTAAATCAAACAATTAAATAACTTTACTTTTGTTTTTAGGTAGAATCCAATTATTTCAATGGAACATAAACTTTTTATAGAATATGACGTCACAAAAGCATGTAGTTTGCAATCTACTGTCAAAACATCATTAATAATGTATACTCCTTACATTAACAGTGTTTTTCCTTGTGGAAATGTTATGCCCATATTGCATGAAAACACCTAGGAAAAACTAGTAAAGCTAGCATTTGTTATTACCTTTATATATAATAAAAATCTGCTCAATTGTTTAGCATTTTGCAGAGCCCTGATCGAGATAAAATCCACTGCAACCAATCACCTTCAGAACCTGGAACACACCATTCCCAATGTGAAGCATAGTAGTGGCAGCATCATGCTGTGGGGTGCTTTTCTTTAGCAGGAACAGAGAAGTAGTTCAAAGTTGATGGGAAAATAGGGGGACTTAAATGCTGGGTAATACCGGAAGAAAACCTTCCAGAGGCTGAAAAAGGCTCAAGACCTCACCTCTAATATAGAGCAAGAGCTGCAATGGAATGGCTTAGATCAAAGCATATGCATGTGTTAGATCGGCCCAGTCAAAGTCCAGACTTATATCCCATTAAAAGTCTTTGGAAAGACTTCAACATTGGTGATCAGAACCAATTTGACTGAGCTTTTGCATCCTGGAAAGAAGAATGGCGTCTAGATTTGCAGAGATACTTTGTGTTGCTTCGTCACATAAATTCCCAGTGAAATACATTTAACTTTGCGGTTGTAGCGTGACAAAATAAAAAAAAAAGAGCTTGAAGGATACAGAAACATTTTTGCAGCACACTGTATTCATAAAAAAATTTAAGGAATCAATCCATATCTGGTAGTTATGAGGGTGTAGTACCTGTGTTTGCTCTGTAGAGGGAGCCCTGGGGGTCATGGGTGGGGCTGTGGTACAAGGGGCTTTGGAAGGAGCGGTCGTCAAAAACAGGTGTCATCTGGCAGTCTGGCGACAAGGCAGCCCTCAGCTCTGGATCTATCTGCGTCCTGTGACCAGCGTATGAGCTGTGCAACCCTGCAGGTACACAAATCAGCACAAACATTCACCTTGTTGTCTAATTATTATTATAGGCCTGTGCAAAGGATTTTATTGATCTGGTTTTAGCATTTGCACACCAGCAACACAATTTTTGTGGAGGTCTGCTGTTTTAACTTGCAAAAATATATATTTTATTAAGAAAACTTCTTATTCAAGGAGACTTGGTGCAAAAAATCCTGCATGCAATGCAGAGAAAATGCACCACGACTCTGGTCATTCAGACTTTGCTGCAGGCCTCAGCATTAGCAAGTCAAACAAACTGGGCAAAGGGTTTTTCCATCCTCCAATCTCGCAGCAGATCAGCTCAAAGAGCTCTCCAATTATAAAGAGGCTTCAGGGCACAAGAGGGAGGGAGGGTAGCCTCAGTGGATCAGTTCAGCAGCTCAAGCAAAAGATTTGCACATAAAGCTGGTGATAAAGGAGCCATTTCTCAGCTGCGCTTCTCCCTTTTATGATTTACATAAATTTCCTGTTAAAATCGACAGCAGAACATAAAAATGTGAGCTTGGGACAAAGTTGGAAATTTAGGTCTTCCTTTTCAAAGCTTAGCTGCAAAAACGAATCTGTGATCTGCAAATTGCAAATTTAAGCCTAAAAAATGCTACAATATGCCAGAAGGAAACAGAGGGATGCTTCAAGCAGAGAGGTTTGGACCGACCCATTTATTATTACAGCAGTTATGAAACTGGATGTTATTACACTCTATTAAATATGAAGACGACTTGGAGTTTAATCCTTCAAAGTCCCAAGGAGAACAAATTCTTTTCTATGTTTGTCCAAGCACATTAGGCCACCAATATCTCGTCTGGTACTCATCGTCTTCCGCTTCATCCGGGACCGGGTCGTGGGGGCAGCAGACTCGGCAGAGACACCCAGACATCCTTCTCCCCAGAATCCTCCTCCAGCTCCTCCGGGGGGAACCCAAGGCGTTCCCAGACCAGCCGACAGACATAGTCCCTCCAGCATGTCCTGGGCCGTCCCCTGGGCCTCCTCCCGGTGGGACATGCCTGGAACACCTCCCGAGGAAGGCGTCCAGGAGGCATCTGGTATAGATGCCCGAGCCACCTCAACTGGCTCCTCTCGATGTGGAGGAGCAGCGGCTCTACTCCGAGCTCCTCCCAGATGGCCAAGCTCCTCACCCTATCTCTAAGGGAGTGCCCAGCCACCCTACGGGGGAAGCTCATTTCAGACCATTTTCAGATCCGGGATCTCATTCTTTCAGTCATGACCCAAGGTTCATGACCATAGGTGAGGCTAAGAACGTAGACCGACCGGTAAATTGAGAGCTTTGCTTTCAGCTTTTCAGCTCGTCCCCATTACTGCGGCAGCCGCACCGATCCGTCTGTCGATCTCCCGCTCCAGAGATACTTGAACTCCTCCACTTGAGGCAGGAACTCCCCTCCAACCTGATGAGGGCAAGCCACCCTTTACCAGTCGAGAACCATGGCCTCGGACTTGGAGGAGCTGACTTGGAGGAGCCACTAATATGAACTTCTTTAATATTGCAGGATTCAGTTTTTATAAATTCGTTTCTTTTATTTTCACACAATTGCACACCATCAGACTTAATAAAAATAATTGTAATTAGCCAAACATACTATAAGTTGGCTCTTGCAGGATTTTAACTTGATTAGTGCAGCAAACATCCTGTTGGGTGTTGGGTATTACCTACAGACAATACCTTGAGAAAGGTTAAGGTCTTGGATTTTAAACACTTACAGGACATTAATTAGTATGGATGATAATTAAAAACACTGACTGCAAACAAATCAGTTTTGATGCATGTTTTTTTAAAAATCATTATCTCAGCTATGAAGTCAATGTTTTCTTTATAAATCTGATGTATCGGACCTATTAAAGTAAGTTCTTAAGTGTGTCATTACATATAAATGATATATTTCTGGATGGCAAAATCCAATGAAAACATGACCATTATTTAATGATGTATTAATAATGATACAAAAAAATCCAGGTACCGTTTTGTTAAAAGCATCCAATAAACAGTTCACACCTAACTCATAAGCACAAGCACTACCTGCACCCCTCACCAACAACTCCACAGCCCCCTCCACTCTGACCCCCTGCCGGCATTAAAGATCTCTGAGGAACATGTAAATAGGGTCTTTCAGCATTAGAAGACCAGGAAAGCTCCAGGACCTGATGGTATTTCGCCCTTACTGTGTCAGAGTCTGCACTGACCATCTAGCCCCCATCTTGACCTAGATCTTTAACAAGTCACTAGAGCTGTGTGAGGTTTCTGCAGGCTACAAACTCTCCACCATCATCCCTGTCCCCAAGAAACCCACCATCACAGCATTAAATGACTACAGGCCTGTCGCCCTGACGTCTGTGGTCATTAAATCCTTTGAGTGACTGGTGTTAAAACACCTGAAGGACATCGCAGGCCCCCTACTGGACCCCCCCGCACTTTGCCTACTGGGCAAACAGGACGGCAGATGATGCGGTCAACTTGGGACTACACTTCATCCTGCAACACCTCGACAACCCAGGGTTGTACGTCAGAATCCTGTTTGCTGACTTCAGCTCAGCCTTCAACACCATCAACCCAGACATCCTTCAGCAGACGCTCACCAAGTTGAGAGTGCCGGCCTCTACCTGTTGGTGGATCACCAGCTTCCTACAACTGACCGGTAGTGGCAGATGAGACTGGGTAGCATCTTCTCCTGCTCAAGAACCATCAGCACCTGCGCCCCCCAGGGGTGTGTTCTCTGGCCACTCCTCTTCTTCCTGTACACAAATGACTGCACCTCAGCGGACCCGTCTGTGAAACTACTGAGGTTTGCATACAGCCTGTATATAGACAGGAGGTGGATCAGCTGATCCACCTGTGCAGTCAGAACCACCCGGAGCTTAACCCGTTCAAGACTGTGAAGATGATGGTGGACTTCACACCCTCAACATTCTCAACAACACTGTGTCGACAATGGATCATTTCGGGATCCTAGAAACCACCCTTTCTTGGGACGTGAGATTGTTCTCACACATAGACACGGGCAACTAAATTAAAGACTAACTAAAGGCAACTAAAGAGGTATAACCTTCCCCAGGAGCTGCTGGTCGTCTTCTACATTATTATTCAGTCTGTCCTGTGCTCATCCATCACTGTCTGGTTTAGCTCATCCACAAAAGCGGACAGGTCCAAACCACAATGAACAATCAGGTCTGCAGAGAGGATCATCAGGGCTGACCTTCCCTCCATCCAGCAGGAAAAGGGCAGCTAACATCTCTGCATACCCCGCACACCCTGGATGCAAACTGTTTAGACTTTCACCTTCAGGTCTGTGCTACAGAGCACTGTCTGCTAAAACCAGCTGCCACAGAGACAGTTTCTTCCCCCCGGGTTGTTTCTCTGATGAACACAATGAACACCTTACAGCCTGAGTAGTCAGCTACTCTGCTGGAAACAAAATATGCATATTGCACTGCCACTACCTGGCTTTCTTTTTCTTTATGTAAGAAAATTGGCTGTGCATACACATACGTGTACATACTGCTCCTTTATTATTATTTATTTATATTGGCCAATAAAGATGGTAAAAATGATTCATATTCTGAAACAGTAATGGTTCAAAAGTACCTAAAACAAAGTTGTGGGGGAAAAGGAAAGTTATCGTGACTCTGAATAGAGTCCTAGTAATTCCAACTTTACTGCTTCCATAGGATTTAACTGCCGCATGAAAATAGCAGCAAAGCTGATTTTGAGTTTTGGAAGTTTGCCAGTCTGCAGCATATGAAATTACACAATTCCAAGTTGGAAAGAAATCAGCAAGGAAAACAAAGCAAACTTGCTGTTTTCACAAGCATCAAGAGGGAAGCATACAGACACATTTTATTAACTGGTCATCAGTGTGACCACTTCAATAAAAACCATAATTTGGCAATTTGCTGCTCTGGAGCATACAGGTGAGCCTACTGCTCACTGCCAAGACGAAAAGGCAACCGGAATGACATTAGAGAATTAGCTATTGCTTTCCATCAATCTGGGAATGGTTTTAAGGCCATGCCCAAACTATTTTAAGTACGTCTTTCTACAGAGAGAAAGACCATATGCTGTCAATCTCAATGCTGTCAGACTCAATAGGGCAGGACATTAGAAAAACACTGATCTACTATCCTGTTTGAAGTCTCTTCTCTCTAAAACGAATATGGGTGCAGGAGATTGGTTTGCAAAGCTGCAATTAATGTAAAAGATTGGACCAAAGTACTGATGATTGGTCATGATGCACAGCACCATGTCTGGAGAAAGCCAAACAAAGCATATCAGCACTCCACACTAACTGTAAAACACGGTGGTGGCCACTTCTTTTGCAATGTATGAGTCGTTGCTGAAGGAACTCATGGATGGAAGCATTTGTCTAACTGGAGCCACAGAGGGAAAAATTCCGGAAAACAGATCAGCTTTTGCCATATTTTTGATGCACCTTATTTCATTTATAGCTCTAGCTAGGCTAGCCAGGCTGCAGTGCTAACGCTACAGCTTGCATGAATAGGAAGTAGAAAGTAGTTTCAGCCGATATGTTTTTATTTCCTGCTTTATGACAAAGCTACTAATTTCATGTTGTTCTATGGGTCGTCTGGGAAAAATACAACACTTCTTTATATAGATTTTCACAATGAAAAAGCTCATCAGTCAGCTTTTGTTTGTTGGCGGATCCCCAGGAGCCACCAGCTAAGTTACTATCATTACTGGCCAAATCATGTGACCGCATCTATTATCTCACTTGTGTAATCTGGGATTATCGTGGATCTGCAGGATAACCCAGAATTTGACATATATGCCACTTAGGAGGAGTGGGAGCAGGATGAAATCATCTGCAGATGCACCATAGAGCCTTGCGACAGAAGCAGAGGGAGCGGCTTTGGGCAGGATGCAGGAGTAAATCTGCCTCTGCAGCATCAGCAGAGAGAGTCATCAATAAGCAGTTAATAAAAACAGGATGAGTGATTAATCTGTCTTAATATTTGAAGAAGAAAGACTTTTCAACATAAAGAGATGCTTGTGCCAAAGTTAAACAGAGTCAGTTCAAAGCTACAGCGTATGCGTTTCTTTTTGGTGGGAAATTTTGCTCCGAATACGCCTCAAAGACATTTGTAAGCCGGGCTCAAAGAAGATTCTGGCAGCAGCACAGAAATAATCCCTTCTCAAGTTGCTCAGCAAGACGCAGCTGTCTTACCCAATCAGAGAGGCACAAAGTCGAAGCATTGGATATCCAGGGATGTCAATTAGCTCCCCATCATCTGGGCAGTGAGTGGGGTTATAGGTAAATGTCAAAAACTTGTAATGATAAACCCTCTTTGATCCGATGGTGATGGCAAGATAACAAATAAATAAATAGCTTTAACGATTGATCAGGCCAAGGTAATTCAAATGTTTTCTGGTTTGCATCAGTGTAATTCGCACCTGTTGGCTTTCAAGCCCAACAACACTGTACCAACTGTCAAGCAAGGTGGTGGCAGCATCATGTTGTAGGACAGTTCAGCTGTGAGTGTAGCATATTTGCTCTAGATGCTAAGTTTTAACATGCTGGTATCAGAAGATCTATGCTTGACTCGGGGAGGGAAGTGTTACCATGTTAAAACAAACGCATAAGAGACAGTAATATGGTGCAGAATGTGAATTTGGATTATAGTAAAAAAAACAACTAAGCTATTTCACAATATTTACAGTTATGTACAGACAGAAATTGAAGCTTCGGGTTTTTGCAATCTCCAGAGGATGATTATACCCAACGCAAAGGTGAGAGTTCGACTGTTAGTCCACGGTAGTCAGAATAATAGGTTAAAGTCTTTCTAGAGTGAGTGTGGGGGGAAACTCGCAGGCTAAAGTGCCTCCTACTGCACTGGAGGAGTCGTCGGGATTAAACAGATCTCAGGTTCGAGACTTTGGTCAGCTCGCCATCCAGTTGAGTCACAGCAATGACAGAAAGGGATCTATAAAACCCAACTTCTTGACACACTGTCAGCCAAGGGTTTGGACACGAAAAGAGAGGCATCTGCAGCAGCCCTGGCTTTACCGGCTCTCACAAACAAACACCTGAGCGTTGTCTAAAGCCAGCTTAAAGAAACGTTGATGCAGGAATACTGTGGCAAGTCTCACGATAGCGCTACAAAATCTCACAAAAACAGACAAGATAGCCGAAAGGCAAAGAGAGAGGGCAATGCCAGAACATAAAACAACAGCAAAAATCCCCCCAGTTGCAAGTGGCACTGCAGTATTACACAAAGTAGATGCAGTAATGAAGGACTGCCTCCATATATTTTCAAATTCAACTCACATCAAAAGCTTGTTCAAGCATCACAATGATCGACACATCAAAACTGGTTTTGGGATGGATAAAGCAGACTAATATTAAGCTCCCAGAAAGGCTTTCCCTAACCTCAGCTCTGTTGAAAATCTGAGGATTATGCTTAAAAGGAGTGATCAGACATCCAGCCAGAATGATGCAGAAGCTTTTTGATGGCTGCAAAAAGCATGTGGGCAAAGTGCAACTAGGATGTTTTGGTAACAACCAAGGAACAACAAAGCCCTTGTCTGCCTTCATCTTGAATATGCTGTGAAGTCAATTTTACATCGCCATGGACTGAGAGTACTGCACAAAAGAATCAGCTGCTGCCAAAATGTAGATCATAGATTTGCCACTGCCTCCATGGACAAGCCAAAACATTTTACAGTCAGACTAGAAAAATATTGTGTTCTTTGGCCACAAAAACAATTTTGGAAGATACAGGATAAGACTGTCTAACCAAAGAACATGTAACAACTGCTAAACACAGTGGTGGCAGCATCATGCTGTGGATCTTTTCCTGCTCCCTGTCCATTGCCCCAAACCAGTCAGACCAGTTGATACCAAAACAGTTTCCTCACTCAGTCATCAGTTTGCTACCAAAACTGCCTGAAGAAGGAATCCGAGAGGAACCCCTGTGATCTGCTTTGCTCACGTATGCTGTGAATGTTTTCTCATTCAATACTGGGAAGTCCTTCTGGCTTGTTTGCCTCCTGCACATCAATCTCCACATCCTTTACACCAACTGAAATCATGTTATTCAGCCACATTTAAAGGGTTTCATATGCAAATACAGGAAAAGATAATTTATTGGGAAGTTAGTCAAGTGGAGTGTAGATATTCTGATTCTTACCTACAGTAAGTGTGGAAAACATGCATGGTCTAGTCAGCGTAAAACACAGGATTAGACAGACAAAAAGATAATTATTATATCAATACCACCATGCAACACAATTTTTTCTCACAGCAGTGAGGTGATTTCCTGCTCAGATTACCTGGATGGAAATTGGCAGCACCTAGAGGTGATATCTGACCTCTCGACCTTTCAGATTACAGATTCAAATGATGGAGGACAAATGGAAAGGCCACATCATTCAATGCACTCCATAAAAAGCATCTTGGTCAACAATGCAAGCTATTGTGGGTCTATTAGTGCATGTCTGAAAATAACAAAATAACAATTTGTTTTCTTTAAAGAGGCCAACCCAGAAGCTCAAAAGCAACCTTCTACTATTCTGTTGATTTGTTGAAAATTCATATAAAAACCAGTGAGAAAAACCCGATATTTCATAGAAAATAATAGGGACAGATTTTTTGACGCACATCTGACCAAGTCGATCTGCGTTGCCCTTTCTTTTTGTCTGACCCCCAACAACTCCCTGAAAAAAGGGGGGAATCACCACAGCGTTGTTTCTAACAGTTCTCAGCAGGTTTTAAAATAGTAAGAAACCATGTAGTATTCAGCATTTCCAGCTCTAAAAAAGTTTACAACAGAGTTTTTTTAAGTGGACCTTCAAAATAAAGCTAAAATATAAATCTTCAACATAAGAGTCTAGCTCTGTTAGGATATGTTGTGAACGTATACAGTTATGTTAAAATTAATTAAAGATGACCTCCAGGTTTTTAACTGACCTATGAGGCTGTCTGGGCGTGGCAGGGCACTCCTCTGGTACAGGCCGTATGGATCAGCACCGTAGGCCAATGACTGACTCTGTCTGGGCAGTGTGGAGCCGTAGTGCTGAGGCATCGCCGTCATCCCTGAACGCAGCGTAGACCCCGTCAAAGCCCTCCCCTCAATCAAGGACAGGGTTGAGCCCAGGCGCCCCCCGCCTGCAATTCCTCCTCCATTTCCCAGGGCCTGGGTGGCATCGCTGGGGGAGGTCGGAGATGGGCAGGACGGCGGCATGGTGGTGCCGGGGAAGATGGCAGCAAGGGGTTTGGGCTCAGACAGGATGGGCGAGTCATACGTACTGCCTTGGGACGTTCGCATAGAGATGCGGGAGGGGGAGACCGTTCCGGTGGTGCCACAGCCGGGTGACTGGCTCCTGGAGGGGAGGGAAGCCATTCTCCTCAACATCCGACTGGATGCCTGGGAAAGAAAATAAAATACAGCTTAGTCTTCCCAATCATGTGGAAATGTGTCATTTAATTAGTCTGATAAAGAGGACTTTTATTGCTTCTTCCATAAATGGCCTTTAATTTTCAAGGGTCATTGTGTTTGTGCATCAAAGTGCACTTATACTGAGTGGGAAATGTTAATAATTTGAGCTAATGTGCTTGAAAAACTTCTTTATGATGCAGAAAAACACAAGAACCACTTAACAGAAACTAAGACAAAAACACAGTTTTACCTTTAAAGGTTCACTAAATGAAATATAAAGAAATAAGATAAGCAGAAGAAAATCTAATTTAATTGGTAAATAAGCTGTAAAACGTGTTGTTATTTTGCTAATAATCATAATACATTATATATCCTGCAAGCATCTGGATCTGCATTGATTACACTGTCAAATATCCAATCCAATTATAAGTAACGAGCGACAAAGTTTGGTGATGTTTGACGAAAAGTGTCACCAACCATCCAGCGAAGCTGCTGGGTTTTGATCATTTAAATCAAAAGAAAATTGAAATGAGTTCACTAATATCAGCAATTCCTGTTTCATCTGTCACACAGAGAGCATATAATTATGAGCCAGAATAGCGAGGCACTTTTAAGGTAGGAAATAATTCGACATGATGCTCATGGTAATAATTACTGGCCATCAAGTAGCTGCTGTCACTCCAAAGCAAGAAGAAAAGAAACAGATGGCAGCAACTGGAAAAACACTCACATGATTGAAAGCTTATGATACTTTCTTCCTATGTGGTTCAATAAAGTAGCCATGGTTAAGCTTTACTGTGTCCAGTTCTCATTATGTGTTAGCAGTTTAAATTAGTGTTTTTAGCTTTAAGGCTTTTCATCTAAAAAGCTTCAGCTCCACATTAATAAGAGGAATAATTCATTTCAAGGAAACTGAAGAACATTAAGAAATTTCATCTGCTTTCCAAGGTCAAAGACAGTCTTTGAATCCAGCTTTTAAAGCTGAATAAATCAAAAACGCCCAAATTATTCATATGGATTGCCTTTCAGTTACCCACTGAATATAATGTATGCTTTTTTTTAAATAGAAAAACAGCTAAAATCAAGTCTCATAGCTCATATTTGAATCAATTTGTCTCATTCTGAGTTTGTTTGCAAAAATGTACAGTGGTGTGAAAAAGTATTTGCCCCCTTGCTGATTTCTTTTTTTTACTCCATGTTGTGTTTCAGATCATCAAACAAATTTAGACATTAGACAAAGACAACACAAGTAAACACAAAATGTTTTTAAATCAAGGTTTTTGTAATAACGGACACTCTTGTTTTGATGGACAGCAGAATTCATGGGTCCATTTATCACAGCAAGTCTTCCAGGTCCTGAGGCAGCAAAACAGCCCCAGACCATCACTCTACCAGCACCATATTTTACTACTGGTATGATGTTCTTTTACTGAAATGCGGTGTTACTTTACACTAGACGTAATGGGAAACACACTTTCCGAACACTTAAACTTAAACTTAAACTTTTCCCAAAAATCTTTGGGTTCATCAAGATGTTTTCTGGAAAAATTGAGACGAGCCTTAATGTTGTTTTTGCTCAGCATTGGTTGTCGTCTTGGAACTCTGCCATGCTGGTCATTTTTGCCCAGTCTCTTGCTTTGGTGGAGACAAGAACACTGACCTCAACTGAGGCAAGTGAAGCCTGCAGTTCTTTGGATGTTGTTGTGGGGTCATTGTGACCTCGTGGATGAGTTGTCACTGCTCTCTTGGGGTAATTTTGGTCGGCTGGCCACTCCTGGGAAGGTTTACCACTGTTCCATGTTTTCGCCATTTGTGATTAAATGCTCTCACTGTGGTGGAGTTATGAATTCTGCTGTCGACCAACAAATCCTGAAGGAGAATGTCCGACCATCTGTTCATGACCTAAAACAGGAATCATTTCCTCTGATTTAATCTTATACAGTCAGAATAAATTGTATGTGTATTTGTTTTTGACTCTTCCATTGAATTGGCACCTTAACGTGGTGGAGGGTTTGCTTGACCCTATGATCCTGAGGGCTATGCTGTACGGAGATTTAGCTCCTGGTAGGGTAAGGAAGTTCTGGAAAACTGTATGTCGGCTCAGTAAAGGGAAACAGGATTCATCCCAAGCAGTCTATGCTTTGATAGGGGAACTGCAGACCTGAGGACATCATCGTGCGGTGGAAGGAGCACTTTGAGAACCTCCTACATCCAGCCACCATCTCCTCACCGGAGGAGGCAGAGCCTGAAGACTCGGGAGAATGCGATTCCATCACTTTGGCAGAGGTTGCCGAGCTGTGGATGAAATTCGCTTGAGATTCTGAAGGCTCTGGACATTGTGGGGATGTCATGACATACCTCCATTGACCTCTTCAGTGTCACATGGAGGACAGGGACAACACAGTTGAAGTGGTAGATTGGGGTGGTGGTCCCGTTTTTTAAGATAGGGGACTAATTATGTTCCAATTATTGAGGAATCAAACTTCTCAGCCTCTGTTGACTTCTTCAGGCAATGACCTCGAGCGTGCACTGGAGTGGCTCGCTCCTGACGGAGAAGCAAACGGGTTGAGACTAAGCTCCTCTAAGTCTGACGCCATGATTCTTGCCCGGAAAAAGGTGTATTGGCCCCTCTAGGTTGGGGGAAAGTTTCTTCCTCATGTGGAAAAGTTTAAATATCTTGGTGTCTTGTTCATGACTGATGGTAGGATGGAACGGGACACAGACAGATGGACTGGGACTTCATTTGCAGCAATGTGGGCGCTGCTCCTGTCCAGAAAGCAAGGCTCTTAATTTACTGCTCTGTTTACGTTCCAATCATCACCTATGGTCATAAGATATGGATTATGACCAGATACAAGCAGCTCAAATGAGCTTCTGGCAGAGGCTGGCAGGACTCAGCCTTAAAGATGGGTGAGAAGCTCCATCATCTGGGGGGAGCTCAAAATAGATCCGCTGCTTCTCAGCAGCAAAAGGAGTCAGTTGAGGTAGTTTAGGCATCTGATCAGTATGCCCCCTGGGCACCTCCCATTGAAATTCTAGAGGCACGCCCCACTGGGGGAAAAACCCGGGGAAGACCCAGAACCTGCTGGAGAGACTATATCCCGTCTGGCCTAGGAACGCTTTGGGATTCCCTAGAATGAGATGGAGGATGTCTGGAACTCGTTCCTGGACCTGTTGCCACTGCGACCCAATCTTGGATAAGTGGAAGACAATGGATGGATGGATGAATTTGTTTTTGAAAAAATATTAGATTTAAACTGTACATCTCATAAAGAATAATATTAAGTACAAAAGCTAGAACTAACCACGATTTACAAGAAAGAAACAAGGATAAAAAGTTTTAGTCTTTGATTTCAAGAACATTTTTAGTTTTTATGTTTCAAAACATTTTCTTTATTCATGTCAAAGTTGTTTATTTGAAGTACAGGAGCATATATTTAAATCTTTTCAGTCCCATCCACTATCTTTCCAGTCACATGAATGCACAGTACCAGCTGAACCAGTAGCTGATCCAGTGGTTCACCCGGTTAGATGCATGACTTATTAACTAGGACAAGGATTCATCATCTATTCTTCCCCCTGCTGTCCCAGTGGTTGGCAGAGCCTGCTTATCGTTCTAAAGAAAGAGGTTTCCTCTGGATTCTTACTAGTCACTGAGGTGAGGTTGCCTGCTAAGGTATGAAACCTACCTGCCCAGAGGCTTGACCTTCTGCTCTGGGGCTTCTTGATATTGAGGCTCTTGGCTCTGAACGCACCACGTTCTGGTTGCTGTAATAACTGACGCTGCTGTCTTGGTACCCGCTGTCTGAATATGAGGTCATGTGGGCTGAGTGACCTCCTGAACCTAAAAAAAAGAAATAAAAATACCACCACATCATCACAGATTTGTTAAGTAGCGTTTTTTGTACAGACATGTACACACAGATATGTGCATTATGCTTTTATGTTGCTCCTGAAACAGTCTGCTGTCCTACTTTCTGCTGTAGGATGAGGAAGAGAAGAAGGAGGAGGAGGAGGAGGAATGTGGGGGATATTTTTATACTCTGAAACCACTCCAACCGTATGGAATACAAATAAGCCCAAAGGCAATTTGTTTTAACATTTCAGACGGTGCATATTTACCTAAGTGGGAATTAACTGCAAAACGTCTGAGGTTAAACGGTTCTCAGAATCATCAAGTATCGACTGAGAGAGACAATTTCTATATATTATTTAAAGTATGGAGAAAAAGAAACAAGGAAACACTGAAATCAGATTATACAGCCACACCAGCTGCTCCTCTGCTTTGCTCTATCAGCCGCCCATCTTTGGCAGTTTAACACATGCTGCCAAGAGGCTTGATGGAACCAAAGTGTCAAACGCTCCAGTGAAGGTACCTAATGTCCAACAGAGACTGACTGCAGCTGTAATGCAGAGCTCCAGCTGTGAAGAAGTGTGGAAGTTGTACATCTAAAAATAAAACCACTTTTTTTGTCACTGGAATTCTTGTTTACAGAAACCAATTAGGTAAAAAATG
Organism: Crenichthys baileyi; assembly: GCA_036173005.1. Taxonomy (NCBI): domain Eukaryota; kingdom Metazoa; phylum Chordata; class Actinopteri; order Cyprinodontiformes; family Goodeidae; genus Crenichthys; species Crenichthys baileyi. The sequence continues at coordinate 183,398 of JAHHUM010000643.1, forward strand.
TAGGAAAAAATCATTATTTCAGTAATTTCACAGATTTAATTATAAAAAGAAATGCTACAGTAGCTCCTAACAACTATGTTTTATAACAAACAGATCAATATTGCATTAGCAGCAGCTATAGCAGAGCTATAGCATAACAGAGAGGAAGCCGGCAGAGCTACATCAGACATTCAAACGTTTTATAACTCATTTTTCAAATGGGAATATGTGGAGCACTTTTAAGTTGTCAGTGTCGAATCTGTGACAAAGAGCAATCGACGGTCTTTGTCACCATGACAGTGGTCATAAGAACGTTTGTGTCTTTATTTGGCTTTTACCAACACAGCAAGATGCAAATGTAGCTAGAAGGTACACACGGTCATGTTAAAAAGAAAGCAGATTTAAAACTGTCACTATTTATTAAAAATATAAGTAAAAACAGAAAAGCTGTGTGTGTAAAAAACTTAGTACACACCCATGATTCAACAGCTTGTAGAAACATCTTTAGCAGCAATGACCTTTCAGTTTTCTATCTGACTATTTCTCATACTGTTGGATAAATTCTGGTCCGCTCTTCTTTCAGACACTCTGTGAGGTTCAGTGAGGTTTGGTGGAGTTATTTCTGCACTGCTCTCTTTAAGTCCCAACACAGCTTTTTAATCAGGTTGAGGTCTGGACTTTGACTGCGCCATTGCAACGCCCTAATTCTTTTCTCTTTCAGCTATTCTGTTGTAGATTTGCTGCTTTGTTTGGGATCATTGTCCAGTTGATGACCCAGTATGGACCACGTTTCAGATTTCAGATTTGACCCTAAATCATAAATAAAGGAGTCAACTCAATGACTACAAGATGCCCAAACAAGCCATATCATCACCCTTCCACCACCGTGCTTGACAGTTTGTATGGTGTGTTTGTGGTGATATACTGCATTTGGACTGCTTCAAACGTACGTTATGTATATATTATGGCCAAACATATCTATGCAGCTTTGCATTTGTCGTCCTGCTATTTTCTTTGCGGGAAAAAACGCTTTCTCATTCAACCCTTTCAAACAAGCCAATCCTCATAAGTTTTAACATTTACCAAGCTGAATTGAGTGCCTGGAGGATTGTCAAAGAGATTGTAAAGAGACGGGAAACTAAAAATCCGATCTACTGTCTTAAATTTTTTGTTCACTCTGCGTGCTTTGTGCATTGTTAACGGACCCTCACTGTCATGGAGGGAGGCGCGGTCCCCTTCAGGCATGTAAAGTCCTTCCTCCACCTCCGAGTGGTGACCTGGTACCTCGGTGGCCACACCCTGGGACTCTCCACCTATCGTACAACATGCTTGTTAGCCAAACATTCATCTGTGGATTCAAAGTCAAATAAGTGGCATAATTTCTTCATTTGGAGTCTTTTATATTCGATGATGCTTCCGTTTTGCAGGAAACAGCTGTGAATAATAGCCCAGACATCTGAGGAAAAGGATCTTTGACAGAATAGTAAATGGGTCCAATTTCAAGCACACGGTCAGAGTCAGAAACATTGTTTTGTTTTGCTTGACCAGCTGGTGCTGTGTAAATCTTCAGTCCTCTGGAGGCTATAATGGCATTCTCATCTGGAAAAACAATGCTGCCTCAGTAGCAAATGTATAAAGAATTAACTTGATCTGAAGCTACAGGGTTTTAAAAAATTACAGGAAGCCTCAACCTTAACTGCTCACTGACGATAACAGCAGAAAACTGCAATCAGTGACCAAAGATATTACCATTCTGTTATATATCACAGGGTACAAATAAGAAAGCATACCTGCAGATCGCCATGCATACGACTTCTCAGAAGAGCTTTAGTAACGGAGGAGGAGAAAATGGAGGAGACAGTAGAGCAAAGGGTTAATTAAATCACAGAGGAATACTTAATGTTCGGTCAAAGCAGGAAGGAGGAAGACGACACTGTTAACTTGAAACACTCAAAAACGACAGAGAAAATAAATAAAATGTTTTGTTCAAATCTGAATTTGCAGGTCAGCAACTGTCATTTTGAGGCTAAAATAAGTAAAACTCAATTTTTATAAAAATTAAACAAAATTATTCAAAAGATGAGCAATAAAATAAGAGCCTTTTAATGTTTCAACATTTTACAAATACATATCACACGAGTAACTGACTTATACAAATATTTTTAACAGAGTTAGATTATTTCAGTCTTCATATAGTGTCAGTCAGAGGTTCACCGTGGGTCTCAGCACGTAAATAATGAAATAACATAAAACCACATTAATATAAAACAAGAACCGGGTGCAGGAGTCGATCCAAACAGGATCAAAGTTGTTCTTACAGGCTGAATTACATATAGTGCTGTGAAAAATGACGTTAACCTTTGCAGATTTCTTCTGTTTATACTTGTTGTCACACTTAAAAGGTTCATATCTTCAGAGTAATTTAATTTAATTTATTTAGAGAAAAGAGCTCCAACAGGCCGTTAATTTCCCAAAACCCTCTACTGTGGCTAAACTGAAACAATTTTGCAGAGAACAGTAGGACAAACAGTGGTGTTAAAGACCTATTGGCAGTTATCACAAACACTCGATGGCAGCTATTGCTTTTATTAGATCATCTTTGATTATTAACATTTTTTTGATGATCTTTATGTGTGACAAAAAAGCAAAAATAGAAGAAATCTGTAGGGTTGCATTAACTTTCTCACAGCGAATCCCTAAACATCCTGGAGAAATCTAGTCAGAGTTAATCATGTTTGGCCAAAATCTTGAAATTAAATTATTCCTTAAATTGTTCCCTGTTAAATGTTTACATTTACTTGTATCAGCAACCCTAAATCAAATTTTTTAAATCACAAACAGGACTTACCTGCTACTGTCTCCTGCTGGCGACTCGGCTCCCAGCATGCACTTCTCCAGCTGGCTCGCCACAATCTGCCGCTCCTCCTCAAGCTCCCGGGTCAGTCGCTCAAACTGGAGCTCCTGCAGCGAGACATGAGGAGCACAATAACAGCCCAACATCTACCATAAGACAGCACCTGAAAACTCATATTTTAGACCCATTTATCCATGCCAGTTAGAATTAAACAGAAATCAGCTTTTTGGACCCAAACTGAATGCCTTGACTATCTCAGCCAGCTTGATTAAGCTAACGTCTATTAACCTCTTTCAATTTTAATACATTTCTGACCAAAAAACAGCTAACTAAACAGCTAGTGTACTGATTTTGAAAAAAAATGAACACATCTATGATAGGGAAACCGAGGTAGCTAAAACGTTGCATAAGGTCACCACCGGGGGGCAGTGTGATGGGAGGAAGTGAGATCGGCTATTCCTATGGCAGCCCTAGTGGTTTACTGCAAAAAATATAGTACGATGAGAACTACAACAAGGATACTAGAAGGATTTTTTTTCGAGGACACACCAGGAGAGATTTGGAGAATGTTAATGCTGTTGTTTGGACACACAAGGGTGTGTATGAGCAACAAAACCGGGAGAATTGAGCTGACTGAGCAGCTGACCGAGCACCTGTCATTTGTTGTTGTTTTGGATATTATTTGAGATGACATGAGAACTTTGTAGGTGTTTTGCAGAGAAATTCATTTTCTGTGGTGTGTTTATTCTAAGAGATTTTTACGCAACACTTTCCGAAAACAAACATAGTTGAGTCATCTGGAGCAGCAGTGGTATTTACAGCCTTTTCCTAAACTCTTTCCTTGAAGACGACCAGTCTAACAGGAAAAGGATAAGAGGTATTAATGCCCTTCGTTTATTATAACAGGACTAAATGAAACTATTTTAAAAGCTGTTAGCCACCCAGTTAGGAGTCCAGCACTGCTGATCTTCCTGCAAATATGGCTATGTGTCCTTTGCTGCTCTGTCCCTTTCTACTTAATGTTTGTTTCTAGTAGAACATGATGGATTATTTACGTCTGCAAGTGTGTTCGTAGCATGTTATTCTGCTTCACATGATTTTGTTGGGTATCTCTGATGCTGGAAGTGGAGGCGTTTACTGGCAGGAAAACTTGGCAGGAGAATATTTTGACATATTTCTAACAAAACAAACAACCAAGTGAACAGTTTCTTTTTGAAGACGGTAATGAAAGGAATTACAACCCCTCCATACACCGTGCAAGTAGCTGAGATTTTGTTCTCCCACAATGTGATTTTGCATATATTTTCAGGAGTGTTTTCACCATCAGCCTAAAAATGTGTTTTCGACATACTTTTTTTGTCCAAATCAGTACCATTTTAGATATGTGTGGATTTTTTGTCGTTGTGATCATTTAAATTTGTTTTATGGTGAATAAAGAACAAGACATTTAAGTCCTATGAAACATGAAAGTAGTATTTCTTTTATCTTGGTGACTACTTCACCTTTAAGGAACATTCAGGCTTGTATTCATCTAAGCTCTAAAGCTACCCTTAATCTATCGGAAACTATCCAAACTAACCATGCTTTATTTGAAAACAGACCCGCCCATCAAACTTAATAACTGGCTGCCATTGGAGGCAACAACTGCCATCAAGGGTTTGCAATACAAGGCAAAAAGTATTTTAAATAGCTGTGAAGGAATTTGGCCCACTCTTCTTTACAGAATTATTAATTCAGTCACACTGGAGGGGGTTTGAGCATGAATGACCTTTTTAAGGTCATGTAACAGCATCTGAATTGGAATCAGTCCATCCATCCACCATAGTATTTTACATCATAATCCCTTCTAAACTACCAAAGACTCTTAAATCCACACTGCTGCCAGCTTTTCATCTATTTCCTTTTTGTTTTTGGGTCAGCCACGAACGTGCTTTGCTCTAATTTATTTCACTGGTATCCTAACGACTGTAGAAGCCATCGGGCTGCAGCAGCGGGTGGAAATAACAGAGCTGGCCTGATTTTAGAAGCAGCGAGACTGATTCTCTGTGCAAAACCAACTCGAAGAGTTTTGTTTTTGTTGTTAACAGCATTATTTCAGACACCTGAACAAGGCTACTGGACCCACAAGATAGCCGATTGTCGATACATTATCATCTTAGCTCAAACAGCATGAAACATCAAGAATATCAAGAAGAGTGAACACATTTTGCATTTTTAATAAGTGTTGTTTCTCTGAAGCAGCTGATCCTCACTAATTGGACAGATGTTTGTGGACTCAGAGATCTCTTGGCTCACAGTCGGCTGCTGTAATCTGCTGTAAAATGCTGTACTGAAGACAAATTGACTCTTATTGAAGCTTTTTTCAGTTTTAGTCGTGTTTCTGAAATGGAGATTTTGGAGTTCTTTTAACTTTCTTAAAATGTACTGCCGCTGCCAGTTTAAGGTATTTGTCCAATTTTAAATAAAAAACAGAGTTCATGTGGTATTTTTATGATTTTTGTTTCATTGTTTTTACATGGTGCTTTAACACAATGCCAAGACAGAAAGAAATCAGAAATAATCTGTGTAAAGAGCTATAAGGTCATTTTGATTCACATCACAATAATGAAGATTATACAAAAGTGAACAGAAGTGGACGATCTCAGACTCTACAGGCCTAGGTTAGCATGGAAATATCGATTATGTCTTTATTGCAAGCAAGAAGCTGTGCAATCCCATAAAAAGGAATTTTATAGCAATTTTGGGAGCATAATTTTTTAAAACCTTGGAATACCTTGATACTGGTGACTGACTCATGACTAAGGGGGTTCTCTTAGTAAGATGGCAGCATGAATTAGATTTGCATCTAAGTTGCATCTAAATGAAGCACCAAACAGAGAATATCATCACAAACCCCCCCATCTTCTCGCAAGCCTGGGGGTGGAGGTGTAATGATATGGGCTTGTTATGTAGCCATAGGACCTGGACAACTTACAGTCAATGATTCAACCATGAAATCCTCTGTATATCAACGTGTTTAGGAGTCAAATGTAAAGTTGAAGTTTGGCCCAGATTAGGTCATCAACAGGATGATGATGATCCCAGAAAGAGCAGCCGATCATCAACAGAAGAGCAGATAAAGAATAAAGGCATAGCAATGGCCCAGTCAAAGTCCAGACCTCAACCTGTCTGAAATACTGTAGTGGGACCTTAAAAGAGCTATGTAGAACTAAAACATCTGCAAATTTCAACGAACTGAAGCAAAGATACCATAAAATTCTTATTATTATACATGGGTTTGCTGTTTGTAAAGCTAAATATGACAGCTTAAAGAGACCGTGAAACCAGGGTGTACTTTTTTTTTTTTTTTTTTACTTCAGTCTCAAGAACCTCACTGAATGGATTCTAAATAAATGCTGCAATGCGTAACAAACCTTGCAGAGCAATGAACCAGACAAAAGCCCTCAGTATTCTTGATTATTGTTCTGTTTGGTGTCTCATTGTTCTGTTTAATCAATAATCAACACATTTAACTTGATATACACTAAAGGCAGAAGAAGATACCCACAATGTAAACAGAGTTGGTGAATATGTGAGTAGATTTGTAATAGTGACACATCTACAACTATCAGGGAGACAACTGTGAATGCTTAAAGCAAGCAGCTTATTATCACAGCCTTGCTGCTGTCTTTGCCTTCCTGCATTCACTTACATCATTCCAAAGCTCTGCAGAGACAGGACCACAACACACAGCCCCGCTTGTTTAGCCTCGCCGGGTTACGGCACACCTCAGAACAGCATCAGGGCCGACAAAAATTTGTGCCAGGAGGCACCTCGCACCGCCTGGCGGGGGGGGTGCTTGGGGGGACAATCACAGCCTGTTTTTCCAACCTGTTATCAAGTCACACCAACCGCAAACCTCTGCTGCTGCTAATCTTGGCCCAGCAGTTTGGTTTATCCATGCCGCATCTGTGATATCCGTGAAATATTCGATCTACTTCTCCTGCTGCTGCAAACTCCATCTTAAAGGGTTTGTAACAAAGCCAGCCTGAACATTTCAAGGCTCGTCTTGCAGCAGAGGCAGATATTCTCCACAAGGATCTTATCATAATGATACGTGTGATAAAGAAAAGAAAAGGACCATCCAATGTTCACACTTATCATTCCCATCAAAATTCCAGCAATTCCTTTTGCACACAAACATTTCCAGAGTCTAGTTTTAGGATGGATGGATGGATGGATGGATGGATGGATGGTTGGTTGGTTGCAGGGATGCAGGAATTGATGGATACAAATTTTTGACCTTTGATAAAATGCGGAACAAATATCCTTCCATACTTATCCAGAACTGAACAACCCTGAATCTAAGTTCCTTATTTCCACAACCCTGACTTTGACTATAAAAGGAATGCCAACCTCCTCAGTAGAGGGCTGTGTTTGCAGGGACTGTTTTCTTTCCCTGAGCTGACAGCAGTAGACTGTTGCACTGCAGGGCAGCTCCCAGATGAACTTGATGCATGGCACTGCTGAAAAAGAACATGCATGCTCATCAAAACCCACATACAAGCTGCATGTGAGGGGGAGCTCAACAAAACTACAACTGAGCCACTTCAGTGCTCCTCACGCTCAGCTTGATTTTGATGAAAAGAGCCAACAAATCACACTCCTTGTCGCAGCAAATTACCAGCACAGATGCTCCTGATGTGGATGAGTGAAAGCTCTGAGGCTGCAGAGGGTTTGCCTCATATGAGCTGAAGGGTCTCCGTCTGAATCAGTGGCTTAAACTAACTCTAACTGCAGCTATAGCAATGCCGACCGGACCCCAGCTTTGAAGCATGACATGTTTTCAGAAATGGAGCTCTCACAATCCGCCTCCTGGTGCCACAGGTGGAAGATTTGGAGTCGTATCTCCATGGTCTAGGAGGATTTCTTGATCCCCTGTGTGGAAATCACAGGGGATCCTCCACCTTCTAAAATTGTGCCATCACTCTGTGATGTTCTTTGCATATGTGGATCCGCCTCCGCCTGCCTCATCCACCTAGTGACTTGTCTCCGCCATTAGAGAAGGAGCACAATTTTTGCTTGCAATCAAACAAGGCGTTTGGGTGTGTGAAGAGACAGGAAGGGCTTTGATTCATCTAAAGGTTACATGTGGAGGCATACAGATGGGAAAACAAAAGTAAGATAAACAGCACTAAGGTCTGTGGAGGGTACAGTGGGTGTGAAAGCTGCTGTATCTGCTTTTTCTCTCATGATTTCACCCAGTTAAGGCCAGAGGTCCTATGCAGCCTGGAATAAAACGAAAAACAGTACTTCCAGACTACTTTGATCTCATTGTCTAAATTCATCCATCCTTCCATCCAGTTTGGGAATATCCACCAGTCAATAAACTCAGACGGAGGTTCTGTAAATCATACAAAGTTCTTGCAGAGTCCAGGATTTGTGGTGGGTGTAGCTGCGGCAGAGACAGTTGGCATTCTTGGGGTCTTTTGGGTTGACTTTTGTGGGCCGTCAGAGATGTCGCTCAGCTCTGGTGTTTTTCTCAATGGCTGCGGGTGGGCAGGTGGTTGGTCATTGCCCTCCTGTGGTCATTGAATTGTTCATTGCCTCGATTTGCCTTGATTTTGAACTCATCTAAACTGAAGTAAATTGAACTGAAATGTAGTGAACTGAATTAATCTTAATTAAACCGAAATAAAATTAACTGCAGGAAATTGAATGAAACTGGAGTGATGCTAACTAAACTGAATTCAACTTAAGTAAAGTTATGTAAAGTGAATTGAATTGATAATAAAAAAACTGAACAGAAGTTATGTAAAGTAAACTGAATTAAACTCAACTGAACTAATACAAACTGAAGTGAACTAGAGTGATTTAAACTGAAATTAATTCAGCTGAATTGGACTGGATATTTTTTAGGTTGATAGTAAATTTTCCTCTTTGTAGGCTCAGTTCTTCTGCCAGATAAAAAAGTCTAAAATGTTCTGCTCAGATGTGTGGATGTCTTTTCTTGATTCTTGATGCAGACACTATTCACATCTTTCCTTTAGTAGATACTCTTCTCCAGGCTGTTCTCTCAACTTCAGATCAATCCCTCAGTGTTTGCTGAAGAAGTGACAAAATAAACTGTGTACTTACACTTCTGTGGGGTTTTAAGTTTCCGAGCTACCCCATTTGATATTTCCCTGCTCACATCCATCACTCTCCCACTTTTAATGGGCTAAATGGGAGCAAAGTGGAAAAGCATCAGGCCCTGAACACAATAGAAGGCAACAACTGATGTGCTCCATTTAGCACGTCTAATTGAACATTTCTGTGGATGAACTGCAGGCGGTAGATTTGACGCTTCAGCAGCACCGCTGCCTGCATTCCAACAACTTTGTTTTATTTTCTCTTCACAGGCTTTTCAACCGTCTGAAACAAGTTACATGATGAAATATTTGGCCTCTAGGAACTCCAGCCGTTTCACCGTGGCTATGTTGGAATAACAAAAGGTGGGTTTTTCTGCTTTACGTCTATAAATTTCATCTTCTAAACAGAGAAATCCACAAGAAAGGTGTCTGTCTCGGTATTCCACATGGAACGGGTTGAACGCATTTAAATGTGGATTCCTTAACATTTCTCACTACTGTACTTTCCTGGAAACAGACAGTGCATGTTATTGTCAGCATTCAAGAGAACCATGTAACATTACCTAGCTTTCATCTAACAAGATACATTGCAGATTTTAGGAGGTAGCGGTGGAAGGATGGACAGAGTTCTTCTAGCATCCAACAAAGACAATAACTTTGGTTACTTTCTTCCCTTTCTAAAAGCTAGAGATGAAATCTGACAGCACCGAGTTCACAGCTCACTCATTAGTTAAGTCTGCCATTTTTCTTGATTAGTTGTAAAACATTTTAGTTCTGCAGAGCAGATTTCAAAGCTCTTGGAGCGTCTTTCTTCTCATGGTTGTTTCAAAACAGTTTGTTTTTTTTTGACCACTAAAAATTCAGCATCATAATAGTGTGTGTGTTAACACAATGCCAAGGTCATGCCTTGTGGAGAAAACCAAACTCCACATCCTTTGCATTCCAAAATATTCCTCAAATGTGAGTCCATCTATCCAACAGCTGGAGTTCGGTCCAAACTGGGGTCAACAACGGGACAATGATCCCAAACATAGCTGCAAATTTACAGAAAAAGAAAAGAATCACGGTGCTGCAATGGCCTAGTCAAAGTGCAGACCTCAACCTGACTCAAATGCTAGAGTGTAATGTCAAGAGAGCTGTGCAGAAACAAGTGTCATTAAAAGTCAGTAAACTGATGCACTGTTATAAAGAAGAGGGTCCATGATTCCTCCACAATGTGAAAGACTGATGAAGGCAGACAGAAAATTACTACTCAGAGTAATGGCTGCTAAAGGCGGTTCTCTGGGATTTGAGGCATTTGATGTGCCTTTATTTTCCTGTGACTGAATTAAACAGTCAGATTTACTTTGAGCACTGGTGTTAACTCGTCCCTGAGGTGTGCCCCAAGGAATTATACTGGGACCACTTCTCTTTACCCTGAATGCTACCTTTTGCGTAAAATATATAGAAGACCTTCGAAGTAAAACATATTTTGCTCATTCATTTACCACTTTTCTAAAACTTGGACAGTAAACAAGTACTGCGAGTTATTGCTGCTAAAGGTGGTCCTACCAAGCTTTTCAGTACGCTTTGGTTATTTCAATGAATGTAATTCCTTTTTGGACGTACTGCAACTAAACAGCAAAACCATTCTAATACGCAAGAATTGCATATATGTAATAATCAAAACTGAAACATGAACATGAAATACATCATATTTAGTTGCCACTGGGAGTTAAAATCTGCAGTTTCTTGACTCAAAGTCAGATACTCCATTGCTTGCAGCTTCTTCTTTAGCGTTGTTGCCTGTTTTTCTTCAGGCTTGGCTCCAATCTTCTTTGGGAAAACACCACAAACCATTTGCCAGTAAGGTTACTGGCAAACAGTTTGAAACACGAACATCATTAACCCAAGAAAATAGGACATTTTTGTAGTACGTCATGGAATCTACCAGCTCTATGTATATCATTTTTGACTGGAGTTCAATCAGAACTGACACAAGTGCCCTTGATTCAACCCTTCTGCATATGTATTAGTGTCACTGGATCATATTTCACATGGCTAACAGACCCAGTGACATGTCTGAAACTACTGTATGCCTGATAATGTCTTCTGCAATGTACCGTCAACGACATTTTGGAATTTTGAAAAGAGCAGAATAAAGTTTTTATTTCCTGCAGAATCTCTAGATCTGAAACTGAATATTTAAACTGTTTCAACTGCAACTTGTGACCCGCAGAGCGAGGCAAGTGCAGAAAATCTTTGCTCTGGATGCACTAAGTATGACACTAAGGCAGCCAAATAGCCTCTTCCTGATATGTAGGTGCAGCCTATCTGAAGCCCTTCGAAAAACTGCAGATTAAACATTGGATCTGAATCTCCTTTCTTAGACATCATAAGCCTTTAAATAGCAGTGCGCCTGATTCAGAGCTGCACGCCCAGGGAGTGAGCGGAGAACATGGCTACTGTCCAGGTATAATTAAGAGGAGGAGAACAGAAAGACTCCCAGGCTGACAGGATATAAATCAGCATTAAACATAACAGCAGGGACATGGAGGCAGACCGAGGCTGTCCTCACAGGTTCGCATTGTTGTTTTCCTGCAGATCTGATGTATTTCAGGGAGCATCAGCAGCAAATAATAAAAAACATAACAAAAATAATAAAAACCCCCAAAAAACTGCTTTTTCACTGACTTGAAAGCAAAACAAAGTGTAAAGAAAGGCAAGGAAGAGAATGAAGGGAACAGCAGCATGGAAAAGGTGCAAAAACACATTTGGATGACTTCACTGTCGGTTCCTTTACATTTCTGCTGAGAAACAACAAATATCATCTGACCAGGTGCAATTTGCATCATTTCTTAGCTTTTCATTTCATGCCATATGTGTTTTTTTTTGCACCATGACATCTTTTTCTAGGTACTGAATTAAGTAAGTGCAGCAGTAAAAATTATTAATGACGCTTTTAATAGAAATGTAGGTGCAGATTTGTGTGACTCAGCACTGCGATTCAATTACATTTCGTCCTCATCTGGAGATAATCGCCTGGATTTACTGTGTAAATTTGGTTGACTCGGGTTACAAGCACAGCTAAAAACTGCCTAAAACTTGCCTGGACTTCCGAAGCACCAGGACAAGAAAGAACAAAATAAAATGACAAGAAAATACTTCAAGGAGCAGCTAAACATCCAAGAAGAGACACAAAACGATCTGAAAATGTCAAATTGTCAGAGGTGTACCAACTGACAACAATTTAGTATTATGAGAAGCAAAATGAGCTCAGAGAAATAAAACAATGCATTAAGGAGCATAAAATCACCACATAAAGGTGCAAAAAGACAACAAAAAAGGCAGAGCAACCAAGCTGAGCAACAAAATGACCAAAAGGTGATACAAACATGACCTCAGGGAGACCTAACTCACATTAAAGCACTACAGAGGTTCAATCAACCAGGTAGAGGCCTGGACTCTGACTGGGCCATTGCGACACCTTGACTATTGTTTTTCAGTCAGAGCAGCAGTTACGATCAATGTCCCACTGATGACCCAGTTTGGTCAAAGCTCCAGCTGTTGGACAGATGTCGTCACATTCGACTATAGAATACCTAGCCATACAGAGGAGCTCATGGTTTGCGCAGTGTCTGCAAGTTGTCCAGGTTCTGTGGCTGCAAAACTAGCCCACATCACCACCACTTCACCACTGTGTTTGACAGTTGGTATGAGATGTTTGGTTTTCTCCAAACATGGCGTTGTGCATTATGGCAGTTTTGCTTTGGTCTCATCTGTTTAAAGGGATTGTTTAAAAAGTCTTATGAGCCGGGCGGTGAGTTGAAACTTTGTTGAAGCTTCCTTTCTTTTTTTCCATTTCTCCAATAATCATAGTTAAAACAATGAGAAGCCAGATGATGACTCTCTAAAAAAGGAAACTTAAACCAGTGGTCTGATTCTAAAACAAATTCCATCAGGCTCAAAATAATCAAAAACGGCCTAGATAGGATGCAAACTCTTATATAAAAATGGAAAGGATTGCAGATAACCCCAAACTCTGACAAATTATCATCCTGAAATGAAAAATATAGGCAAAGTCATGCCACAAGGGCACACGTTAATAGAGGAAGACTGAAAAAATCTCTCAAAGAGAGCAGGTTTCTTAAATAAGGCAAGCGTTTGAATTCAAAAGGAAGAAAGAATTGAATGAGAATGTAGCCTCAGAGAGTGTGTCTACAGCAACTTACCTGCTCTTTAACAGAAGCCAAGAGGTTGGTGGTGGTTGTGGTGCTGGACTCCGACTGGAGGCTTTGACGGCTTGGCCCTTCTTTGACCACCATGGGCCCTTCCCCTTCTGCGTCGCCTTCCTCCATATCTTCCACGTCCACAGATCCGGCTGGCTGCTGCACGTGCCCTCTCTGACCCTGCAGGACAACCACAAGACAATCAGGATGTGGGTTAATGCGCAGAAAATCACAGTAATATTACTTGGAAGAAGCACATTGGGTTTTAATTGCAGGGATTCACCCTCTGGGTTGTAGCAATATCCCAGACTGTATGGTATTCCTCCAATAATCTCCCCCCTAGAGGCTCAGGGTGTGATTGTGCTTTTTTTGAAATCCCTCAGGAGTCACAAAGGAGCCAATGATTATTGTGTTTTTTCATCAAGTCTTCCAGTAGGATTTAACCCCTCTCTTATGTATGCAGTTACAGATTTCCTCACACATACATGTGCTGCACAAACACGCACACACACACCCTGAGCGCTGCAGGCTGCATCTTTCTTCTGTGTGTTTTACTGTGGTTTGTCTCCACACAAACAACTGCTACCTATATGTGTTTACATGTGTGCATGCACGATGTATGGGGTGCATGCATCTCACGGCCATGACTAAACGTGCCTGCCTGTCATCCTCAAACCTCCATCACTCATTCACCATCCGGCAGCCAAGGACGAGGTCACACCGAGTCAGATTACCAGAGACCGTGTAGCACGGCTGCGCTCAAGCCGAGCCAGCAGAGCTCCCCGCCTGCAGTTGAGCGCGACTCACCGGCCAGATGTTGCTGTAAGAAGCAGGCCACAGCTGGCTCAGTCCGCATCCATCCTCCTCCTACAAAGCGGCCGTGACAGCTACTCCATTCCCCGACGTCACAAACAAACAAGCAGCCGCGTGCACGTCCTCGCGCTTATCATGCAATTAAAAATTATTTTTGCCTTTGTTTCGTCCAATCGATTCCTTAATCCCGTGTGCTCGGAGCGGGGGGGTTAAACGCAGGCGTGCATTCCTGGCGTCCAGGCTGCACCCAGCTACGAGCGCCGACCATCAGCGGCGTGACGTCACCATGCGGCTATGGATTATTTCCGATCGAAGGATCGATGAGGAGCCGCGGAGCGAGTTGCTGTGGCCGCGGCAGGAGTCGTGCAGCAGCGCGGCAGCTCCTTGCAAAGCTCTCCGCTGGAGAGGAAGGATGCAGCCTGCAGCGCTCAGTGTGTGTGTGTGTGTGTGTGTGTGTGTTTTACCGTGTTACCTCTCCACACAAACCAGTGCTGGTCAGAGAGACGATTATGGGATTCCCAGCTAACTGCTCAGGTTATCAGGTTCATTATATGGGACTCCAGCATTGTCACGATTGCAATTTATTACAACATTAAAAATATATATTTATTTTATTTCAAAAAGCAATCAAAATGGTTCCTCCACGTTTTTCTTGTCAAACTTTCATGTTATTCTAGCCTCAAATGTGTATTTTATTGTTTTTCTACATCTTTATTCACTAAAATTTTAGATACTTCCCCAGTGATAAGGCTTTAAATCTAGAGTCTGGAAAACCCACAGATAGAATGGATGCATGCGTGGAAAGATAGATGGATGGATGAATGGATGGATAGAGCGACTGATGTATGGACAAAAAGATGGGTGTATGGACATACAGACCATGGAATGAATGACAGACAGAAAATGGACATGCATACAATTAATGATTGATGTATGGATATATCAAGGGCTGAGGGATGGATGTATGGAATAATAAACAGATGGATGGATGAACAAGTGAATCTATGATTGAAGAGCTGGACGGATGTATGTTTAATTAGATAAATGGCTAGACAGACAGAAAATGGATGGTGTGGATGGATGAATTGATGAGCGTACAACGGATTGGCAAAAAGTGGATATATCATGGATTGACAAATGGATGGAGTAGAACGAAAGATGGATGGATGAGTGATAGACAAGTGGATGCAGTATGAATTGATAATTAAAAGGACATTGTGACTGACAGATGGATGGATGCATTTTCCAACACTAAAACAACCTTGACAGAATTACATATTTAACATTACATATTTTAAATTTTAATCACTACATAACATAATTCCAGTTAGTCATAGTAACCCTTTCAGTTCCAATGTTACACTTCTCAGAACAATAATCTGGGTCCGTATCCACAAAGAATCCTAAGACTAAAACAAGCTCCTAGTGACGTCATTCAAAGAAAAATCACAGAATTTCTCGAAGATTTTTCTTAGGATTTTCCTTCAGTAAGATAAAAGCTATTCACGAAGTGTCTTAGGTCTTCAGAGAGCTCCTAAAGTGAACAAATGTTAATACTAATGAGGACTTTTATGGAGCTTAAGAGTGTCTTAAGTTGACAAGATGGTGGAAAGACCGAGAAAGAGTTGAATTAATGATCTCATAAACGTCTATAACAATCATACAATTATTAATATAGACAGGATTAACCTTATTATCCCTCTAGGGCGAAATTAAATAGTTTAAGTGGGAGGATAGATTAAAGTTTTTCCAAATGTATTTTTTAAAGCATTACATATATACAGTACAGACCAAAAGTTTGGACACACCTTCTCATTCAAAGAGTTGTCCTTATTTTCATGACTATGAATATTGTAGCTTCACACTGAAGGCATCAAACTATGAATTAACATATGTGGAATTATATACTGAACAAAAAAGTGTGAAACAACTGAAAATATGTCTTATATTCTAGGTTCTTCAAAGTAGCCACCTTTTGCTTTGATTACTGCTTCACACACTCTTGGCATTCTGTTGATGAGCTTCAAGAGGTGGTCACCTGAAATGGTTTTCACTTCACAGGTGTGCCCTGTCAGGTTTAATAAGTGGGATTTCAAGCCTTATAAACGGGGTTGGGACCATCAGTTGTGTTCTGCAGGAGGTGGATACAGTACACAGCTGATAGTCGTACTGAATAAGAAGGTGTGTCCAAACTTTTGGTCTGTACTGTATATATATATATATATATATATACTGCTCAAAAAATAAAGGGAACACTCAAATAACTCATCCTAGATCTGAATGAATGAAATATTCTCAATGAATACTTTGTTCTGTACAAAGTTGAATGTGCTGACAACAAAATCACACAAAAATCTTCAATGGAAATCAAATTTATGAACCAATGGAGGCCTGGATTTGAAATCACACAAAATTAAAGTGGAAAAACAGACAACAGGCCGATCCAACTTTGATTTAATGTCCTTAAAACAAGTCAAAATGAGGCTCAGTATTGTGTGTGGCCTCCACGTGCCTGTATGACCTCCCTACAACGCCTGGGCATGCTCCTGATGAGACGGAGGATGGTCTCCTGAGGGATCTCCTCCCAGACCTGGACTAAAGCATCCGCCATCTCCTGGACAGTCTGTGGTGCAACGTGACGTTGGTGGATGGAGCGAGATATGATGTCCCAGATGTGCTCAATCAGATTCAGGTCTGGGGAACGGGCGGGCCAGTCCATAGCTTCAATGTCTTCATCTTGCAGGAACTGCTGACACACTCCAGCCACATGAGGTCTAGCATTGTCCTGCATTAGGAGGAACCCAGGGCCAACCACACCAGCATATGGTCTCACAAGGGGTCTGAGGATCTCATATCGGTACCTAATGGCAGTCAGGCTACCTCTGGCGAGCACATGGAGGGCCGTGCAGCCCTCCAAAGAAATGCCACCCCACACCATTACTGACCCACTGCCAAACCGGTCATGCTGAAGGACGTTACAGGCAGCAGATTGCTCTCCACGGTGTCTCCAGATTCTGTCACGTCTGTCACATGTGCTCAGTGTGAACCTGCTTTCATCTGTGAAGAGCACAGGGCGCCAGTGGCGAATTTGCCAATCCTGGTGTTCTCTGGCAAATCCCAAGCGTCCTGCACGGTGTTGGGCTGTGAGCACAACCCCCATTTGTGGACGTCAGGCCCTCATACCATCCTCATGGAGTCGGTTTCTAACCGTTTGTGCAGACACATGCACATTTGTGGCCTGCTGGAGGTCATTTTGCAGGGCTCTGGCAGTGCTCCTCCTGTTCCTCCTTGCACAAAGGCGGAGGTAGCGGTCCTGCTGCTGGGTTGTTGCCCTCCTACGGCCTCCTCCACGTCTCCTGGTGTACTGGCCTGTCTCCTGGTAGCGCCTCCAGGTTCTGGACTCTACGCTGACAGACACAGCAAACCTTCTTGCCACAGCTCGCATTGATGTGCCATCCTGGATGAGCTGCACTACCTGAGCCACTTGTGTGGGTTGTAGAGTCCGTCTCATGCTACCACGAGTGTGAAAGCTCCACCAACATTCAAAAGTGACCAAAACATCAACCAGAAAGCGTAGGTACTGAGAAGTGGTCTGTGTCCCCACCTGCAGAACCACTCCTTTATTGAGTGTGTCCTGCTAATCGCCAAAGATTTCCCCCTGTTGTCTATTCCATTTGAACAACAGCAGTGAAATTGATTGTCAATCAGTGTTGCTTCCTAAGTGGACAGTTTGATTTCACAGAAGTTTGATTTACTTGGAGTTATATTGTGTTCTTTAAGTGTTCCCTTTATTTTTGAGCAGTGTATATATATCAATACAAACTCTAAACAGTACAATAATGTAAGAACTGCATTCATAGAAGATACAAATTAAATATTAGCTGTATTGTGCATGATGTCAGCAGCCTAACCCCAAATGGTCATCTACGCGTCCTCTGGTTCTCCTCTCTAGCTTCTGATTGCAGCAGGTACCATAGCTGCCTCATTCATATAACAGTTAATTTATCTCCTCTAAATAAAGCTGATTCTGAAGTCTGAGAAGGAGCTCTTGGTTTTTTGTCACTCCTGGGAAGACCTACATATGTAAATATTTTCAATTTGTGAATAATCTTTCTTCAGATAGTTTAGAAATGGCCTGACAATCCTTTCTTGACACGGAACAATCGCTCCTGAGCTATCATTGCTAGTATCTTTCCATCCTGGCACTGTGCTACATACACCTGTATGCTGCAGAGCAGAGGTCTCAAACTCAGGTTCTCATGGACTGGTCTAACCCACCTTACTGACAAATAGAGGAATGGAGTTCGAGAACCCTGCTTTAGAGCTTACAATGTAATACAGATAATCCCTATATCCCACTGAAGCAGAAAGGGAGTACATTTTGTTCACTTTGTCTTCATTAATTTAGTCTTTTCCAGTGTTTTACTTATTTGTATCATTTTTAATAGTTCTAGGGCATGCTTAGTTTTCCATTTTGGCTTCATCTTAATTTAATAAATCCTGTCAGTGTGCAATCTGAGCCTGATGGAGGTTCGTATTGAGAAAGGGAAAAACACCACCACACATGAACATGCACATGCTCATTTATTGAAGTTACAATTAATACTGTGAGAGCAGTCTTCAACATAAGCAGAGTTACACACTGACAAGTGAGATGGGGGGGCTCCTCTCACTTAAAACGCTGCCTTCTCGGTCTCATTCGGCATATTTGTAATTTTCAAACCACAGCTTTATGATTTAACAAGAGAAAGCAAAAAGAACCAAGTGTTTGGAAAAGTTAAGCCACTAAAGGTTCCTACGGCTGCTTCGTAAACTCAGAAACACGACAGAACACTGTTTACCTGAATATTTACCAGTTCATAAATAATAAACCCGTACCTCAAAGGAAAGATCAGAACATAATACATTCTCAGTTCCTCGTACTGCAAAGTAAAATCCAGTGTCACCATTTTTCATACCACATAGACAAAATACATTTCAACAACAAAACAGCTGAGTTGCAGATTTCTTGTAGGGGTTTCGGTTCTGTGAGTAGGTAATTAGTTGGGTTTATTTCAACACATCACAGCAATCCATTCATTTTTAAGGAATATCTCTCTTGACGAATATCCCTGTGGGATTAGGATTTTACTCACACAGCTCATTCGTGCCTTAAATTTCCTACTATTGGATGACTCAAGGCGAAGGCGTTTATGAAGTGACACAGGAATCCATTACCTCCTGATGTCCTGGCAGTCAAAGTAATGGGACAAAAAGAGGAGGAACAGGTGACCTCTATTGTCTGCAGTGGCACTTTGCCCACACTTTAAAACAGCTTCCACCATCCAGGAAAATTTCTACTGGATTTGCTCTGCTGCTTTTAAAGATTTGTGTCAAAGAGAAGCAGGGTGTCAGCGTTTATTGAAGTCGCACAGTAATTTTAAACCTTTTAAGATGATTTTACTGTAGATTTAGAGATTTTCAGTGAATGCGAAGACATAATATGCAAAAATGAGCTTTTGAAATTCAAGTGTCTTTAGCTAAAATCCTACAGAACATCTACAAATTAAAAACGAACATGTTTTAATCTTGGCTTAAGGTGAATGTAGTGATTTCACAGCGAAACATGCTTGGCACCTTTGTCTGATTTATTCTTATTATTTTGGCAGTTAAACACAGCAGTGAGGACTTACATTTCTCAAATTTAGAAGTTTAAAAACAGAATTATTAGTAGGATCAAAGTAAATAATAAACATTGGGCTCCTTTTTACCCAAACAATCCACAGCGACTCTGGCCGTCAGTTTTCACTTTGTCATGTGATCGCAGCTGCAGGGTTCCTGTCTCAACAAATGATCGTACTCGCCGCCTCAGCCGAAGAACGCACACCGAGCTTAGGACAGCGGGAGCAAATAATACTTCACGTCACTGGAACCACGAGTCATCAGCACAGACATTTAAACTTCACCAAGTCGATCTTCATACGTCCAGGGCGGGAAGCAAGCAGCAACAGGGCTCAAAAGTAAAAACCACGAATGAATCGGCCGCTGTTAGATTCCCGCCCTGCTTTCAAATCGAGCACAGAAATAAAAGTAAAAATCTCACCAACACTGACTAATCTACTCAGAAACATGTGTTTCTCTTTCTCCTTTTTATACAAATTAAAGCAATAAATAATTAAAACAGCACCTTTGCATAAACATCAGTACAAAAACCTAACAGTCAGTGGATTTACAATAAACATGAGTAAAACATAAGAGGATGGAGAGATGTATTCACACCCTTATTGGGGGAAAAAATAACCTTAATGAACAGCCCCATTTTTCCTGCAAACCAGAACCCTAGTGAACTACTCCAGATCATCCACATCCTCCGTCATGACGGTGCTGGTCTGTTCTGAGGTCACACCTGGAGAACAAAAACAGAAGAAAATGAGTATAAATCCTTCTCAAATGTGACATGCATAACTTCAGCAGCTTTATCAACTTGTTCAAATCAGAAAATGTATTCAGGCGTTCAAAGGTTTTATTTTTTTTAACAACTCTGACATTTTGACGTGAACCTTTATTACCTAGAACTTAATCTTAGGAACATCTGACAATCAGGAAAATTACAGACATTTTTACACATTTTTCAGGTTGTGATTCCACACGTGTCCCAACTGTTCCTGCTTTTAGCATTAAAAGCTACAGAACTTCGCACAAACCCATTTTACCACCAATGCTTGTGTCTGTTTTCAGACTCAAAACCCAACAACTACAAAATGTTTTTCTTATGTTAAGATATTGAGCTTGTTTTGGTCACAATTTCATTTTCCTATACCGAGATAGAGACCCTGACTTTGTTTGTCATGGTAACAGTTTCATCATTTCGCTCTGAGATAACGAGGCCTCAAGGGCTGGTTTTTGTGATACAAATTTCATTACCTCAAATGGATAAATGGACCTGAAGGATAATGTTGTCATAACTGGGTCATAATGTCGAAAAAAGAACTCAAACTTGTTAATGACAATTTCATTATCTTATTATTTTGAGATAAGGACCCCATGTTTGTTTTGTTATGATAAAAAGTTTAATATCTCACATTAGGATAAAGAGATTTTGTGTGTTTTTGTCATTTTATCGTGGCAAAATAATGTCATTTTAATGGTCAAACCTTATAGAAACTAAAGTAAAATGCCTGAATGGTTAAACTTTCCTATTAGAGATCAGTCTGTGGGAATTCCTTCCACCGGAAATCATATTATATATGTCAAATTATCAGATATTCTGCAGTATTCAAAAAGCATATAAAAATGTTTTTACTTGAAGCATCGTCATCATTGCCAGACTTCTTCTTCTCCATGTAGCCGTGACTGAGCAGCTTGGACATACTGACCGGAGGAGCTTTCTTATCGTAGGATCTGATGAGGAGAGGGTCACAGTGCAAAATCAGTCAAAAATAAATCTAATTTATGTAAATAAAGGTGAAAAGGAGATGAGATCTTACATTCTTTTATACTTGTTGGTCATGGACAGACCCTCAATCTGCTGAGCTGCATCATCTGGAGACATCTGCAGAAAATTAACCAGATTAAAAGGCTATATAAGCAGCAACAACATGACTGATGGCTGCAGAACTGCATGAATTTACCAAGTAACCAAACACATGGAGAAATGAGCAGCTGGAGAACTTATCAGGGAAGCAAAGGATGAAATAAGGAAGAAAATTTAAGGAACAAAATCTGCCATGCAACGCAAAAAAAACAAAAACAAAATATAGCAGCGTAAATAAAACCGACAAGAAACAAATCCAAAGAAAACATTTTGAAGTGATGCTCATTTACAAATGCAATGATATTGTCAACTTGATCAGATGTTTGTACCCTGGAAGCTCAGTGCCGTGCAAAAGTATTCACACTCCTAGAACCTTCTCACATTTTGTCAAGTTACAACCAGCAACCTGCATGTGTTTTATTGGGATTTTATGTGACAGACCAGATCTGGGGGTTTAACAAACATCAAACCCTTTAGACATCCTGGAAACTGGGAATCAAACATACTCAAACTCATAATTCCCAAAATGCTGCTTTTACTTACAGTCTTCTAGCAGAGTGTCACTGAACTCTTGTCAACAGATTTTTTCACCTAAGCTGAGGAACTCTGCAGCTCCTCCATAGATACCATGGGCCTCTTGGCTACTTGCCTGATAAATTCTTGCCTGTCTGTCTTTCCATTTGATGTTCATTGCTTGGCATATTGTTGTAGAACCTAACCCTGCTTCAAACTTCTCCACAACGCTCTCCCTGACCTGTCTGCCGTGTTCCTTGGTCTTCATGATGCTGGTTGTTCTCTAACAAACCTTCAGAGGAAATCTGGGTTTATCCTGAGATTAAAGTACACACAGGTGAACTATTTCCTCTGCATCCAGTTGGTCGCATAGGATTTTTTCATCAGTATTAGAGGAAAAGGGGAAGCCATACAATTCCACACAACACTTTTTTGGGTTTGCTGTTGGTATGTCAAATAAAGCCCAATAAACACACAGAAACGTGTGGTTACAATGTGAGGAATTGTGAAGGAGTGTAAGGGGGTATGAATACTTTTGCATGTCACTGTAATCCCCTTTACCCACATTAGAAAGAACAAAACTGAATATTAGAGATAACACCAATCACTGAGTAATTATTTCCCCTCAGTATTCCCAAAAAACTAAAACTCAATAAAGTATCTCTGGAAAATCAATTTTCAAATGTGAGAATGGAAAAATGAAGTTGGAACATGAAGGAAAGGTTATGATATAAAAACTGAAATAATGATGATAAGAAAAGATGGGGTGGCGTCTGCATGGCATGAATGTTGGGGAGTGACTAGTTGGGTCCATTCACCTTCTCTTTACCCTGGGAAACCCTATCAGTCTCTCTTTCCCAGGAGGAATTGTTATCAGTGCCAAACGGAGCAGCCAGAAGCTGCCTGCCCGCCTTCATCTGGCTGTCAGGGGACGATGCATTACTTCCGCTGAAAGCACAAAACCACGGTGACATTCTATGAAAGTTCTGGGAACATTTCTCCTGCAGCCGCAACACTTCGGTAACAGACAGTACGATCATGGAGCATTTAGGAACACGTCATCTTAGATGTCAAATCCATGTGTTTCAGCTACTTATTCTCCTCTGGCCTGATCCTATAAAACATTTCCCCTAAATTAGGCCTATCAACATGTGCCTCTTTATGGTGTCTGACATCTTGTTGGTGGTCTTACCTCTTTGACTCATCTGCGAACCAGTTGGGCGGATTGTAGGCCGTCTTCGGTGTGTCATCAGCATCAGCATCAGCATCGTGACTCAACAGGCCTGCAGTAGGAAGAGAAACATTTTTAATGAGGCTAAAGCTCGGCAGGCAGTAATGATTAACTCTTATCTCCTCTCTAAAAACACCATGAGGGATTTAACCTGCACCTAAATCAGCTCACCAGCCAAACTGTTATTACTAAAAGAACAGCCTAAATGAGAGTTCGCCATGTTTGCTTTTTTCCTTTGCATTCATTCATCACTCCGGAACAATTTTCTGCAATATTATCAAGGATTAGAAGTCCTTCTTCATCATGAAGACAAAAGGCCTCTAAAATATGAACAGGGAAGCAAACATACAGCTTGGTAGTGAAAGAGATTTCTCAATTGGAATCACAAAGGTGAATCTGTTTAAACTTGGAAGAAAGCCGAACCCAATGTTGGGACCATGGATTTCAAAAGTAAAACTCCGGTATACACTTATCTGGAGTTGTCAAAATAAATTGCATTTAACAGACTTTCAGCACAACTTCAGAAGGGGAAAAGGGGGGTAACAGCAGACTTCCCATGATGCCACTGGCTGTATAAAAACACCCCCTTTCCAATGGCCCGATCTCTCCAAGCCGGTTGACCATCGGACAAGGAGCAGACACAGCGCGCTGAAGTCTCTTTGCTGGCCAAAAAGACGTAACTCTTCAAACTGGATCCAAGAGTGTCACACGATCACGCGATCGTATGCATAAGTTAAGTACGGGCGAATCACTGTTTGTGTACCCGGTGATTTCATTCATAAAGAAGGGAACTTAAGGTATAAGCGTTGCTTACGTTCTTTCTTTGAGGACAGCAGAAACTGTGTCGCAGAGAACTCCTGAGTAGAGAAGCTGTTTCTACAAGCCAAGCCTGAAGGAAGGACAACGGCCCGCATCACCGTGGTTACGGTACTGGACAGCTGGTTGACGGACAGAACGAGCCGTATTTAAGCCACAGCCCCGGAGGTCAGGTTAGCCGAAGCTAACCACTTGTTGACTGTGGACGTTTCTTCAAACTTCGCCGCCCCGGACATCTTTTCCTCAACATGGTCAGAGGTTAGGTTTGGGCAGAATAACAGTTAGGATGAAATGATCTAAACGTTTTTCATTTTATGAAGTTTGGTTTTGTTTGTGTGAAACTGCTATCTTAGTGCTCACAGGCTATCTGCACACGTGATCAGCTTTGTGTTCTGTGTTTGTGTTTTTAAAGTTAAGACAAACTTTATTTAAAGGGTGATTTTAAACACAGAAGGTTGCTCATAACGCGCCGTCCGCGCTTATGCATTTTAAACCTTCCAATGACTGGTATTTTAAAGGTATGTGTTTGATTCTGGTGCTTAGCTTAACTGCTAACAGCTTAAGAACACGTGCTTAATACAGAATATTTAACAGAAAGGTTTAGTTTTCAAGTTAGTGAATAATAGTCTCTAAACATTATTCTACTAAATCTGATAACTAAGTAAACATTAAGCCCCATTTCTCCAGAAAGATTTGGCTCTTTTCCAAATATTCCCTTAATAATATTTCTTCAAATATTATTTTAATAAATAAAGGCAACTAATGAGACACCATTGAGAAATTATTCATCCAGAAGGTTGGTTTTATTCAGCAGATCATTCTTTAAAACATTATTTTATTAAAATAATTTATCTGATCTTGCATTGTGAATGGTTGTCTAAAGATATACTGATTACTGCCTAAGTTGGTTCCAAGACTAACTTAACTTCATTTCCAGATTCTTCAAGATAATCATTGGTTCTCAAACATAAATAACATTGCATGGTAATGTTGCATCACTCTTTTGGTCATGATTTTCAATCATCTTTAATCAACTTGTTTATATTGTACATAGCCCATTAGTCTTCATTATTCTTTAATTCTGCTTGGCAGTTTAGTTGGATTGTTTTAGCATAGTAAATAGTTTGTTGATTGAAATATGTTTGACTTTGAGTTGACTTATTTTTGTTAATAAATTCTTGTATTTTAAGAAATTGTGTGAATTCATTCCATGTGTGTGCAGAGTTTATGCTGTTCAATAATGTCAGAGCTTGGCTCACACCTTTCAACTTTGTCCTAATACCATCGCCTTACTGGGCTGGTATTCACAGGACAACCCTTAACAGACCGAAATATTATTTGATAAAATATAAAAATATTAATATTAAATAATATTATCAGATTAATAATCACAACACCAATATGGAACAGTTCATGCTCTAATTTACAGATGAAATATTCTGTCATTACCTTCAGATGTTCTGCTCCAGACAGAAACATCACCCCAAAACAACATGTGCCTTGCAAAGGTTGAACAAAAGCATCCCCTCAGCATTATGCTGCCGCTACCAAGTAATACTTTGTTTTTGTGTGTGCGTCACCATTTAATTTGATATTAAAGCTAAAGTAAAACCTATTGATTTAAATGAAGGTTTAATTTTTAAATAACACAAAAATTATAATTGGACTATAACAAAAGCCAGTGATCAATCAATCTGTCATCTTCCATTTATGCAGGATTTTAAACACCTAATCAGTTTAATAATCACCCACAGTCTGTGGATTTCAATGTCTTCCTAAAAACCACCCTGAAACAGTGATTTAATTCGGCAATGTTACAGATTCAACAAGCATATATAACTATATATACAGGGCATCTATATCTATATACACGCCACGGCAAAATAAAAGCCGCCACACCTTTAGAATACAGGTTTTTTTTACTTTAAATTTACTTTATTTTGAAAACCAACACCGCCGGCTCCTTCCTGCCTGCGAAGCTGCTACAGTTGTTCATAGACATAGACATTAATACGTCAATGCCTCTTTGACTGGGTTGGCCCGCTGCTGAGAGACGTAACCGTGTGCCGCCATATTGGTGGAGGCGCAGCTGCGATGTGAACTAGAACAAATATAGGGACTTCATTTCATAAAACCCATTTTAGCAGAGATTTATGATAATGTCTCACCTTATTTATTCACACACACACTTACGTTCGTAGGTACGACGGAGAATTATAGCCAGGCTAAGAGAACTTATTTATTTTTTTTAATTACAAGAATAAAGTCAGACTTTTTATGTGAAGTCTTACAGAAAAGGACAGCTCCTCATGGTTTGGTTTGGACTGAAAGAAACGTAAGTAATGTTTCTTCGGTCCATGCTGTCTTTGGAATGTTGTAGCTAGCCTAACAGCGAGAGACTATCACAGGTGAGTTAAGTTTATTTTGGTCCGACCCACGCTGCAATTTTACCGGAATGTCATGGGTCAGAAAGGAAGTGAAACACGCTGGCAAAGTAAAACACATCCACTTTGGTGAAAATACAAAACTAAAATGGTCAAATCGCCACGTAAACGTTACGCAATTTCAGATCCAGTTGGTTCGCAGATAGTTTCGTCTGGTTCATTCCCGAAATGGAGGATAAGGAACTGATTGTCGAAATAGAAAATAGAACTGTTTTATATGACATGACACACCCTACATACAAGGAAAACAGCCAGAAGGAAAAAGCGTGGATGGAGATTGCATAGGTTTTGGGAACTGGTGGCGAGTATGAAATATTGCATTAAAAATGTGTTATTTTCTGATTTCTGCTCTCAGTGAAGGCAGACGCTTTTCTGAGCCCTGCGTGAAAAGGCGTCCTACAACCGTCAAAGGACGAGCCTGTAAACAGAAAAGTGGAACTATATATTATTTTACTTTGCTGTAGTTGCGCCATAGTTAAATACCTCAGTCCCATCAACGGCAGGTGTTAGACTCCATATCTGTGAATCCTTTTTGTTAGACTTTGTTGAAAAGTTCCTTCCATGTTTATTTAAAAATAACTGAAAACCATAAACTGACCGAATTGTCCCAAAAAAAAGCGGCCACGGCCGCTGCACGAAGCGGAAAAATCATGGCGGACACCCCGACACCGAGGCGCCTTCAATTAACGAAAAATAAACGACAACCTGTTCACATACCTGCTAAATATCAAGAAAAACTTAATACAGTCAGTGAGTTTAGATAAAATATGATTCTTACCAAACTCTTCATTGTGCATATGTATATATACACTGCTCAAAAAATAAAGGGAACACTTAAACAACACAATATAACTCCAAGTAAATCAAACTTCTGTGAAACCAAACTGTCCACTCAGGAAGCAACACTGATTGACAATCAATTTCACATACTGTTGTACAAATGGAAAAGACAACAGAGGGAAATCTTTGGCGATTAGCAAGACACACTCAATAAAGGAGTGGTTCTGCAGGTGGGGACCACAGACCACTTCTCAGTACCTATGCTTTCTGGTTGATGTTTTGGTCACTTTTGAATATTGGTGGTGCTTTCACACTCGTGGTAGCATGAGACGGACTCTACAACCCACACAAGTGGCCCAGGTAGTGCAGCTCATCCAGGATGGCACATCAATGCGAGCTGTGGCAAGAAGGTTTGCTGTGTCTGTCAGCGTAGTGTCCAGAGCCTGGAGGCGCTACCAGGAGACAGGCCAGTACACCAGGAGATGTGGAGGAGGCCGTAGGAGGGCAAGAACCCAGCAGCAGGACCGCTACCTCCGCCTTTGTGCAAGGAGGAACAGGAGGAGCACTGCCAGAGCCCTGCAAAATGACCTCCAGCAGGCCACAAATGTGCATGTGTCTGCACAAACGGTTAGAAACCGACTCCATGAGGATGGTATGAGGGCCCGACGTCCACAAATGGGGGTTGTGCTCACAGCCCAACACCGTGCAGGATGCTTGGGATTTGCACTGAGCACATGTGACAGACGTGACAGAGTCTGGAGACACCGTGGAGAGCGATCTGCTGCCTGCAACATCCTTCAGCATGACCGGTTTGGTAGTGGGTCAGTAATGGTGTGGGGTGGCATTTCTATGGAGGGTCGCACGGCCCCCCATGTGCTCGCCAGAGGTAGCCTGACTGCCATTAGGTACCAAGATGAGATCCTCAGACCCCTTGTGAGACCATATGCTGGTGCGGTTGGCCCTGGGTTCCTCCTAATGCAGGACAATGCTAGACCTCATGTGGCTGGAGTGTGTCAGCAGTTCCTGCAAGATGAAGACATTGAAGCTATGGACTGGCCCGCCCGTTCCCCTGACCTGAATCCGACTGAGCACATCTGGGACATCATGTCTCGCTCCATCTACCAACGTCACGTTGCTCCACAGACTGTCCAGGAGTTGGCGGATGCTTTAGTCCAGGTCTGGGAGGAGATCCCTCAGGAGAACATCCGCCGTCTCATCAGGAGCATGCCCAGGCGTTGTAGGGAGGTCATACAGGCACGTGGAGGCCACACACAATACTGAGCCTCATTTTGACTTGTTTTAAGGACATTAAATCAAAGTTGGATCAGCCTGTAGTGTGTTTTTCCACTTTAGTTTTGTGTGTGACTCCAAATCCAGGCCTCCATTGGTTAATAAATCTGATTTCCATTGATGATTTTTGTTTGATTTTGCTGTCAGCACATTCAACTTTGTACAGAACAAAGTATTCATTGAGAATATTTCATTCATTCAGATCTACGATGTTATTTGAGTGTTCCCTTTATTTTTTTGAGAATGGCCAGACTGGTTGGAGCTGATAGAAAGGCAACAGTAACTCAAATACCCACTTGTTACAACCAAGGCATGCAGAAGAGAATCTCTGAATGCACAACACATCGAATCTTGAGGTGGATGGGCTACAGCAGCAGAAGACCACACCAGGTGCCTCTTCTGTCAGCTAAGAACAGGAAACTGAGGCCACAATTCGCACAGGCTCACCAAAATTGGACAATAGAAGATTGGAAAAACGTTGCCTGGTCTTATGAGTCTCCATTTCTGCTGCGACATTCAGATTGTTGGGTCAGAATTTGGCGTCAACAACATGAAAGCATGAATCCATCCTGCCTTGTATCAACGGTTCAGGCTGGTGGTGGTGGTGTAATGGTGAGGGGGATATTTTCATGGCACACTTTGGGCCCCTTAGTACCAATTGACCATCGTGTCAACGCCACAGCCTACCTGAGTATTGTTGCTGACCATGTCCTTCCCTTTATGACCACAGTGGACCCATCTTCTGATGGTTACTTCCAGCAGGATAACGCGCCATGTCATAAAGCACGAATCCTCTCAGACTGGTTTCTTGAACATGACAATGAGTTCACTGGACTCAAATGGCCTCCACAGTCACCAGATCCCAATCCAATAGAGCACCTTTGGAAAGTGGTGGAACGGGAGATTCGCATCATGGATGAGCAGTCGACAAATCTGCAGCATCTGTGTGATGCTATCAAGTCAATATGGACCAAAACTCTCTGAGGAATATTTCCAGTACCTTGTTGAATCTATGCCACGAAGAATTAAGGCAGTTCTGAAGGCAAAATGGGCCAAACCCGGTACTAGCAAGGTGTACCTAATAAAGTGGCCTGTGAGTGTACATCTATATATACAGGGCATCTATATCTATTTATACGCCACGGGAAAATAAAACCCACCACACCTTTAGAATACAGGGTTTTTTTTACTTTAAATTTACTTTATTTTGAAAAACAAACAACGCCGGCTCCTTCCTGGCTGCGAAGCTGCTACAGTTGTTCATAGACATAGACATTAATACGTCAACGCCTCTTTGACTGGGTTGGCCCGCTGCTGAGAGGTAACCGTGTGCCGCCATATTGGTGGAGGCACAGCTGCCTCTCACCTTATTTATTCACACACACTTATGTTCGTAGGTACGACGGAGAATTACGGCCAGGCTAAGAGAATTTTATTTTTATTTTTTTAAATTACAAGAATAAAGTCAGAATTTTTATGAGAACTCCTACAAAAAAGCGCAACTCTCCATGATTTGGTTTGGACACCTAAACGGTTTGAACAATTCCATGCTGCACACGCAAGAGGCATTTTGACTCTCCGACTTGACTCAACAACAATGGCGGCGACATTGGAACGCCGTTCAGCACTCGATAGGGCATCTACGTAGTGATGTCTATGTTCGTAGAAGGTGGCGAAAAAATTCCACATCCAATGGAGCCGCTCTCCGTCATTCTCCGTCAAATTATGAACAACTCCAATTTTCTGTTTCATTCCGGTCCATCTTGCTCCGGCCGGGTCAATCTATTTGATCAACTTGCATTGTGGCAGTGAAACAAAAGCAGCAGGAAAATTTGAATTACTCTTGAACTGATCTATCAAATAAAAACTGAGATTCATCAGTTTACCTTTGTGTCCTCCCTGCTTCGCCAACTTGACGTACTCCGAGTCGGTCTCAAATATTCCCACTCGCCGCCCGGTGCTCCTCTCCACCGCTGCGCTATCGGTGGCACTTTGGCAGAGACCAGGAATCTGGGAGGTTGGTCCAGTAACGCCGCTGTTGGCAGCCCCGGTCTTTATGCCTGCAAAGAACCAAGAATGACCTTTATTTAAATGCCGTGTAGTGCTCCCCTGATATTTATATGCAACAGTAGTCAAAATGCATTTCTTTATTTTTACTAGTGCTCTTATTATAATAAAAAGGGTTTTGTTCTATTGTATTCACACTATTATTAGACACCTAACCACATACAACAGAAATAAGCAAACTTAGGGAAAAATATTCCACAAATACTAACAAATGTTTTTTGAGGCACTAGTGGCCTTTATTTTATCATTTTTGATAGTAAGCAGACAGGAAATGGTGGAAAGAATGGGCAAAGGGTGTGCAGAGAAGGTCGCCGGCGCCGGGATTCGAACCCGCGACAGTCTGCGTCGAGGACTGAGGCCTCCATACATGGGTTAAACCTCTACACCACCAGTGCTGCGCCCAATACTAACAAATGTTGCAAAAAAAAAAGAGAGTGAATGCTTTATGAATCTCAATCAAGTTTTACCTCCAGGTTTGGTCCTTCGATGGTTGGGTACAGCTGCGCTCATTTTAGCTGAAGATGAAAGAGACTCTGTGAATTTAAGGACAAACATGTTAAATCTGTGAACTGTCTTATGTTAGGACAGACAAAAACAAAGCTAAAAGGTGTTGGAGGAAGAAATCTACAAACAATTTTCAATTAAAATAATAAGCAGCTGCAGAGTTTAAATGAACCAGTTTAAAATGTTCAAAAAAGAAGCCAAACACTAACTCCACAAGAAAATCCAATGTTTCTTTTTAACTTTTGGTGAGAATATTACAATATTTTTTCTGTTGGAAATCACTTAAGTTCCTGATTTATAGAAATTAGGGCTGCAACTGATGATTAACTTGCTAATCTGTAAACTTTTTTTCGATTAATCAGTTAATAATCGCATATCAAAATGTGGTTAATAGGAGCTTTTTTACAGAATTTGACGCTAAAGCTATGTTACTTGAGGAGATTTGAACATAGTGTATTTACAGACTAAGAAGGTTTTTCATCTTAAATGCAAAATCTAATTTTTTTTGTGTAAAATTTTGGCCTAATTACTGCTCTGAGTGGGTTGTTCTTTCAGTAAACGATATATTTTAGAGTCTATATACTCCAGTTAACGATTATTTGATTACTAAAATAGTTGACAGTTATTAAATCACTATTAATCCAATTAATTGTCCTAACATAAATTAAACTATGATGGTTTAAACTGAGGAAAAGTAGCTGTCTTAACTTGGAAGAAACGTCAAAAAGAAACAATTATAATGGATGAAAAGATTAGGAATATTACACGAAAGGTGAGATCTGGGTTTCTTGCCTGATCACCAGATCGATGGATGAATCAACAGATAGATCGATGAACAGATGCATGCACAGCCTATGGGTGGATGAACGAATAGACGCATAAATGGATGAACAGATTACACAGATACATGTATGGATGGACAAACATATCCATGCAGATGGATGCAAATGCATGACTGAACAGATGCATACAAATAAATAGATGGATGCATGGATAGTTCAACAGATGCATGAATAAATGGACGATCAGATCCATGGATTTAAAGGCGTGAACAGATGCGTGCAATGGATGTATGGATGAACAGATGCATGGATGAACATAGGCATGGAGGGGTAGATGAACCGATGCATTTTAGATGGATAAAGAACAAATAAATGCAAATAGCTGAATGGATGGATAAATACATGCATGGAATTAAAATGTAAAATCTGGCTATAGTGAGTGTAAAAGAGCCAAGAGCGGCCAAGCCTTGCTCAATTACTAACGCGGTTATTTCTATAGCTTTATTAAAAAATGATAAAAATGTACATAATACGTTTATCTAAGCCGTAACGTAATATGTATTACCCAGCTCATATTTTCGGCGCTATTGTGATGAATAAATTACTCAGATAAGAGGCTAACAAAGCGTTGCTAACTGAGCTGCCCGCCTAGCTTCCACCGATATCTTCATTTTTTACACTACCACGGCGCTGCTTTTTTAAAAAGGTGCCAATAACAACAAATAAATAAGAAAATGTAAATATTTCTTACTCTGGCTGTGCTGCGTATTTTCTTGTATTTGATGGGTTGCAGCAGTTAGATAGCCGCTAGCTTCTTTTTTCTTCTTAACACAGAGCTAACAGCTTCCTGTGGTACCTGATGCTCGCTTCCTGTTCGCAAATCAAAGATCGTGTGTATAAAATAACGCCCTACTCTGTCGGATTTTTAATCCACTGAAGACTGATGCGTGATGCGATAAGAGTGAGCCCTCTGTTTTACGCAACCTCTGTTGGTTACGTGGATACGTGATCTTTGTCCTGCTAAAATCAGGGACGTTTCTAGAAAGTTTTCAAATGGGTAGCCAGATGTTCACAAAAAGATGAATAGTACTTAGTGTGAGACTGATTTAATACAACAAAAACCATCCATTGGGGGTTCTTGAGTGAAAGGCACACTGTGGGTGCCCCCTATACAACACCACCTTACACCAAAATTCTTTAAATGTGTTTTACTTTTTACATAATCTATAGATACAACTGAGTAATTCAGTCCAGAATTTATTTCTGGTTTCATGCTTCAATCAATCTAAGGTTTAAAAAAAAATCGTTTTCAAGTTTAATTAGTCTAATTATTTCAGATTTTTTCCAGATTCTTTAAAAACACAGTCCTTTATCTTAGCATCAAATCTAAAGCTGTGAGTCTGAATTTGCATATTTCCCAACCGCAGTGTAAAACTGTTGTAGAAAAATTCGCATCCAGTGACTGATGATTATCACTCAGAATCAGCTTTATTAGAATCTTGCAAGAGAGAAGGATTTTACAGCATTGGAGATGTGCTCAGTAGTGCTGCCGAATCATTCTGACTAGACAAAACAAAAGTTCTCCTATAAGCTACAACAGTTTTCAATGTGGCTCTCATGAGACCTGTTGTCCCAGACATAACCTTAACAGTGTGGCATACATATTGTCTCACACAGCTGCAAGTAGAAGGCTGAGAAATCATTAATCTAAGACTAAACAGAGAAGAATAGAATAACACAGAGGGGTTCTAATACTTTTGTCAGTTCCTGTAGAGTATCAAGGAGCAAACAAGCAAGGCACTAAAATTTCCATAACAATCCACCCCTCTTCGATAATAATGAAACTAGTTTCATATGTTATCGAACACCTAAGAAAATTTTACTGAATGACAAACGAAGAAAGTACAAGAAAATTAATTTCAAAAATGTGAATTGATTAGTAATAAAATGAATAATATATACAAAAACATCTCTTCAATCAACAACCTTTTAAGAAATTATCAGATAAAATTAATACACAAATAAATATAAGAATAAAAATTAATGAAGAAAATATAGTAGAATATATTAGTACACCAATATACTAGCAAACATTTAAATCATGAGTTATCATCTACCCTGGTGTGTTCGGTACACATCTACATCATTAGAATTAGGAGGATTATTTCAATAGATTTAAATTGAATATCGGTAAATTTATTAGAAAGCATCATCATCATGAGAGTCGCTGTCAGACTCATCAGAGCAATCCATGGGTTCCTCTATACCTGTGAGGAGAGGCATCTGATATGACCTAAAGGAGTCCTCCTTTGACAGAGCTGTAGTGATCAATCTGTTAATTAGAGTGCGGAGGCAGGGAATGGCACAACATCCACAGCAAATGAGAATACCTGTAAAGATGGCAAAGGAAGTCATACCTGTAATAATAAAACCCTTCCACTTACCAAAAGTGTCAGCAAACCAATCAGGTAAAGAATCTACACCAGAGTCTTCTGTGATCATGTGATGAGCCAGGGTGCGCAATTCATCTAGGGCTCTCAAAGTGGAACAATGTTCAGGTGAGGGAGTCATGCGTAGAGCTAACATGCAGTCAAACTCATGGTCTGTGTTATATAACAAAGGAGCAGAAGTAGTGAAAAGTTGTGGTCTGGCTGAAGAACAGGCAATACACTCTGTCATGTTATTGGTTGTTGCAGTAAATGTAATCCATTCTAACCAGATGTTTTTTATCAGAAAATCCAGTTTCAACTTGTAACATTACTTCAGGTGATGAGACATTTAAGTAAGTCCCCAATGCTTGAGGAGGTGTGGTTGGGCTAGGAGAAGTGTTAACACCAGAAATATCTAGACTTTCATCAGGAGGCTTAGGCTGATCCACAAACTGAATCCGAAACAATCCCTGTGGGTCTCTTCCAGAAACATCAGCTCCTAAAATCAAAACAAGTTCATTAAGATCTGCACGTGTAGTAGTAGGCCAGGGATTCTTCCACATTCCCCTGACAGTTATTATCAGTGGATTATACCTAGTGTTGTCAGCTCGTTGAGTAGATTTGTCTCAAACGGATGTGTTCCCGTAGGCCCTGGGGAGTATAGTTAGAGTTTGGGTTGACATAACCTTTTGGATTTGAATTCCAGTAGACATAAGTCCAGTCCAGACACGGGTTGAGACCCCACTTTCCAAATGCTAGGGCACAAATGTACACATCTGCCTTCTGAAACCAACTGTCACGACCTTCACAGGGGACCACATCACAGAGGTCAATCCTCGCTGCCACTGTGGTATTCTTAGGAACCTGTATGGTTACCAGCCCTGAGTTCCTCTCTAAAATGGCCATCGGGACTGCTCTGCCTGTCCTGATGTGCATTTGAGCAACAAACACATGCGAATGAAAAAGACAAAATAACATAACATTGATGAATACAAAGAGTATCACATATGCAATAGTCTTTCCCCATCTCTTGTAATCCTTCATTTTGGAAGATTCGAGGCTGAAAGGAGGCATCCTCTTCTCGTCCAAATACTCCTTTTAACAAACGTTGCACCGCCCAAGGGATTATTGTGCCCTTGTCAGAACAGTGTTCTTCACCTTTTCAATCAATCTCCAGTGATTAGCTTACAGTTCGTAGCCTTGTGGTGGGCCGCTGTCCTCACACGTTAAGCAGGAGATGATCCAGGTAAAAGATTCTTTTGATCCTGGGGACCAGGAGAATCCAGAGGAGCTGGAATCCGCTTGCAAAGCGATGTGTGTATCCACGTGACTCGCTCTGCCACCTTCACAGAACCCAGTCACCTGGCACCAAAGAATGGAGGGGAGATGTGGCTGTCTAAGGTAGTGTCGCTTTCACCGTCTGTGTAACTTGAGAAAGCACAGTTGACAGGTTTTGACAGTAAGACAAAATCTTATCTTCACACAAAGATGTGGAGGGCAATGGTCTTGGCAATGTTCCCATGCCCAAATTAGGAGGTCTGCCAAACAGCACCTCAAAAGGATTGAGGTTTACTCGGGCTCTTTGCCTCATTCTCATATAAGTGAGCACAATAGGCAGGCCTTGTGGCCCAAGTAAGCAGTTTCTTCAAACAACACTTAGCTAATTTAATTTCCCAAAGTCCCATTATCACGTTCTAATGCCCCACCACTCTGTGGATGGTATGCACCAGTGCGTTTGTAGGTCAAACCCCAGGAACTTACTCACCTCCTTCATTGCTGCATTCACAAAATGAGGGCCCCAATTGTCACTAAAAAATTTTGAAGGAATGCCCCCCCGGGGAAAAATTTTGTTAAAAGGGGTTTGGTGACTGTGTGGCTGTCTGCGTTTTTGCTTGGGGGAAAAGTTTCAATCCATTTGCTAAACATGTCAAAAACAACCCAAAACCAATACTTTTCCCTTCAGATGGAGTGAGTTCAATGAAGTCCATCATAAGATGTCCAAATGGCCTATCTGGCTGTGGATGTGCAGCTTGAGTCATCTGTGGTTTTGCCTGCATTGTATGCTGCCACAGATCATACAAGATTGACAGAAAATTATGAGCATAAATACTGAAACCCCTTTTGTGAACCACTGAGATGTTAAAGCAGCTATCATTCCCTTTTTTTGGGGAAAAATGATCCAAAAACCATGTGTGAGCTTTGCAAATGTGGAAAAAGTGTTTGGGAAGACATGGTTTTCCCCGGGTTTGGGCCGATCCAAAACACCCATCAATGCATTTCGCTCCTGCAGGAGCCCCCAGCCGGGCTCTCTCTCCCACAGAAGCAAAGCTTTTGCAGCGCTTTCAGGTCATTAGAGAGGGGGAGGTGGGGGAGGGGGGGTATCCTTTGTGTGTGTGCAAAGTGGTTTAAAAGAGGAGCAGAAGAAGCTGCTAGTTTCGCTGCTAAATCCGCTCTGCTTTTCCCTTGTGAAACAACCCTCGTCCGAAGATGTGTGTGCTGCGCATTTACCACACAGAGATAGCTTTTGGGTTTAAAAAAATTGCTTTGAGCAGGTTAGAGACCTGAACATGGTTCGAAATGGGTTTTCCATCGCTTTTAAGGAACTTTTCTGTGTTTCAATTCAATTTCAATTCAATTCAATTCAATTCAGTTTATTTATATAGCGCCAATTCACAACACGTCGTCTCAAGGCACTTCACAAAAGTCAGGTACATACATTCCAATTAATCTTAATCAATGAACAGTGCAGCCAGATTCTTTTTATTTATTCAAATTGGATAAAAAGTTTTCTATCTAAAAAACCAGCAGATTGCATCGAGTCAGTGACTTGCAGCATTCACTCCTCCCGATGAGCATGTAGAGACAATGGACAGTCACTGCCGTTGACTTTGCAGCAAACCCCTCATACTGAGCATGCATGTAGCGACAGTGGAGAGAAAAAACTCCCCTTTTAACAGGAAGAAACCTCCAGCAGAACCAGGCTCAGTGTGAGCGGGCCATCTGCCCACGACCGACTGGGGGTTGAGAGAACAGAGCAGAGACAAAAAGAGAACAAAGAAGCACTGATCCAGGAGTACTTTCTATGGGAAGGAAAAGTAAATGTTAATGGATGTAGCTCCTTTAGTCCGTTTCACCTAGAAAAAAGAACAGAAAAACTCTGAGCCATTTTTTCAAGGTTAGAGTCTGAAGAGAGCTCATAGAGTTAGTTACAGTAAAAGCTCAGTCAATCGCCATGTCTAGGAGAGAGAAAGGGTTAAACACTGAAAGACAGGGCCATGTGGATCATCGGTAGAGGGTGAGCATTAAGTTGTTGCCAGCAGAAGCTTGGACGATGCCCCTCTCCAGAAAGTTGTTACAGGTAGACACAGTCAGGCCAGGTGTAGCTTCTAGGCTGAGAAAAGAGAGAGAGCAAAGTTAAAAGCTGAAATAACAGCAAATAATACAAAATTGAAGAGTAGTGTGAGAAAGTAGCAAAGAGGGTGAAAGTGGTCATTATGTCTTCCAGCAGCCTAAGCCTATAGCAGCATAACTACAGAGATAGCTCAGGATAACCTAAGCCACTCTAACTATAGAGGGCATTCGGGTTGTTTCCATAATGCCCCGAAATCATGGATTATACCAAATCCGTATCTCGAATCTGTGTAAATGTTTACAGTTTGATTTTCGGCTAATTTGCAAGCTTCAGTCAGGGCTACAAGTTCAGCGGTCTGGGCAGAAAAGTGTTTTGGCAGTGAGCCTGAAAGAAAAGTTTCATGGGACGAACACACTGCAAAACCCACCTGATTCCTACCAGTATCAGGGTTTGGAGAAGCCGAACCATCAACAAATAAAATCATCTCTGGATTCTCCAGAGGTATCTCAGAAAGGTCAGGCCGGGGTGTGCAAACTTCCTCCAACACTGAAACACAGTTATGAGGCTCCCCATCTTCTGGCGTGGGGAGAAGTGTTGCTGGATTGAGCACAGTACACCTTTTAACAGTTATATTTGGCATGTCCAGAAGAATTGATGTGTATCTCAGCCAGCGAGCAGCAGAAAGGTGTGATGTTTTTTGTTCAAGCAGAATAAGAGCAACAGAGTGTGGAACCAAAACTGTGAGGTCTGCATATCCAACAATGTCTCTAGTAGCCAACACAGCTTTTTCTGCAGCTGCCACAACACGAAGGCAGTTAGGTAGACCCATAGCCACGGGGTCCAATTTTGCAGAAAAATAAGCAACAGGTCGCAGGTTATCTCCATGATATTGGAGGAGAACTGATGTCATGCAACCATGCTATTCATCAACAGCCTGAAAAAAAAAGGTTTGTTAGGATTCGGTAATCCTAAAGTAGGAGCCTTCTGCAAAGCCAGCTTAAGTTGTATGAAAGCTGCTTCTGCTTCAGGTGTCCAAACAATATTGTCATGAGATTGAAGACCTTTACCATGCATGAGAGCACCCAACAGGGCTTCCATAAAGGAATAATTAGGAATAAAATTCCTGCAAAATGAAGTCATGCCCAAAAATGACATCAACTGTTTTTTGTAACAGGTCTTGGAATGTTTTGCACTGCATTCACACGCTTTGAGGAAAGAGTTTTACCTTCAGCAGAAATAACATGACCTAAAAAGGTTACTTGTAGCTGGACAAGCTGAAGTTAAGAAAGAGAGGCCTTGTGGCCCTCTGAATGCAAATGTTTCAACAGTGTGACGGTGTCCTTCTCACATTGCTCCTTAGTAGGACAGCAAAGCAGAAGATCATCAACATACTGCAATAAGGCAGAGCCTGAGGTCAACTCCAATGACTCAAGACTAGCTTTCAATGCAGCATTATATATAGTTGGACTTTCACAATAACCTTGACACAGACGGGTGAAAGTGTAAGGTTTTCCTTCAAACTCAAAAGCAAACCAAAATTGGCTCTGCTTATCAACAGGTACACTAAAAACGCATTTGAAAGATCAACAACAGAAAAAAACTTTGCATCTGGAGGAACTTTTGACAAAATAGTGTGCGGTTTGAACTGTAGGAGCTCTGGCTTGTACTGAAGCATTTACAGCTTGTAAATCTTGCACAAACCTCCATTCAACAGGTTCTCCTTTATTCCTGATCTTTTTAACAGGAAAAAGAGGAGTTCTTACAGAAGAACTTTCACAAGGAACAATAATTCCTTCTTTCAGAAGTGATTCAAAAACAGGTTTGATTCCTGCAATGGCTTCTGGTTTGAGTGGGTATTGTTTCACACAC
This sequence comes from Crenichthys baileyi, assembly GCA_036173005.1. Classification (NCBI taxonomy): domain Eukaryota; kingdom Metazoa; phylum Chordata; class Actinopteri; order Cyprinodontiformes; family Goodeidae; genus Crenichthys; species Crenichthys baileyi. Next base: position 222,952 of record JAHHUM010000643.1, read on the forward strand.
AGTCTGTAGTTTGACTTTGGAGTCACAACAACAGGTTCACAACCTTTTATGAGTCCCACGTCATATTTACTTTTTGCCCACAGGCCAGGAGGCACCTGGACCAACAATGGATGTGAAGTGGCGTCAATTTCAACAAAGGGAGCCTTTTGGGAAAACAGATCATTTTCTGGGATCAACTGAACAGTTTCTTTGGCAGTGCAGTGTGCTAAAAAAAGGTCTTTTAAATGCAGAAAGTCTCTTAGAAAAACATAAGATTAGAATTTGTTGGTACCACAGTTCCAATCAGATACTTTTTCACATTGCAACCAAAATAGTTCACATCTGTCCACTTTTGTGTTACAGATTTTGCCAAAGCGATGTGTGGGACAGTATCTCTTGTTTTGAATAACTGCAGCTGGTGTGAGTTCAGACAAACAGCAAGCGCGGCTGTATTAGCATTCCAATACAGCATAGACGTGGTTTTTTTTTTCACAAAAAATGCGAACCAAGCTTTCTCATCTTCTTTGTCAGAACCCAACGACATATGAGCAATACAGTTTTAAATCAACAGCTTGCATAAAATCACAGGAGGAATTTACAACGGATCTAATCTCCTCCAACAGCTGTTGTGACACAATGAATTTTGCACTTTCCACTCATAAGCATAACTTAATGCTTGTGGACTGAACTGTACTGCAGTAAACACTGTGTCAGCCTGAGTAGAGACCCTTACCCCCTCTGGGGTGAACATTAGAATGATCCCTAGCTTGCACATCAAATCTCTACCCATCAAATTTACAGGACACAATGATGATAAGAGGAAACACTGTTTGAAAATAAACCCATCAGGTGTTACACAAGCCATGGGCTTTGTAACATGTTTCCTTGTCGTCTGCCCTGATGCTGACATAGAAAAAACATGGTTTCCGGTGAGTTTTGGGGGTGTTGAAAATTCCTCTGCCTTAACAACAGAAGAAGTTGCTCCTGAGTCTACCATAAATGATATTTTCTTTCCTGAGACTATAAGATCAAACATTGGGAAAGCTTTATATGCCTCTGAGGTAAAATAAGCATAAGTTGGTATATATTTTCTCTCAAACTTCTTTTCCAAAACAGCAATTGCATGTTGCACTTTAGTCAAGTCATCACAGTCATTGCAAAGTAGCTTTTCATTGCTTGAAATAGGAAGAGAAGGAAAAATGGATTGAGCATCGGTATGTGTATTTGTGCGTGTGTGTCTAACTGAGACATGGGACAGGTAGGAAAAGAGTGTGGAGCAGCTGGGTGTGTGTTTAAAAGGTGTGGTGTGGTACCGCTTTGACGAGACGGCTGACACTGTGGTGGGTTGCGCTTGCCCTCCTCTGCCTCGGTTAGTCAATCAGCCTGGTAAGATGCGGCCTCAGCTGGGTAGGGGCATTGCTCCCTCCAATGTCCCTTTCTGCCACACTTGAAACAGATATCTGGATCATAAAAACGTCTTCCCGGACCTCTCCGTGGGCCTCGCTTTCGTCGATATCCTCCCTCTCTATTCCTTCCGACATTTTGGTACATCGTAATCGTGGCTAGATGCAGTTCTTTGTCAGATGCTTCTTTTTTACTCTGCTGCCGATCTTCAAACATGAGTTGAGCATGTTTGGCATGTCTGCGAACATCAGCAAGGTGAGGATGATCAGCCCAGCCCACATATGCCCCCTTAAGATGTTGTGCTAAAGGTGGAAGCATTCCTTTTATGACTGCATCACAAACAAGGGTCTCCCAAACCCCTGCTTCTGTACCCACTTCTGTGGGTGTTTCTATTCCACTGTACTTGGTCACTGCTTCGATCACTCTGCTGATGTTAGTCAGCTAGTTAGTCTCTTCATCACCTTTCTGCTTGCAGGCATTGATGTTGGTCATATTGATCTTTCGGGGAAACTCTTTCTTTATGGCAACCGCCAGGACATCAACGGCATTCCTGTACTCCACATTTGAATTATTATCCCAATCCTCATGTTTCAGACGTAGGTTTGGAACAGGGAGCTTGTTATGGATTTTTGCAATGTCAGACACAGTTATTTTACGTGTCAGGATTCTGCGTATTTCAGCACCAGTAGGACGATATTCCTTGCAAAAATCAGAGAAATTGGTGGAAAAAACTTCACCTGACTGAGATAGGTCAGGGAGAAGTTTTGCACACACCTCGATGTCATGAGAAGTGCAGGATCGGAAAACCAGGTTATGTCCATTTGGACCCATTACTTCCCCCATAGGTGCAGTGAGAGTATGTCCCTGAGCCCTCTGTCTGGTATGAGAAGACGGAGGGCTGGAGCTCGGACCTGGCAGTGAATCAGGAGGATCTGAGGAGCTGTACAGATGTGGTGTTAGAGCTGTCTTCCACCTTCAGTGACTGCTGTTGCTGCCAGGCTGCAGATGTGGCTGATTCTCCAGCTGGAGGTCTGGAGGTCGCTGCTGCAGAGGAGGAGCTGTCAGGCTGCTGTTCGTTTCTGATGGGTCGGTAAACATATGAGTCCTGATCGTGGTCCACCACAGCCGCCAGAGTCGTCAAAGCTCGTAGATCAGAGTATAGAGAGTGAGAAACAAGAGAAGTATTAACAGAAGTGTCAGACTTTGCAGCTGGATTTTAAGGGGGTGGGGTTATTTTGTGTATGTTTGCATCAGTATTAGGACCAAAGTTGGTAAGAACAGGTACAGAGATAGAGCTTTTATTTTGTCGCCCCCCGTGTCTTTACTGTCATCCTGATTTCCTGGCATCTATTTAAGAGGTTTTTTTCTTTTGGCGTCGCTCAGCTTCATCTTTCCCAAAATTTAAGCATGCTTTATATTTTTCATAGCCTGGTAATCTTTTGATCTATTTTCTTTGTCCCTCTAATTTTTCCTCCCTTTTCTTTAATAGCTTCTTCAACCCTCTGTAAAACTGTAAGATTGTATGAACCTCCTGCAGGAAAGTTAAATTCGTTAACCCATTTGTTTTATGCACTCAGGCTTTGTGGACATATTTTTTACCATGAAATCAACGTTTTTTTCCCTGGGGGGAGGAGGTAATCCCTTAGAACTGAACTGCTATCTCATACTTGACAGCCTTGCCACACCCCTTTACTTACTGGTACATGGGGGAATATTCCTTTAAAACGGCAGACGTCTCCACAAGAGTTTAGAGCTTTATGGCACCCTAATCGCCTTCCCCCTAACTTACTGGTTAGGGGAGCCTCACTCAACCGTACAGGGAGGGGTCTCTACTGGTGAATTACTGTTCACCCGTGCGCAGCATGGCATCAACCGCGCCAGCAAGGTCCGTACACCTCGCTCCTGGTCCAAGGCGGGAAAAATCCCAGATCCCCTTTGTCCCCAGTAGAAAACTGTTAGGTTTAACCTTTTAGTTAAAATTTAAGAAGTCCTTATTATTATTTAGCCTTTTATGATTTTTCTCTATTTTTGCAATTTAATTTTAAGGCCTTTGGTTATAATTTGTGTTGTTTTCTTAATATAATCTAATGATAATAATTAATTGTCCTGATTCAAGATCTCGCCATCTCTGGGAAAAAATCAGGTTCTTTCTGGATTCCAGTGCTGAGTCTCCCAGGAACCTCGACGCAGAAGTCCTCCTTCCCTGTAACACTAAGCGAGGTAAAGGCAAGGAATCTCTTCCAAGGCTGGCGCCTGGCGCTTCTTCGTCGATGTCCCCAGGGTAAATCAGTCAAGGAATCCTGTTCGTGACGCCAATTGTTGTAGAAAAATACACATCCAGAGACTGATGATTGTCACTCAGAATCAGCTTTATTAGAATCTTGCAAGAGAGAAGGATTTTACAGCATTGGAGATGTGCTCAGTAGTGCTGCCAAATCACTCTGACTAGACAAAGTAAAAGTTCTCCTATAAGCTACAACAGTTTTCAAGGTGACTCTCATGAGACCTGTTGTCCCAGACATAACCTTAACAGTGTGGCATACATATTATCTCACACAGCTGCAAGCAGAAGGCTGAGAAACCATTACTCTAAGACTAAACAGAGAAGAATAGAATAACACAGAGGGGTTCTAATACTTTTGTCAGTTCCTGTAGAGTATCAAGGAGCAAATCAAGCAAGGCACTACAATTTCCATAACAATAACCATATTTTCTTACAGTCCTCTTACAATGCACAACACTGGGACGGCTACTCCCGATTAACTAAACAAGTAATAGAAAAGTTTTTCGGGGCACAACTAAGATTTTTTTTTTCAGTCCTCGTGCCACTCATGACAGGATGGGTCCCTGGGTGGAGAGCCACATTGCCCTTATTAAACACCTGCCAATAAAACCATCAGAAGAATAAGGTAACAGATATCATCTCAAAGCTGTATTTGAGTGTCAGCCGTAAGGGATTGACATTAAGGTTGGCAAAGAACACATTTAATTACCAGAACCAACATACACATCTACTACTGGGTGGTGGTACCATTGACCAAAATAACCAATCATTAAAAAAACACATAAGGAAGGGCATCAATTTGGTTTCAGCTGACTAGAATTACTTCTTTTAGCTTTTCAAACTAATGCACTAAGAAATTAGCTGGGATGTAATTTTACTATGACAACTTAATGGTTTTATTTAAAGGAAAATATTCTGCTTATTCAGCTAAAACTATAAGCAGGAAACATGGAACATACAACACATTGAAATACATTTTAGCATTTAAAATAGGTGACATGATAATTAAAACATTTCATAATGCTAAAAATACCAAGATCTGCTAGTGTACAAAGAAACTGAACCAAACTGAAACTGATCATGAAAAAAAATGAAAAGAACATTGAATGTACACCAAGCTAAACATAAAAAACAATGCTTTCTTTGGTATACAAATAACTGACAACAGGACTTCTAATTTTACAGAAAAAAGCATTAGTAGGAAAATCAATATAACAAAATGTTTAAATGCTATTATATGGCTAAACAGAGCAGAAATTAGGCCACAAAGAATTATACTTCAAGCTAAGATTTATTTGGTTCTATATTTGTCACAGACATCTTTAACACAAACATTTGCTTAAAAATGTTTTCCCGTTCAACATTCAAAACCAAAGAAAAACAGCATGCAGGTTAATGTTTTAAAAACTAAAATATTAGGAAACAATCGCCTTAGTTTGAACATGTTGCTGAATTGCCCTGATTGGCAGTGAAACTGGACTGACTCTTCTTTTCATTCCATGGTGTTGGAGATCCCTCAGAGGTCTTTACCACAGTCAGGACAAAGGATGTCATCTTTGAACGTCAGGAAGCCTCGCCCAACCAGAGACACACCGCACTTTTGGCAGTTGAAGCAGTCGTTGTGCCACTGACGATCTTCAAACGAGATGTACTTGCTGCCCCTGAGACCTGGGATAAAAACAGCAGAGAGGAGTCCCATGATTTTCCTAATGAAATAACTCTGTAATTGAGGGTCATTGGAACCACCAGATGTAGAGGGAAGCATATCTTGAGAATATTGACCTTATATTGAAGGTGTTGCTTAAGTTGTTAAAATCAACCAACTGTACGTTTTAAGGAGGTTTGGTAAATCTTTTCAAGTTACCTTAATAACTAAAAGGTGTACTAAAACTAACCAGTGCCACCTCAGTGGCTTAAACAGTTTTTTTCAAAGAGTAAAATAGAATCTGAAGATTTGTGCAGTATCATTTTACCACTTATTGGGCTGGTGCAGTAGGCACATTTCTTTGCAAACAGGTTACAGAAGCATTCAAGGCAGTAGGTAAGGTCATCACGAGAGGTGAATCTCTGGCCGGCAAGCTGCATTTTGCATCCAGTACAAACAAAGCATTCCTTATGCCAAGGCTGGTCATGGTAGCTCACCCCTCCAGTCGTTATGGGCTAAAACATGGAAAGAAGTAAAACAAAAAAACAACATAAAGATTTCAAAAACACTGGTTTGGCCATCACAATTTTTGATTGTATGGCAAAAATACCTTAGCTATTACATTGTTTTTCATTAAAACACATTTAATTCAGGAATAGTGGTTGTAATATGTTTATTTTTGGTGAAAATAAAATTTTTGATATGAAGTCACTGTACAGTAAAAACCTTCAGACAGTCATTTACATTTTATGTAAGAAAATGTAATAAGAAAATGGATGGACTAACTATTAAGAAAGCTAAATGTAAAGGAGCACAAACCTGAAGGGACTCTCAAAAGCTAAAGTCTAATTCGCATTAAGGTGAAAATCTGAATATCAAACTACACTAGAGTCTCAAGGAGTCTACGGGCGAGAGGCGGGGTACACCCTGGTCCATCGCAGACCAACACATAAAACTAATTAGCCTAAATTTGCAAAGCAGATAATGGCTTGTGAATTTAATGAAATTCATTTTTAAACACTAGACATAACTTAAGCACTAGGCATAGTGTACATGATAAATTGGCAATGTGACGAGCGGTCTTGTTTGTACAGCTACTCTTTGTAAATGTTTACAACATTTAAGCCAAATAAATAAAACTTAACATAAACTATAAATAACACAGAGAGGTTTTAAATAGAAAAAAACAAATCAGAATTTACAAAATGAATCAACAATTTAGCCTATGACTGTTTTTATGCTTCCAGCAACCTTTTATTAACAATATTAATCCATAATTTATAATAAAAGGTATTATGTTACATATTTACCTAGTTCCAAATTTTAACCGAAACAGATATTTTCAGCATACCTTCTCTGAATTAGTAGATTTGAAGTATTTTCAGGCAACTAAAATATCTTATCACATCTTTATCAGAATATCGTCTGTGTTCAAAAAGTCATAAATGTAATTTTTTGTAGAATTTATCCTCTCCAAACAATATAGGTAAATCAAGTAACTATTAAAGGCGAGGCAGCAAGTTTTTCAACCCTTTTCTGCTTTAGCACTCTTTATAAATGAGTGTGATATTATACTTTGCAGTCATTTTGGCTGTTTGTTGCTGACTTATTCAAAAGTGAAACAGATGACTCTGCCTGTGCCAGGTTTCACGACAAAAAGACGCCTCCGACTCCTGCCTGCTTGGCCATCTGTTTCTTGCTCGTATTTGTTATTTATCAAATGAGTCTTTGTAGCAGTATAATTAGCAATCATACCAATATTCAGCTCATTTGAGCACAGAAATAATATAATATGGCCGTTTTTTTTTGAAGGACATATGACCATTGTAGCAGAAAGAGGCAGTTATGCGTGTTGAAACGATAGAACATGGTTAGGCTGTTTACCTTCTCGCAGTGGACACACTGCAGGGCGAACTGTTTCTCATAGCAGGCCAGACAGTAGTTGTTGCCATCCTTCTTGACAAAGCTCTTGGTGCCAATGGGCTGCTGGCAGGATTTGCAGATGAAACATTGCTCATGCCAGCTGGTGCCCTTATGCTCCATCTTCTTAGTGCCTGGATTAGGAATATTGAGTTACAGAGTTCTTTGATTTTATATCAGTCATCTTTTATGCTAAACATGTACTTTCTGTTTAACTATTTACAAAATAGTAAAAGAAAAGGTTTTCAACCTGGCATGATGGTCTTCAGGCATGCATGGCACTTGGAGGAATACTCAACACAATAGCAGTCGGTGCACATCAGGAGATCATTCTTGGTGGCAAATGGCCGGTCGACTATGGATCGGCTGCACTTGTTGCAAAGGAAGCACTCACTATGCCAGTGACGGTCCTTGAAGGACAGATCCTTCAAAAAAGAAGGAGTTTAGAATTTTTTATTTCACTTAAATATCCCTTCAGCTGCTAATTTAAATACTAATTTCAAAAAAATGGAAGAAGGTTTAACAAAGTTCTTTATTAGTTGGAATGGAGTGAGAATTATTTTTGGTGTAGAGAACCTGCTGCCTTTCAATTTAACATTTAGCATCTTTATGTCACAGTTTATTTGATTTGATAATATTTAGAGATTCACCAATACGACAATTTGGGCCCATACCAATATCTGATAGTATTATTATTGCCATTATGGCCGATTACCAATGTTTACAGACATTGTATATATTCTATATATCTCCCTACCCTTTCAACACCATAAAAAACAACCCCATTGACATTGCTTCTCTGCTTCAGATAAGCACTCTACAATCCTGCATCACTATCACTGTCACATGACCAAACAAATACTACATGCCCAACCCCTTCCCCTTCTCCGCCAGAACCACAAACAGCAACAAGATGGAAATAAACACCGATTATTAACATCGGACCAGTTTTACTTATCGGACCAATACCAGCATGTTAGAAAATGACTAGCATCGGCCGCTGCCAGTATTGATGCAGATATATAGTGCATAACTAATAATATCTTTACATTTTAGTGCCTTTTTCTAAGAAGATTTTTGATGGTTTCAAAACTAAATTTTAAGTTTTAATTTATCACTCACTGTACGCCAAAGAAGTATGCAATATTCAACCTTTGAAGTTGCAAATACATTTCTCTGTCACTTAATCAGTTGATGACATTATGAAACCCAGGCTATAAACTTTTTTCAATTATGTAAAAGAAAAAAGTTGTTCTTAAACCGCTAATCAAACCACTTTAGCATAACTAGTTAGAGATGAAAGTGTCCCAGAAGTTTGTTTTAAAACGTATCATCTTATCTGATGCTGTTTCATTTATCTAATTTCTAAAATGCTTGGCCTCTTTTTTTTTTGAGTGTTTTGTTGTCTCTGTCACAACTTCTTGAAAAATTGTAGCTGTAAAAACAGACCTATATTTTTTTAAAGTCAGCATTACCATGGGAGATCCTAGGCAGCCTGTGCTTTTAACACTAGTGTCTTTAGGTTGTTATGGATGAACAACCTAGAAAGTTAACTAGAAAGACCACTGTATGATGTGCAATTGCACTGTTATGAAAGATAGAAATTAAATATTGCATGCTTGTTTCCTTGGTAGCTTATGTATATGCAAATGTTTACAATGCAACATGGCTTGCTGCTGCAGGAAGGTATAAAGAAGCAATTTAAAATTTCAGTGAATCGTTTATATTTCAGAGTATAGTTGATATCCTAGCACACATTTCACCACCTTTAGCACTGTGAACATGTGCTGTAAAAGTCAGGGGATTATTGAGATTGTAAAATAAATGTTGTTAGCTTTATGTCTGTTGTAGAGTAACACTGAAATAAAAAATAACACAGCTGAACCAAAATCTCCACTTGTCTTCTTTCTTTATCTAGCATCAGCATTGCAGCAGAGCTAAATTAAAGGATATTTCAGTGTCACTTTCTTTATTTTATTTTCTGTTATAAAACTTGAAAGAAATACAAAAAGAACTAATGCCAAATCTGACCTTGTTGCTGTTTACAAACAAGCTAGCGTTAGCTAGCAGTCATTTACAGAAAGTAAAACAAATAATACACATTTACTCCTACATGAACCCTCGATTTTTAATATCAGGAATTATTTCTGATTTAATAATTAACTTTTGCCTTATGGCAACCATTTGGGCAGATAATAATTATAGTGAATGTGCACTGAGAACATTATTTCTTATTTATTATATTTATTAGCTAATGCTTGTAATTGTACAACATACATATGCTGCCAGCATTTGTATAGTGTCAAGGTTATATGAAAGACCTATAATTCTATTACTCCATGTATAAATTCCTACAAGATTAAAATGATGCTAACCTATTCAAGGTTAGTAGGGATTATCATGAAACCTTTATTTAAGTTGACCATGTCAAAGAATGACCAAAGTTGACCAGCAACAAAGACTTGTACTTAGATTAGAGATAAAACAAAAAAACATGGATGCATCACCTTGCTGGTGCAGCTAATGAGCTTCTTGCACATTTCACAGTTGCTGGAGAAAAGACCCTCATAGCACTTGATACAGTAAGGATGTTCCTCCTTCAGGATGTACTTCTGCCCATACAAGGAGTCCTTGCAGTCTGTGCAGTCATAACGCTCAGACATGTTGACTCAGATCTCCTTGTGGAGTCTCCTTCTCTGCAAAATAAAACTAAATTAGGTAAAAAGATGGCCACAGTAATTACATAACTTTACAGAATAATTTATCATGCAGAATATGGAGGTCAGGTTGAGTTTCTGGTAATCCAGAGGAGATTTGAAAAACGACAACTGTATGGCCTCAAGATCATGGGGTTGTCATATCAATTAATGACATTAACATTATTCTTCTTCTTTTCTTCATTGTTTATTTGCATGGGGACAAGCATTAAGTCTAAGTGAATGCTGAGAATATTCCATTTTTTAAGAACATGTCAATGATAATATCTAACAGGTTTTCTTTCCAAAATTTTTATTGTTTTGTTATATATCATTCTTGAAGACCTGATGGTTTTTGATGTTGCTTGGGACCAGGAGGTCACACAGATTTTCTCTTAAATAGAAGAGAATCATAGAATGCAGCCTGAAATGAAAGAAAAGCTCTCATTAGTCTAAATGAATGCAGGTTTGCTTTTGCAACTCTGCTAACCATTTTAAGATGTTTAAACCTGCTTAATGTGTTTACCATTCATTTTCAAATTGAAATGAGAAGTACTGATTACAGACTGGGCCCTGGAAGAAACAAAACTGAAACTGTTTTTTTAAGATAATACATGACTTTTCAAACCATGCTGCAACAGAATCTAGATAACATGACAGTTGTACAGAGACAGATGTGATGTCCTTTCCAGCCTCTTTTACAACAGAGTTTCAGCATACATTTGAAAACCTGCATCAAGACCGGCTTCAGGCAAATTGTTTATGTACAGTAGAACAGTAGAGGACCAACAGTAGAGGACCAAGAACTGAGCCCTGTGGTACACCAATTTTGACTCTAAGAAGGGATGATTTCTCACCACCAATGATAACACAAGATATGACTGAAACCACTGCAAGGTTTTAACAGAAAATGTATTTAGTTTTGTTATTAGTGTATCAAATGCCCTTTTCAGGTCTAAAACTACTGCTTCAATCACTTTGCCCTGATGTAGTGAGGACTTAACCTATTCAAAATAAAACAAGTGGCAGATTCTGTTGAATAACGAGGACAAAAAACAAGCTGTAGTGGATGTAACAAGTTGTAATAGCTTGTTCCTTAATTGGTGAGCTACCACTTTCTCCACGACTTTAGAAAATACGGGTTGAATACTTAATGGCCTGTAATTACTGCTCAAAGACATGCTAATCAGATGAGTTAGTGGTACTGAGAAAATATCTTGGTTTTTTTCAGAAAAATAGTGTTTAAGTAAAAAAGATCTTCTGAGTGGCTGTTTTCAAGTTTATCTATTATAGAAATTAATTCTCTCTCATTGTTTTGTTGCAATAAAATAAATTGGCGAGTGAAGAATCACTGGTACACAATTTTCTACAGGACATCCTTTGAATTTACTTGTGAGCTCCTCCACAGACTATACAAAAACTCATTAAAACTATTTGCAGTCTGCTTGTTGTCTGTTACCAGCTGCTTCACAATTATTCAATTTATATACCACTTCCTGAATACCTACTGGTTTAGTTAAACATTTATTTCCCTTCAGCTCCCTTGATTTCTAATAAATAATATCCAGCTGTCCCATGATCAACCTGCACCAGAGCCAGTGCTCAAAGCATTTAAGCATTAACAACTGTTTAATTAAGTACTGCATTCGACAAATTAGCCAGAGGAAGGCCAAAAACATTGAAGTAAATTCCACCTTGTGAATGGAAATGACATGACTTTAAATCTAATTTGTACTCCAAAATGAAGTTTGCAGGCTTGATGTCCAGAGGTAGTCTGAATTAGGTTGTCTCCTCTTTAGTTTTATGAAACGGAAAGCCAAAACATCTCATGCATCCAATAAGTAGGCCTCCGCACTTATATGTGTCATTAGGATGACATCCAGCTGTTTGGGGATAATTGAATGTGTTGTCATAGTTGAAAAAAGAGGCAGCATCCACAACCTCAGTCCACCCTTTCTACCTCCTAGATTATCTGTAATTTTCCCAGGATACACTCTACTCTTTCAAGAAGGGCAAACTGAGTTCAAGTAATTGTGCAAATTTTTGCACCCACTACACCAGTATTTGCCAATCGTTTTAGCTTCCAACCCACAACAAAACAGCAGCAGAGAGTTGAGATCCTAACAATCCCTGGTTGAAGCATTGCAAGTATAAAACACTTTAAGTACATTCATAAAGCAATGACTTTATTTGTAATTAGCAATCACTTTTAAAATGCATTTGATGTCTGGATATAAACTCCAGACCTTCCAGTTGTTCCTGATCCCACCTTTGGTAACTACTGCTCTATATGTCAAGAAGCATACGTCGGTTCTTACAAATAACTTCCGTTTTATATTTCTGGTATTATTTTTATCCTTCAATCTGGAAAGTCTAAAATGCTCAAAACCTCTTTACTTTCTATGTTTCATGAAAATAACCTAAAAACACTTTTTTATCAGCTTTAAAAACCTCTCTGTGAAACTGTCTATTAATTTTATACTCCCTTTTAGAGTTCTCTCTACTTTATATGACATTTACCTCAATGAAACCAGTTTAATTGTTCATATCTCTAGGAAATATCTCTACTTCCTACAGAAACCAAGTAGTCATTTTTTTGTCTTTGTACCTAGATTCTGCAATGAAACCACCTCTATCTGCTATGACCCCAATCCTCTCTACTTGTCCATTGTCATACTTCCAAAGACTGTACCTTTACTTTCTTTTGGTAGCTACAGTAATCTAATCAACTTCAAGCGAAACCAGGATTATAGTCCTCTAATCAATAAACTTTAACTCTGTAGAATTAGTTAGGATTTTCTCCTAGTTTTGATGCAAAACTAGCAGAGAAAAAGAGGGAGTAAAACATGAAGGTCTTACCTGAACATCAGAAGAGCTGCCTGCCTGCGGTCTGAGACCCAAGGTGTCTACTGTACAGAGTACCTCAAGAGCCTTATTAAATTAGACCAAAATGGGACCCTGTGATGGGGCAGGGGGGTGGAGATGGGTGACCTGACCAGAGTAGGCAGGCTGGTTTTATTTAGGCTGCTATAAAATCACAGCAAACTGATGAAATGTTCAATAAAAAATAAAACAAATAATGCTGTAAAATGCTGGAGTTTTAACACTACCTGCACACACTGTTAATTACACTGCTGTGTGGACTATTGTAAAATCATATTTGAACGCTTTTTTCTTTAAGTTCTGGTTTTATCTGAACATGTTTCTTGGTAGAGTAGGTAGAGTTAAATTGGTACAGACTGGCATATAGTACACACATTTTCAGTAAAGTTTAGGTTTGGATTTGTGAAGGCCATTCCAGAAACATACTGATACTCTGCTTTATCTGTCCCTAAACTATTTCTGATGTGTGTTTGCTGTCATTGTCCTGTTAGACAAATTAATTGTCTAAACCAAACTTTCTTGCTCAGATAAAAGGAAATTTGTTATGAACTGGTAACTGCCGAAACAACATTGTCACCTAGGCTGAAACCATTTTATATCACCATGGACTGAGAGGGTCCAAACTAAAGAAGAAGTCCTTAAAGCAAAATCAACGCCTTATTGCTTGACTGAATTTGAGCCAAGGTCAGGCTGTCAATGCACCAACTGTCAAGCATGGTGGTGGCAGCATCATGGTGTGTGTTTTGTTGTCAGTGGTACTGGTGCATTGCATAGAGTGGATGGAATAATGAAAGACTACCTACAAATCCTACACAGTTAAGTGTTCTATATATTTGTGCCTGTATGGATTAGAGAAAATCGACAACACATTATAATGTGTGCACTCGATTCTTGTTTTTAAAAATCCTTTTAGTTTTATGTTGTATAATCATTTCAACCTGGAAAAAGAACAACTAGAATAAATCATCAAAACCCAAAAATGATTACATGATGAGTGGATGCATACTTCTCACCCACAATGTAATTTTTAATTTGAAATGATAACTACTTGGACATTGTGTGCATTGTTAATGTAATTAATACATAAGCCTATGACTGGACACAGTGAATATTCTAACTCAAACCTGTCAACCTCCAATCACAAGATGATGCAAAGCCTCAAAGGGCTGATTGTTAACTCAGACTGGCTCTTTGGCCCTATGAGAAGCTGCTTTGTGGCAAGAATGCTTACTTTTTTCTAAAATCTAATAAAGGTGATAGTTAAATGTGATTTTGTAGCATTGCAGAGTTTCCAGGAGAAATAATTGATCAGTTTTTTTTGACACACAGACCAGACATGTGCCAGTATTTTCACATTCCTTCACATCTGTCTAAATTTAACCTAATATACAGTTACAACACATTTATTCAGCTAGATTTTGGTTTTCGGTCATAAATTCAATACTGTATTTTTGCAAAATTGCCCATTTAAGTGCCTGTTATTCACTTCCTTAATGTCGTTTAGCCTTAGATCATTCAATTTAACCCATGTGAGGAATCTAGTTTGATATAGCTTGGCTGACAGGGCAGATGACACGTATTAAATAATGACACATCACAAGACAGGTTCCAAAACAAAAGAAGGCTAAATAATAAAGACGTTAAAAGTAGAGCGAGATTTAAGACATGTGAAAGGGCCTACTGTCCTGGAGGTCAACTGTTATTTAAAAACCTGATTACCAGTGTTCGGGTAAATATACTGCAACCTCTGATGCGGTGAGGACAAACTGATCTCCAGCATCACAAGTCACAAGGTTTACGTATTTTAAATGTAAAGATGAACAAAGCTCTTTCAGTTGAGAACATTGGTTTATCGAGTATTTTGTCCCTCCATGGCTGATTGTATATATCTTTCTGGTGCTTTTAAAGAACCACTTTAAAGGAGTTATATCAACGAGTTTCCCTGCAGAAAACCTGATTTAACTTTAGTGAATTTTTCTAGTTACATGTGACAAACATCAGCAGGATACAGATGAAAACACACCAACATTTGAGGTTATACACTTACAGTAGCTTAAATCTGATTAATAATGTTTTCATTAGCATTTACTGTCTACTCTTAACCACAAGTATTTTAATACCATTTCAGTGCAAATTCTCTAAATAATTTCTCAATTGCACTTATCGTGTCAAAGTAATTTTTGTTTAAGAGTGAAAAACAAAATATTAGCATGCTAACATTAGCAACCCCATGCTAATTATGTTATCTTGGCATGCATATATAGACTGGCATGACGTGTTAGCATGCCAGTTAAACTTAGATTAATGTGCTAATTAATGCTAGCACTATCAAGGTAATTAACGTCAGCATTAAAACATATGGTAGTTACCTTTAGCATTTTTAACATCAGAATTAGGATGTAAATGCCACTTTCCCAATGCTTCCAGCTGATAATGCAATACAATTTTTAACTTAGCTTGCTTTACATGTTTTCATTTGATGGTTTAATTTTCATCTATTACAAACATATCCAGTGATCTGCTTGTTCGAAATTTTTTTTCTTGAACAAAATTAAATATGGAACAAAATGTAGAAACAAAATGTTATAATTTATTTCTCTATCCTTATCTTCAAAGCAAAAAACTAAGAATCTTGTCAGCCATGTGATGACTTTTTATAGTGCTAACCTTTAACCTTTGATGAAAACTATCAATTAAAGCTGAAAAATATTTAAAAAACACCCTGAGTGATGTCTTCTTTAGAATAATTAAGGTTTTGACACTTCAGTATTTAAATACACTTTGAAAAACTATCAGTGAGGCACTTTGAGGCTCTAAAACCGCAAAGTTTTCCTGATGGACAATCACATACGTGTATTTTCTCTTGTGTGAACAATTAGGCAACCAATGAAATTATGAAATCCCTAGCCTACAGACTGACAAAGAAAATATTTAAGCTGTTTGAGTGTCTACTAAATGACCATTACTATCACCAGAAGAAGCTGGCTAGAGATGACTAGGGCAAAGGTTCAACTTCAAGCAGGAAAATGAGAATCTGTTGTAGATTCGTGAACTGATGATCACAGACGCTTTTCATCCAGTCTGGAAGAGCTTGAACTGTTTTGCAAAGAACAATGGGCAAAACCTTTTTACTATTTATAGTGTCACACAAGGAAGCAGTGTGGTTCACGTGTTAAATTAAAAAGTATCAACAGGTGTGTCTCCGATTCAATCAAATGTTGTGAATTATACTATAAGAGGCACACAAAACCATGACATCACCATTTTGGCTTTCCCAAAAAGCTTAAAGGTACAGAAATTTTTGTATATACAAACAATCTCTGAAATAATTAGAGGAAATTAATAAAAACATTATCCCTCACATTCTTCTGGGGTTTAGCAATTAGAAATAACTTTTGTAATCCTAACTGAACCAAAAAAAGACAACTTTAGTTTGATTTAATTTTAGACAGTTGGTCTAAAAATGGTTAAATGTCTGCTAATACAGCGGATGTAAAAATCTGGTTTCAGCTGAAAGTAGTTTTATGTAAATTAATATCAAGGGAAAAAGAGGAAGTTCATTCTGACAGATCAGCGCTGTTTGTGACACACAGTTAGCATAAAATGTTTAGAATCTCCAGCAAGCTAATGGTAAATATGACACAAGAAACAAAGCAACCTGGTGCAGACTTGGTGAGTGTTATGGAATTGTTTGCACTGGTACATGAGTAGAGCTATTTGCTTTGTGAATCAGATGCTGAGATGGCATAAATACCAGTGGGCTTAAACTTGATCTACTTCAATGTGAGACACAGTATTCGGGAATCTCTATCAGTGGTTTCTTTCTTCTCATATTTACTCATTCTAGTCCCAAATAGATCCTGGATATTTGTTGCTACTGTGTCGTCCATGATAAGACCTTCTAAAACTGAGAAATAAGTGAACGCTTTGCACAATTGAGTCTTTCTAGTTTTAACAACTAAAAGGAACAAACAGTAAGAGGTTGTAGCATGGACTTTAAAAGTTAGGCTTACAGATACTCTTCAAAAAAAGTCTCACTCTGTTATTGCAAAGATTATTACAAAACAAGGCTCCGAATTCTAAATGAACATGGTAAAAAGAAAGTTAATCTATGCTTGATTTATAGCCCAAAACGTCTAAAATATTATTATATGATGTCATATTGGTGCGTATTAACAGTGAAAGACGAATCCAATAAAGTTCCAGGTTTTACATTACAAGATTTTTCAAATCTACTCAACGCAATATTATAATTTTCCTATTTGGATTACTTTAGAATAAACACCGCTGGGAAAAAAAACAGGCGAAGCAGTTACATATTCAGTTACACCATCTGCTTCCTAAGAGTCAAACAGGGGAATTCAGGGAAGTTTTAAGAGCTGAAAACCAAACTGTGGTTGATCTGATTAGCCTCTTGTGGCCCATTCACGCTCAGAGGAGTCTAGTTAAAGACCATATGCAGTTCATTTGGTTTTCAAGCCAGCATTGTAACTATAATCACCTTTATTGGTTGCTGCATTTCTGATATGAACTAGTTTAATGAAAAAGCGTCTGACTGTTCATCACATGATAAAAGCTAAATGGGTTAAATACTAAATATTATGTTTTATTTTGCAAACATTATTGCTGTTGTGCATCTGGTTAAAGTGTTTGCTTATTTGTATGCTTATTTTAACAGCTGTCTCTCCACATGTCTTTCTATGTGTTGGTAGTTGGGTGAAGTCTCATTTTATATAATTTTATAAATGTTATTTTTTAAATAATGTAATGTTTTTTATGTTCATTATTAAAGTATTGTTTGTGTCTTGCTTATTGTGAACATTTTTGTTTGTTCTTTCAGATTTTATATATTTCTAAAGGTTGTTGTTAGTCTCTGAGTTTATATTTTTGCTGTGACTTGTCAGGACAATGTCTAAAAACCTAAATGGACCCATATGTGAAAATTTTAACATAAAAAAGAAAAGGAGGAGAAAATATTTGGTCAAAACTAAATACTTAAATAATTATCTTTGCTTTAATATAATTTTGTTTTACAATGAACATAAATGTGAACCAAAGTAACTCAAAATAGGGGTTTTAAATACTGTTTTAAAGAGTCTTGCACAAAAACACGAACTGTAAACGTAATAATATAATCAAATCCTAGGATAAACAGGGGTCATGAGCCTTCTAGTCTTCCTTGTTAGTCATAAATGTTTCTTGGAGCTTAGGTCTCCTTCTTCAGCGGTCAGGATCAAAACCTCCAGCTTTGACTCAAGCATCATTACCTTTCAAAATGTCACAAGAATTCAGTTCCTGCCTCCTGGTGGTTATGACACACAACTACAAAATAGAGAGCTGGAGAAGTACACACGTTTGGAAAGTCTTCTGGAGCCTTTCCCAAACAACTGCAGATTCTATGATCATTGATTTAAACAATTATACACAGTTTAAACTTTTTGGATTGTGTCGCCGGTTTGAGAAAGTACCAGTCAAGAAGAAAGCCACTGCTTCAGAACCAACACCTCCAAGCTTAACTAACATTTGCAGCGGTCCATACTGACAAGCTAAATGTCTTTCGGTGATAAGATGCCAAACCAAAATTTACTGTACCAATTTTCAAGCCCGGTGGTGGCAGCATGATGCCGTGGGGTTGTGTTGCTGCTCCTGGTAATGGTGGACTGGGAAAGGGGATGGGGCAATGAAGGATGACCACATCCAAGTTCAACATTTCAACTTTGCCTCAAATCAACAGCTAGATGGTTAAACACAGTTGGGTTTTTCTGAAGCATTTTCAATTCAATTCAATTTAGTTTTATTTATATAGCGCCAATTCACAACACATGTTGTCTCAAGGCACGTCACAAAAGTCAGGTACATACATTACAATTAATCCTAATCATTGAACGGTGGAGTCAGATTCAGTTATTTATTCAAATTGGATAAAAAGTTTTTCTGTCTAAGGAAACCCAGCAGATTGGATCCAGTCAGTGACTTGCAGCATTCCCTCCTCCCGGATGAGCATGTAGAGACAGTGGACAGTCACTGGCGTTGACTTTGCAGCAATCCCTCATACTGAGCATGCATGAAGTAACAGTGCAGAGGAAAAACTCTCTTTTAACAGGAAGAAACCTCCAGCAGAACCAGGCTCAGTGTGAGCGGCCATCTGCCACGACCGACTGGGGGTTAGAGAAAACAGAGCAGAGACACAAAGAGAACAAAGAAGCACTGATCCAGGAGTTTGATAAACCAGGCTAACGTTTTCCAAAGGTTTCATAGTTTTAAAAAACCCTTTTGTTTATCCTTAAGGGAATGTTTCCTGAAGGTTCCTTCAACGATTACAATGTCAGAGTTTTAGATAACCTTTAGAGAATAGTTTAATGTTTTTTGAAATGTCACATTATAAGGGTTTTACTTCAGGGAAACCTTAGGGAACAATCCATAAAGATTATCCAAATGTAACATTGTGAAAATTGTAGAAAACCTTCCAGGGAACATTTAGAGAAGAATCCTGAGAGTTACCAGAGTACTGTGAAGGTGAGGGGTCTCTTCCCCCTCCAGCTCGCTTATTATTGATTTTAGCCAGCAAAACGCTGCAATGTCATTCCCGATCAAATGGTGGCGGTACTGCGTTGTGTTCACTTCTACTTCTATATAAAGCCACGAAGAAGCAAGAACCAGGAAGAGCTTGTGAACAATAGGGTTTTTAAGCAGTTAAAGCAAGATAGGCAGTAGTCTTACTATTTTTTGATAAAATGAGATAAATGTAGCTGAGTGTTGGAGATGGGGGATAACCAGCGGGAGGAGGTCGGAGGAGGAAACTCGGACTGGATGTCCCGTCTTCCGGAGGAGCTGCTGGACGTCCCGCTGTGGAACCTAGCCATTCCCGGTAACACCAGAACCAAAAAGAACCGCTCAGGAAAGATTCACACGTTGTTTTTAATGTTAATATAAACCGCGTACGTGTAACAGGGAGCCATGACAGCATGTCTTTCTGCCTGGATGTGTCCTCTCCGGTGCTCAGATCGGAGTCCTACCTCCTCAGACTGACCGACCGACTGTTCCCCTGCTGGACCCGGCCCTGCATTTACCGCTGGTCCACCTCAGAGGTACAGGGGCCTGATGTAAATTTAAACGTTTGGTCCAAAAGAGCTAAGGAGGGTTAAACAAAAATCAGTAATAGTTGAGACATCAGTAGAAACACAATCAGTTGGTACAATACTTAAATGAATTGATGTCATCGTTGTTTAATTTAATAATATTTGTTCTTGCAACATGTTTCCCCCCGTTTTGGGTTCTGTTTGTTGCAGCAATCTGTCCTCCGGGATCAGTGTGAGCTCGGCATTCGCTTCTTGGACCTGCGGATCGCCCGGAAACCAGCAGAGGGCAGCAGATTGTTCTTCGCCCACGGAATCTACACGCTAATGACCGTCAAGGTGTGTAAAGCAGACAGAACACAAGCTGGTGGGTTCTTTATTCTGGGTCCATGTATCATTACTGTGTGTGCAGGAGGCTCTGGAGGAACTGGCGTTGTGGCTGGATGCTCATCCCAAAGAGATCATCATCATCTCCTGCTCACACTTTGAATCTCTGACTGATGAAGATCACATCCAGCTCGTGGAGTTCATCATCTCTCTCTTCAGCAAGAAGCTCTGTTTCTCGAAGGTTAATAATCAAAGCAGCTCCTGAAGACACACACTTTATCAGTGGTGAACTTTGTTTATACATCTGTGTGCTCAGGACGTTCCCACACTGCGTTTCTGTTGGTCTGAGGGTCAGCAGGTGATTGTCTCCTATGATAACCGGCAGATGGAGTGGCAGCACCCTGAGCTCTGGCCTATGATACCATACTGGTGAATTCACATCACAGAAGTGATATTTTACTCCGTATTTGTTTCACTGATCAAGCAAATCCTTTTTTTATGGTAGGCTTTTAACTTATTTTAACTTAAAACTGATTGAAATCCAACCTCAAAAACACATTGTTTCACATCGTCTTTATTTACTGAGCAAAGATGAAGAAGATAGTTTGGAAATTATCTTATAACCCTGTCCAGACTGACCGGCAACAGTTTAATCTCCAATGTTATAGCTGTTGTCTTTCCATCCTGGCCTTGTGGCAACTTGCTATTTTATGTAAAGGCATAATTATGTGTCTTTGTATATTTCTGACTATATATTTCTTACCTGTGAAGGTCATTGTTGAATTTATTTCCCCTGAGGCATTTTGTTAAGGCACACCTGAAACTATCCTTCTTAAAATTTGCAAATATGTCTTTTTGTGTATTTTTCTGACCCTGCTTCCCTATTTAATAATATAATCTGATGCTAATAAAGGCTATTGCTTATGCAGCAATTTGGGTATTTTAATATGATGGTTTGGAATTTGCGTTGTATTTTTAAAGACTTGAAGTTAGATTTAAATAAATTTATAGCCTGTTAAAAATGATACAGTTTATGTTCTGATGTGTAACATTCTAAAAACAAATTGTAAAAAAAAGAAAAGAAAAGCATGTATTTTAAATGTAGAAATACAAAAGAAATCTCAGAGTTATTGTTTGTCTCTGTGCCTTTTTGGTCACCCGAGGTGTAAAGTATTTAACTGGTAGTAATGTTCAAACTAAGGCTAAATGTGCACTGTTTAAACGTTGTAACTGTCTGGCCTAATGGGGGCGCTCTGTTTGCAGGTACGCTGACAGCCCTGACCCAAAGAAAGTGATTGCTTATCTGGAGGAGCAGAAACATCATGGAAGACCAGGTACTTCAGCTTCAACCCTGGAAAAAGGGTTGAGTTACACTCCAGCCTTTAAAGGGGTATTTCCGTTAGTTTTACTGTATGCAGAGTAGCATGAGGTGTTTATCGGTAGTCAGTATCTTACCTGGAGTAGACAGCTTTAGTGTGATTTCAGTTTGGATATTCAGGAAGGATTGTGTGCTGCAACAAAATGTACTTATGAAGTTGTTTTGAAAACTTGATTATCCACTGGCACCATTCAGTTTTTTACACATTTAGTAAAATATTACTCACACAGCCTCAGTTAGGTTTGTTAAACACTGACTTAAAAATGTTTGCTGTTACTATTGGAAGTTAAAGTGTTTTGGTTTTCCAGATGGTTTTTACGTCAGCGGTCTGAACCTGACCGAAGACGCTTTCTACATCCTCCTCCATCCCTTTCAAAATCTGAGGAAGATGACAACGAGGGCGCTCTCGCTGCTGCTCCACTGGACAGCAGAGCAGCGTCCAGGCCCAGAAGGGGGCGGAGTCAACATTGTGTGCTGCGATTTTGTAGGCCTCAGTCGGTTCTGTTGGATCGTGATCGGCCTGAACTTCAAACTGCTGAAAGCTGCGGTTTCCAGTAACCACCAGGATGAACCACTTTAACTGGTTGTACTGGGTTAGTTTGGAACGTTAGTGCTCAGTTTAAAAGAAAAAACATTTCGAACATGTTACCACTGTTGTTTGCAATCCAAATCACTAATGGCTTTGATAACCACTATTACCTCTGCAAAGTTTTTGTCTGGTAAACCAATCCACTGTTTACCATTACTTTATTTCATTCCACATGCGTTACATCAGATCATTGCTGCACACTTTGCATATATTATTTCATGATTAACTAATATTTCATCTTAATTTTTTCCTGTTTCACAATAATTATTTTTCCGCCATCATAACTGCCTGTTGTAGCACTTTTTTTAAACACTTTTGGAAGTAACAAATATGGTTTGGATATATATTTATATATATATGTGTGTGTGCTTTTTAAATCATAGTTTTATTCTGTTAAAAGAAATGTTTTTATACAAACATTTTTACAGATTTACAGAATGAACTCAATAAAATTGTTTAGGCTTTAAGCATTTGTTTGGGGGTCTTTTTTATTTTTATTTTGTTTTGATAAAATACAGGTAGGTTCAACAAAAAAGATAAAAGGCTTTGTTTTTCAAATCTGTCACCATCTTCTCATCATTAATTATCTTATTAGTCCCGTCATCCACCATAATGTCAGTAGACACACCTGAGAATAAGATTATTTATCTACATTATTATAACTGTTTCTAGAAAACAAGATGGCGTGCTAAATATCTACTAAAACGAGTCTTTGTTTTTCCAAATACCAGAGTCTGCTGACATGTAGGAAAAACAAGATATTTGAATTATTTGATTTCCTGAGAATCTAAAGACTAGAAACCTAATTTATATAAACTAAAATGGGTTTTCTTATGTTTTAAACTGTGTCCATGGGTAAAAATGTTCCCACAGATGAACAAATGAGGCAGGTGGCTGATGACTGATCAAGTTACGACAGCATGAAGAAACAATAAACGTTACAAAACTCCAGATACAGATACTTTTTTAGGAGTTACACCTCTCAAATTAAAGACATGCACCATTAGGTTTTCCACACATTTTATTCAACCAGACATCTCATTCCAGGATGACACAGAAAACAATCTCCAGCTGAAGTTATGATAACCGGAGGTTAATGGCTGCATCCTTGTCAGGTATCTGTCCAGAGGTTTAATTTACTTGCTCTCAAACTTGATCTCATTCTTGTAGGTGAAAGCACTCAAATCACGTGTTACAGAGTAAAAAAAGCAGCTTATTAAAAAAAATGTAGATATATCCCTTTGTTATTGCTAAAAAATACATTTTGAAAACATTATGGGAAGAAACTTGTGCTATCAGAAACTGAATTTGAATTCCTCTGACTGAATTTGTATTTGTGTAATTTGAAATTAAATGCATTGGTTTGAAAAGGAATTTCACTAAACTGAAACTGAATTTTATCGTTTGAAACTGAATTAATTTGCTTTTAAAATCTATTTCGTTGCATTAAAAATTCAGTTTGACTACTTTCACTTTCAGGTCTGTAATTCAATTTCAGTTCCAAAATTCAGTTTTTTGTGTCACACATCCGGGTCCTTGAGGATAGCCACAGATTAATCAAACACAGATTCATCGATTTACGTTTCACATCAGGTTAAACTTACTCTTGCCCTTACCTCAGTGTAACTTATGTTGCCTAGCAACCGTGTTAGCATGAAGCGCAGAGCTGTGAAGCCGAACAAATGGAGCCTGACGGTTAATAACGCTGTCTCTACTATAAATAACTACACGGTTTTAATGTACCCTTTTACATATCGCTGATGTCTTATAATGCTGTTTTGTTTTAAAATGTTTTATGACCTTGTTCATTAAAATGTTCAAAATATTTTTTGTGTTCATAGAAATAAAAATCTAACACTAGATAAAATACATTGATGACAAATACCATTTGTTTAATTTATTTGTAAAGCTTTCAACAACTTAAACACTAACATATTAACTTTAGGAACAAAGTTTAAATCAGTTTATTTGCAGAGCATAATAATAATAATAATTATTATAAATAAACCAAACATTAATATTAGATTTCATCTGACTGATTTATATCAGTTTAACTTCCACCCATTGGGGAAACCCCAGCAGGATTTTGAAAACAAAGTGCGGGAGTCAGCTTTTTCTCTCGGAGTTTAGCGCACCTCAACCACCCGGTCAGCTGGACAGCTGGAGAGGCGAGCCGGCTGCTGGGGCAGCGGACGAACACATCGACGCATTGGTGCAATAAGTGATATCTTGATAAATGACAAGATATTTTAGGGTTTACAAACTACATTCTCGTTAAAAACATTGTAAAACTTCAGTTGTGTCACAGAATACGCAAAAATAATTTATTCACAAACTTTTCTCTCTCCTCCGGCCTTTGCTACTGCCATTTGAACAATCTACTTCGACCCGCAATGAATCATGGGATAGGGTGGGACACGCAGGATACACCGGGCCCATCCTTCAAATCTGGGGATAAGAAGGACGCATTTGTTGGAGCCTTGGAGATTGGAAAGCATTCGTCGCCTCATCCAGGACGTTATCGGCCTACAAATGCGTCCTTCAAAAGAATGCAGACCTTAATTTGGACACAGCGATAGTGAATGACATCCGTGAATCATTAAATCTGTGTTTGATTAATCTGTGGCTTCAAGAACCCGGATGTGTGACACAAAAAACTGAATTTTGTAACTGAAATTGAATTTCAGACCTGAAAGTGAAAGTAATCAAACAGAATTTTCAATACAAAGCAAAGCAATTTTCAAAGCAAACAAGTTCAGTTTTAAACCATTATATTCAGTTTAGTGAACTTCATTTTCTAAACTGTTTAGAGTTCTGCCTTCAGGCGACGCTACAGAGCGCTGCTCACTAAAACCAGCCGCCACAGAGACAGTTTCTTCCCCCAGGCTGTTTCTCTGTTGAACATTCAATAGAGTACAAAACAACAGCATACAGATGTTGCAAATGCACCTTTTTATTTATTTATATATGTGTATATTGTACATTGTAGATATGTACAGGGGTTGGACAATGAAACTGAAACACCTGTCATTTTAGTGTGGGAGGTTTCATGGCTAAATTGGACCAGCCTGGTAGCCAGTCTTCATTGATTGCACATTGTACCAGTAAGAGCAGAGTGTGAAGGTTCAATTAGGAGGGTAACAGCACAGTTTTGCTCAAAATATTGAAATGCACACAACATTATGGGTGACATACCAGAGTTCAAAAGAGGACAAATTGTTGGTGCACGTCTTGCTGGCGCATCTGTGACCAAGGCAGCAAGTCTTTGTGATGTATCAAGAGCCACGGTATCCAGGGTAATGTCAGCATACCCCCAAAGAAGGACGAACCACATCCAACAGGATTAACTGTGGACACAAGAGGAAGCTGTCTGAAAGGGATGTTCGGGTGCTAACCGGATTGTATCCAAAAAACATAAAACCACGGCTGCCCAAATCACGGCAGAATTAAATGTGCACCTCAACTCTCCTGTTTCCACCAGAACTGTCCATCGGGAGCTCCACAGGGTCAATATACACGGCCGGGCTGCTATAGCCAAACCTTTGGTCACTCATGCCAATGCCAAACATCGGTTTCAATGGTGCAAGGAGCGCAAATATTGGGCTGTGGACACTGTGAAACATGTATTGTTCTCTGATGAGTCCACCTTTACTGTTTTCCCCACATTCTGGAGAGTTACGGTGTGGAGAAGCCATAAAGAAGCGTAGTGATGGTTTGGGCTGCCATATCGTGGCATTCCCTTGGCCCAATACTTGTGCTAGATGGACGCATCACTGCCAAGGACTACCGAACCATTCTTGAGGACCATGTGCATCCAATGGTTCAAACATTGTATCCTGAAGGCGGTGCCATGTATCAGGATGACAATGCACCAATACACACAGCAAGACTGGTGAAAGATTGGTTTGATGAACATGAAAGTGAAGTTGAACATCTCCCGTGGCCTGCACAGTCACCAGATCTAAATATTATTGAGCCACTTTGGGGTGTTTTGGAGGAGCGAGTCAGCAAACGTTTTCCTCCACCAGTATCACGTAGTGACCTGGCCACTATCCTGCAAGAAGAATGGCTTAAAATCCCTCTGACCACTGTGCAGGACTTGTATATGTCATTCCCAAGACGAATTGACGCTGTATTGGCCGCAAAAGGAGGCCCTACACCATACTAATAAATTATTGTGGTCTAAAACCAGGTGTTTCAGTTTCATTGTCCAACCCCTGTATATTCTGTAGTGCAAAAACAAAAACCAAAGAGAAAAGTGTACCGGAGTCAAATTCCTTGTTTGTATGTACAAACTTGGCAATAAAGCTGATTCTGATTTTCAAACCAATGCATTTAATTTCAAATTACACAAATACAGATTCAGTCTGAGCAATTCAAATTCAGTTTCTGATGGCACAAGTTTCTTCCCATAAAATATCCTCTTTTAGCAAAGTGATAAATGGATAATACTCGTCCTGTGGGCCGCAGTCAATGTAATGAAGTGAAAAAAAATACATTTCACAGAGAAAAATCTTTTTCATTTCACCTAATATCTTTCATTTTCCCAGTCAGTTTGAAATTCTGTACAAAAAGCACCCTCTACATTATTTGGGACCACTCTTAAAAATGTGTTAAAAGCCTCATATGTAGTTTTATACCAGTAGCTTCATCAGTTCCAGGAAAAACACAGAAAACAAACAAGTTTGAGAGCTGCCAGGACCCAATTTTTCTTCACTCTACAACATGGAAAAGACAAGAGAACTTAAGGGCAAAACAGAGTCTGGCGTACTGTGAGCAGAGCGGACTCACTGTCTGCAGCATCATAGCAGAGCGTACCAATGTCCTATATTTCTGGTGACACATGCCGACATTCCAACACTTTCTGCCATGGCGTCATCGGACGGGGAGGCAGAACTAATTTGCTGTATAGCTATGGAAAAACAAAAAGAAAAGAAGGTAATGTTAAAGGTCATTAAACCAGACTAGGGTCAAAGAAGAGAAATAGACCTATCAGTGGGAGCCAAATAGTGGCCGTGACGCTGCATATACTCACAACCGGCTGCTTGGAGCAGTTTCAGATATAAAACAGTTCAATGTGGAGGCTTTTTGCCGCCCGCCGGTTATGTGGCACCATATACGCGGTCATAAAAATCGAGCTTTGCGCAGATATCTTCGGCAGACGTCCGTGTGGATGTACGCGGAGTCAAGTACACGCGACTATGTTTTGCCCTTTAGCTTTCAGGTGAAGCAGAGTCTTCATAAGGCAGAAAATGTAAACAACCAAACTACGATAACAAAACTGAACAAGAACCCAAGTTTAGGTGAGTCCTTGAGGATGCAAAGTATGGTGGAGGGTCTGTGATGCTTTGGGCCTGTTTCTCTTCCAAAGACCCTGGGTACCGTGTTACGAGTGTCTGGCATCTTGATTGTCTTTGCACATCATCATATTGGGTGCCAATTAGTGTGGAGGAGACTGTAAAAGTAACTTGTCCCAAGAGACAGAAAACAACTGTTATTGTTGACACTGGTTCCACTGCTACATCCCTCTAACAGGTTTTTTAGTGTGAGGATCTTTTCTGAATTCTTGCAGAAATATTAACTTTCTAAGTCAGCTCCAGACCTGGGCAGAGGAATTTTTTGAGGGGTGGAAGAAGCACTTTGAGGATTTTCTGAATCAACGTTTTCCACAATGGAGGCAGAACTTAAGGACTCGGGAGAAGGCGAGTCCATCATTATGACAGAGGTTGCCATGGTAGTTAAAAAACTCCCTATTTTCAGGATGCCAGCAGTGGACAACATTTGTCCCAAAATACTGGAGGCTCTGGGCATTGTGTGACTGTTATAGTTGACACGCTCTTTCAGATGCATGGAGGACCAAAACAACACCGCTGCCACTTCAGAAGGCTCCGGAACAACAGCTCCGGATGAACTGTTAAACCTTGGATTTAGGAAGAGCACTGCGGCTTTAATCCTGGATGTGGAACAGTGAACCGGATATGTACCTTTATGGGAGTTTAGCTGTCCAGTCCAAATTGATTTTGTGGGTGTGGAGAAGGCTTAAAGCCTTGTACTCCAAGGTATTTTGTGGGGGCCCAAAATGTTTTAAAGGGGGATCCAGTCCTCGAAGACTGGGCGCAAGAGCTGTGTTCACATTCTCGGCACCAAATTGAGCTTCTTTCCAGTGCAAGCTGGTCTCTGCCAGGGCTAGCGCCTTGTCACTGATCCTGTATGTGGTTTTAATGGACAGGATCTCAAGGCCTAGTTGTGGAGAGGAGGGGGGCTGGTTTGGGAACCTCAGGGACTATTCTTTGGTTTTGGTCTGCAGACGATGGGATTCTTCAGCATGCACTCCAGCAATCACCTTCTATAACTGTAAAGCCATGTTTCTAAACCAGGAAAAAGTTAGATTGCTCCCTCTGGGTTGGCGTCAGTGTGTATCTTAAGTGGAGGAGTTTAAGTATCCTAGCATCTTATTCAGGAGTGATGGTAGCATGTAGCGGAAGATGGATAGATGGATCAGGTTTGTCATGGTGAAGAAAGAGCTAAGCCAAAAAGCAAAGTTCTCTGTGTACATTCTGACCCTCACCTATGATCATGAGATCCCGGATACAAGCGACTGAAAAAGCTTCCTCTGAGGGTGGCTAAGCTCAGTGTGAGTAGATCAGACATCCAGGGAGAAGCTTGGAGTGAAGGAGTCAGTTGAGGTGGTTTGGATGCGCCTCCCTTTGTAGGTTTTCCTGACATTTGGCACTGAGAAGACGCCTTAGGACAGACACAGAACCCACTTCAGGAACTATATTTTTCTTCTAGCCTTGGGACGCCCTGGGATCCCCCAAAATAAGCTGTAGAAAGTCATTTGGGAGAGGGATGTCTCAGCTACCCATTTGACCTAATAATTGATAGGTGGAAGACATTGGATGGATTTGGTAGTGCTATGGTCTGTGGATGGATTAACCACAATGAAGTCAAATTATTTCCTTGTCCACCTTAATCTGAGAGTAGGAAAGCAGTTGCTAAACCCAGAAACAAAATAATATATATAGTTAAACGTAAGCAATAAAACAATGATATGCCTCCAACGTTAGACAGGGGATCTAACTGGTGGTCTGACTGACTGACAGCTGTCAGTTAAGCCTGTCTCAGTTGTTTGAATCCAAGCTGGAGGAAGACAAACCTTTTAGCTGCTTCTTGCTGGTAATATACAGTGTAAGCAGACACCAACTACAGCTGCCAAAGGCTGAGTTACTGAATAGTAGGTCACCTGAGTTTTATCTTGTCATGTGGGCTGACTCTCTCTAGCACCATAAATCCAGGCTAAACATGCAAAGTGATAATTCATGATAAAAACATATATACAAAGCAAGACAAATGGTGTAAAGACAAATGAAAGTGTGTTTGGACTGCTTCTCGCTTTTTGTGCTATTATCTTCGCCTGCTGTCGCGGATGTAGCTGTTTTCAACACACAGCACGATGTAGGAGCTGGAGCAGCTGCTGGCACTCTGCTGCAACAGGCTTTGGCTCTGCAGCGGTGACGCCATGCCCGTCACCGCCCGATCTCCGACACGCCACGCCTCGCAGTAATTATCGATGTGCCGCTGCCCCCTGCTTGTCGACCCGTGCCATATCATCTTCTCTGGCCTAGAAACGGGAAACAAAGTAGCTGTGGTGACACTTGACTCTCAGATTTGGTCCTTTAGATTTGTGTGGACTGTTGCCTCACCATGTGTCGTCTCTGAGAACATCTTTGCCGTCAAAGGAGTAGATCGAAACATTGTCCTTCATTCTGCCATCGCTGAAAATGTTGTTCCAGCTGTCAAACAAAACCTCATCCTGCAAACGAAAAGGCATCACTATTAGCTTTTTCAACATTAGGACCATGTTACTTTTTATAAAAGCTGATTAGTTTAAGCACCCTCAGGTTGACTATTGGCATGTTTTCCCTGTTGGAGCTGTAAACGATGCTGTTGAGATCTTCCAGTTTGGAGGACATGAATGCTCGGAAAGTTCCCTTCATCCCGAGGGTCTGGGCCTGGCTGAAGCAAAGGAAATCTGCGCCGGAGATTCCTCGCATACCACCCGTCTGAGGGCTGTTCAGCGCAATCATGTGGAGCTGTGGAAACAAATTTAAGATCTCAATGAATACTTACATAGGTTGACCTAGTGTTGACACTATTTGTGTCCTGTTTTTTCCCTATCCTAATAATTTTGAGGATTTTGGCTTTCGGTTCTTTAGAAAACAACACTGAAGGGGAGAATCATGGTCCAAGTGGTACACACTTCAAATCCAAACATTATGGAAGAGTGGCAGGAAGAAAACCATACTTGAAGAAAGTCATAAGAAGTCTTGTTTGCAGTTTGCCATAAGCTGTAGGGGCCTCAGGAAACATGTAAAAGAATTTGCTCTGTTCAGATGAGACCAAAACAAAAATTTTTGGATTGCGCCTAAAATCCTATGGGGTGAAAATAAAAAACTCAACAGTACCCTGGACACACCGTCCTTTTGGTAAACAGTGGTGGTGGCAGCATTATGCCTTTTTCAGGAGGGAGAGGGAAGCTGGTCAGATAGGATGTGAAGGTGGATGGAGCTAAATACAGGACAGTCCTGGAAAAAAAACTGGAGCTGCAACAGTTGGGATCAAAACATTCACGTATGTCAGAATGTCCCAGTCAAAGTCTAGACCTATATCCAACTAAGAATATGTGGCAAGACTTGAAAACTGATGGTTAGACGCTCTGGGAGAAATCTGATTTAGCTTGAGCTGTTCTGAAAAGAAGGTAATAAATTAATGGCTGCTGGTCTTAACTTTTAACAAATAATTTCACACCTTAAAATCTGACCTATTCGTGTTAGACATTTTACCCCGTCTTTCTTACTTAATCGGCACTGAATATTAATTGTTTGTGAGGCCAATAACTGTACCACTAGGGATTTTACTCCAATGACAAAGTTTACTCAAAATAAATGTTGAATTTACGGTGTGCAATTGTGTAATTAAAAAGAAATTTACTTTAAAGGATTTTAGTCGTCTTTAACAGATGCCGATAAATGTTTATGGGGACATGCAAATTAATGTCTGTTGGACCTCATTTTCACAATTTCATTAACCTTTTCCACAAAAACATTTTCTCTCTCCTGAGTGAGGAATATCTTGTCTTACCGCTGGTCCTGAGGTGTGTCTGTGGATGGGAACCTGGGGAACAGAAGGCGGGGGTCTCCGAGGACGGGTGACTGTGTAGCGGGGGTCTAAATAGCGACTGTCTGGCTGGTTGAAGCGGTCCGTATAACTCGGATATCTGGGATTTGAGGGCTGTGGGTAAAGCAGATCCGTCTGGTATTGTGTGTCGGGACGGTACTGGGGATTAGAATCTGGTTTAGGCTGTGATAGGGTCTGGATGATGGGGGGCGACTCCTCAACTGCCACACCCTGAAAATAACGCATGTTTATGGGTTAGAATAGGAAGAGTTATGTATTTAAAAAGAAAATAAGCAACTACACTTACAGATTCACTTGGCAAAGGAATGTAGTTTCCAAGCTAAAAACAAAAGCATGAAAACACAGAAATTAGTATTAATGAAGAGTTTCTGTGTCTTTGTGGAAACTTTTGGATCATTACATAGAAACAAGTTTGACCTGAACTTGTCGAACTCCATCTCGGACTCGTATGTAGAGATCTGTTTGGTCGATCACGTACACCAGAGACCCTTCAGGCTGTCTTCTAGCTGCGGCCGCCATGGTTTCATAAGACCTGAACGCCGTCACCTACAAAAACAAAATGATGACTGAGCATCTTCTTATACTATTTTATTGATTTGTTGGATTCTCTACGATAAATTGATCCTACAGGAGAAACAGAAGCAGCTGCAGGTCCATCAAAACTTGTCATAACATTGCTTAAATTGTTACACCAACTGTTGCAAACAAATTAAACTTAAACAATGTTATTAAAACAACTGAAACTTTGGTAAAAAATAAAGGTCAAAAATGAAATACAATTTTTAACAAGTAAATCGGATATCAAAAACAGCCTAAAAAGGCAAAGAAAATAGCAACTGTTCTATGACACATTAGGCAGATTTAAAATAAATTAACTTAATAAATTCATTATAACGATAGAAGTATTAACTGTTATTTGACAAAATGTTGCTATGTTAGAACATTTGACCTTTAAAACATTTGTTTGGTTAATTCTTGTTAGTAATTTAAAAAAAGTTCATGACTACTTTCTTTAGTCGTTTTCCTTTATTAAGGGAAAAAGGCTATCAGAACCAGCCAGGTTCTGTGTTAAATAAAACCTGTCTGACAACATGAAGTAGGCAAAAAGATGCAGAGCAATCTAAAGTGAGGGCAATTAAGAAACAAAGTTATTGACATTAGTCGGTTTACAGCTCCAGCAGGGAACAGTTTCCATGAAGTGGCTGGCTTCCCAAAAATTACTCCTAGAACTCATTGATAACTCATCCAAAAGAACCCAGGACAACATCAAAAGCTTGCAGGCCTAACTGGCCTCAGTTAAGGTCAGAGTTCATAATTCAACAATAAGAAGGAGAAACTGGGCAGAAATTGCCTCAACAGGAAAATTCAAAGGTTAAAAGCACTGCTGACCCCGAAAAAATCTTAAAAGGTCTGTCATAATTTAACAAAAAACATCTTGATGATCCTTAAGAGTTATGGGAGAATATTCTCTGGACTGACAAGACAAAAGCTGAACATTGGATAACCTGCTGTAATTGACGGAACCATGAATTCTGATCTCTAACAGAAAATCCTTAAGGTGAATGTCCGTCCATCTATCCATGAACTTAAACTCAAGCACACTTGGGTTGTGCAGCATGACAATGATCCAAAGCACACCAACATCTAAACCTTTGAATGGTAAATAAGGGTTTTGGAGAGACCCAATCAGGGTGTGGACTTAATTAAGATGCTTAGATTTTTTTTACACATAGCCAGGTTGGTTTGGTTAACTTTATCCATTATTATAAATGAAACATCATTTGAGGTAGCTTTTTTTACTTTCGATGTTATCTTTGTCTTTCCCAGTCATGTATAATTTTCAATGTCACATAATACTTTGTATTAAAGTTTATGTAATAATCTGAAAAATTTACGTGTACAAAAACTCACCCCTGAGTAGAGTCCTGGAAGACCTGGAGCTCCAGGAGGTCCTGGGGGTCCAGGAATACTGATAGCTGTAATAAAAAACAGAAAGGCTATCAGAACTGTTTGAAAATATTCAAATGCTCCTTTTTTCTTTTGTTTTCATTTTCTCTCTGCCTTATTTCTTTTTCTTCTTGTTTTTATTTTTTTTGAAAGCTCAGCTTGGCCACAAAATAAAAAGAAGCAAGCTGCTCAGCAGGCATTTTACTGTACAACACAGAGTCCTGACACCTTTTTTTCATTGATTTAGCAAAATCAAAGTTTTTGGTAAAAAAACACACAAATAAAAACTATCCAAACTAATAAAACCCAATCCAAAGGACTCATCATCCTACTTTGTACACATGTGTAGTACTCCATACTTGTAACGACTAAAAACATTTTCAATTCAATTCAATTCAGTTTTATTTATATAGCGCCAATTCACAACACATGTTGTCTCAAGGCACTTCACAACAGTCAGGTACATACATTCCAATTAATCCTAACCATTGAACAGTGCAGTCAGATTCAGTTATTTATTCAAATTGGATAAAAAGTTTTCCTGTCTAAGGAAACCCAACAGATTGCATCCAGTCAGTGACTTGCAGCATTCACTCCTCCCGGATGAGCATGTAGAGACAGTGGACAGTCACTGGCGTTGACTTTGCAGCAATCCCTCATACTGAGCATGCATGTAGTGACAGTGGAGAGGAAAAACTCCCTTTTAACAGGAAGAAACCTCCAGCAGAACCAGGTTCAGTGTGAGCGGCCATCTGCCGCGACCGACTGGGGGTTTGAGAGAACAGAGCAGAGACACAAAGAGAACCAAGAAGCACTGATTCAGGAGTACTTTCTATGGGAAGGAAAAGTAAATGTTAATGGATGTAGCTCCTTCCGTTGTTTCATCTAGAAAGAAAGAACAGATAAACTCTGAGCCAGTTTTCAAGGTTAGAGTCTGAAAGAGAGCACATACAGTTAGTTACAGTAAAGCTCAGTCAATCCCCATGTCTAGGAGAGAGAAAGGGTTAAACACTAAAAGACAGGGCCATGTGGATCATCGGTAGAGGGTGAGCATTAAGTTGTTGCCAGCAGAAGCTCGGACGATTCCCCTCTCCAGAAAGGTGTCACAGGTAGACACAGAGCCAGGCCAGGTGTAGCTTCTAGGAAGAGAAAAGAGAGAACAAAGTTAGAAGCTGAAATAATGGCAAATAATGCAAAATTGGAGAGTAGTGTGAGAATGTAGCGAAGAGGGTGAACGTGTTCATTATGTCCTCCAGCAGCCTAAGCCTATAGCAGCATAACTACACAGAAAGTTTCAGGATAAACTAAGCCACTCTAACTATAAGCTTTATCAAAAAGGAAAGTTTTAAGCCTAGCCTTAAAAGTAGACAGGGTGTCTGCCTCAAGGACTAAAAGTGGGAGCTGGTTCCACAGGAGAGGAGCCTGGTAACTAAAGGACCTGCCTCCCATTCTACTTCTAGAGACTCTAGGAACCACCAGTAAACCTGCAGTCTAAGAACGAAGTGCCCTGTTAGGAACATATGAAACAATCAGATCTCTGATGTATGATGGAGCTAGATCATTAAGGGCTTTATATGTGAGGAGGAGAATTTTAAATTATATTCTGGATTTAACAGGGAGCCAATGAAGGGGAGCTCAAATAGGAGAAATATGATCTCTCTTTTTAATTTTCATCAGAACTCTTGCTGCAGTATTTTGAATCAGCTGAAGGCTTTTAACTGCATTTTGTGGACATCCTGATAGTAAAGAATTACAATAGTCCAGCCTTGAAGTAACAAATGCATGGACTAGTTTTTCAGTGTCACTCCTGGATAGGATATTTCTAATTTTGGCAATGTTCCGGAGGTGAAAGAAGGAAATCCTAGAAACCTGTTTAATATGGGATTTAAATGACATGTCCTGGTTAAAAATAACACCAAGGTTTTTTCTTTATTACCGGAGGTTAATTTAATGCCATCCAGGTTAAGTGATTGACTAAGCAGTTTCTTTTTTTAAGGCTCCGGTCCAAAGACGACAACTTCTGTCTTGTCTGAATTTAGAAGCAAAAAATTTAAAGTCATCCAAGTTTTTATATCTTCAAGACATGCTTGTAGTCTTTCTAACTGGTTGGGTTCATCAGGATTTATGGATAAGTAAAGCTGAGTATCATCAGCGTAACAGTGAAAATGTATCCTATGCTTCCTGATAATTTGACCTATTGGAAGCATATATATAGTAAAGAGAATTGGCCCAAGTACTGAACCCTGTGGGACTCCACAATTAACCCTGGAATTTAAAGATGATTTATCATTTACATTAAACTGGAATCTGTCAGACAAGATTTAAACCAGCCTAGCGCTGTTCCCCTGATCCCTACAGAATATTACAGCCTTTTTAGGAGAATATTATGGTCGACTGTATCAAATTCAGCACTGAGATCTAACAGAACCAGAACAGACACAAGTCCATTATCTGAGGCCATAAGAATATCATTAGTGACTTTCAGCAGAGCTGTTTCAGTGCTATGATGAGCTCTGAAACCTGACTGAAACTCTTCAAACACTTCATTGCTGTGTAAATGCTCACACATTTGATAAGCAACTATTTTCTCAAGAATTTTAGATAAGAATGGAAGATTGGATATAGGTCTGTAATTTATGAAGTCATCTCGATCAAGCGAAGGTTTCTTAAGCCAAGGTTTAATTACAGCTACCTTAAAAGCTTGTGGTACATATCCATTCACTAGAGATAGATTAATCATATCTAAAATGGGGCTGGTAATCAGAGGGAACACTTCCTTAAATAATTTGGTTGGGATTGGGTCTAACGTACAAATTGAAGGTTTAGATGAAGCTAATATTTCTGATAACTCAGGAAGCTCCACAGGATCAAAACAGTCCAAACACAAATCAGGTTCTGCAGTTATTTCCAATGTTGTCTCGCTTGCTGAGGATGAAGTAATCATCTTCGGGAGTATGTCAAAGATTTTCTTTTTAATAGAATAAATTTTATTTAAGTAGAATCCCATAAACTCATAAAGTCTGCTGGGAGCTAAGGGAATGGATGGCTCAACAGAGCTCTGATTCTGTGTAAGTTTAGCAACTGTACTAAAGAGAAACCTAGGATTGTTCTTGTTCTCTTCTATTAATGATGAGAAATAAGCTGTTCTGGCTTGGTGAAGTGTCTTTTTATACAACAGTAGGCTATTTTTCCAGATTAAGTAGGAATCCTCCAGGTATGTAGAGTGCCATTTTCTCTCCAATTTTCTAACATTGTGCTTTAAAGTACACAGCTCTGAATTGTGGAACAGATTCTTTAAAGGTTGTTACAGCATTGTCTGATAATGATCTACTATAGTGAAATTTTCTTTCAGGTGTGAAGTACTCGGTTAAATTAAACTCAAACGTTATTAACAAAATGGTCAGACAGGACAGGGTTATGAGAAAATATTGTTATGTCTTTACACTCAAAACCATATGTCAGCACAAGGTCCAGAGAATGAAAACAAAGGTGGGTAGGTTTGTTAATGTTTTGAGCAAAGCCAATTGAGTCTAAGATAGCATTAAACGCTATATTTAGGCTATCACTTTCAGTGTCAACATGAATGTTAAAATCCCCGAATATAATAACTTTATCTGTATTTAACACTAAATCAGATAAAAGGTCTGAAAACTGATCTAAAAATTGAGAGTAAGGGCCTGGTGGACGGTATAAAACAACAAACAGAAGTGGTTTTAGTGCTTTGCAATTTGGATGAGGAAAACTAAGGATTAAATATTCAAAAGAGTTGTAGCAATTTATTGGTCTGGGACTAATCAATAAATCGGACTGAAAGATGGTTGCTACTCCTCCTCCTTGCCTGGTATTTCGAGGAATGTGAAAATTTAAATAATTAGTAGGAGTTGACTCATTTATAGTAAAATAATCCTCTTGCTGCAGCCAGGTTTCTGTGAGGCAAAATAAATCAATCTGATTGTCACAAATTAGGTCACTAACTAGCAAAGTCTTTGAAGAGAGAGATCTTATGTTCAGTAAGCCACATTTAATTGTTTTATTTTTATTTTTAGTCTGAGTTGTTTATTTTTAT
The DNA here is from genome assembly GCA_036173005.1 of Crenichthys baileyi. Lineage (NCBI taxonomy): Eukaryota > Metazoa > Chordata > Actinopteri > Cyprinodontiformes > Goodeidae > Crenichthys > Crenichthys baileyi. The sequence continues at coordinate 260,344 of JAHHUM010000643.1, forward strand.
TAGATTTTCCTGATTTTCTCCTTTTAGATTATTTTTTAATCTATTCAATTTTGGCCGTGGGCAAGACACTGTCTTAATAGGGTAATGGGTGGGTAGCAGTGCAGAAGCTGCAGAGAGGAGTATTAAACTACGACCCTGCTTCCTGGTCTAAACCCTGGGTTGTCAGAGGTTTGGAGAACTAATAAATTCGGCCAGATTCCTAGAAAGAAGAGCTGCTCCATCCAAAGTGGGATGGATGCCGTCTCTCCGGATCAGACCAGGTTTTCCCCAAAATGTTCGCCAGTTATCAATGTAGCCCACATTGTTTTCTGGACACCACCTAGACAGCCAGCGGTTGAATGACAGCATGCGGCTAAACATGTCGTCACTTGTTAAATCGGGGAGGGGACCAGAGAAAATTACGGAGTCCGACATTGTTTTGGCAAACGACCGAAGCAACACTAACTTTGGTGACCTCCGATTGACGTAACCGGGTGTCATTACCGCCAGCGTCAATAACAATCTTACTGTATTTACGCTTATCCTTAGCCAGCAGTTTCAGGTAGGATTTGATGTCGCCCGTTTGACCCCCTCCGACTTTTGCACTCATATTCCAAAATATGTTTTGTTTTCCTAATATAAAAGCAAACATCTGTTTCAAAACCTAAATAAAATCAAATTGAAACTAAATGTAATTGATTTGCTTAGAAATAACTCAAGATGTTAAAGCTGTCGGGCCATATTTCATTATCTCGAACATTTACATTAAATGTTCTAATTCTTAAGCGTCATTCTGGTCCACACTTTATACCAGTTGGTGGCGGTAATGTGTCAATTTATTGTTTACCAACCGCCAAATTATCACGAAGAAGTAGTTCTCAGTTGTTACAAAATAAGGCCAGTAGAGGGCGCGCTAGGCCTCAGCAATCACTAAATGGCGGACAAAACAGTGTACCAGTAAGTAAACAGGGTTCATAGCAGCTGTCCTAATATTTGTATTTTCTTTTGCTGAGCAGGTAAGCCAGTATCAACGTAGATGTTTTTATCAATCTTTGGCGTGTTTCTGAATGTTTTTGACGGACATTGATTCACCTGTTCAGCAAAATTGGCGATATTTGATTGCTAATCGTTAGCTTGAAGCCAGAGCCCCCCTAGCTGTAGCTTTAATCTCTGACACTAAACTGATCTAAAAATGTGATTAACATCGAGTTTGTTTGTATTCAGTGTAAATTTCTTAGTGTAATGTTATTTTAAATTGACTTCTTTTGCATTGCTGTTAGCATAGGGCACTTTTCAAACTGTAATAGTTGTATAAGTAACCTTATATGTTTACCTTCACCTTCGCTGTTTTTAATTAGATTTTTTCCACATTTGTCTCACTTCGTGCTAAACTCTCCACCACTGTAATGCTAAGTCACCAGGCAAACAACTATTGGCACAAAATGTTGCTAACAATTAGAGATGGGCCATATGTTTACTTAGTTTATCACAATATTTTGTGATATTTATTCCAATAAAAAAAAGCCAAACAAAAAAAATAATTCAAAGAGCAAATGACCAGTTATTGAATGATCTTCAGGACATTGCACTACTGAATAGTAGTGCAATGTCCTGAAAGGAACGATATTAGCCCTACTTTTAGTTTTTTGGGTTTTGTTAACATTATCATGTGCAGTTTATCGTTGTCACGATAAATAAACCTTGTATGCTGCTAAAAAATTAATAATAATTGTGAATAATCTTTAATATTAGGTGTGTTTTTAATGAGACTTACTCTGTGTTCCCCCATAGGGCTCAGACAAGGATGGCCCTGGAGGTCCTGGTGGCCCTGGCGGTCCAGGTTGACCATCATAGCCTCTTCCTGGTGTTCCAGGACGTCCCTGAGGGCCCGGTGGACCAACAATCGATTCTCCTTTTGGGCCCTGGTCAGAGAGAGCACTTTGATCATTGTAAAAGTAGGAGACTGGGACCTCTCACCCAGACGGTCACAGGTAAAAATATATGATTGCTCTTAAATCCAATAAAGTGTTTTTTATTTATATTTTTCTGTATGTTTTTGAAGTATAAATGTTTGCGCAAAATGTCATGCTTCCACATTAAAGTAAGCTAAAGCTGTAGCTATGTGAAACTGAAGAGGGCGCTGTGAAGTGAATACAAACATTTTCACCAAACCCAGAACATCTGCAAAATTTCTAGACTTTCTAAAAATTTCATCAGCGTCTGAGGTTGAAAACGTGACTCTCTAAGGTAGGGACAAATTGATATGAAAATTTGGGCTGATATGGATATCATATAATGACGTTGTTACGTCCAATAACTGATATTTACATTTTTATTTATATTTCCCTACCCTTTCGACACAGTGAAAAAAACATCCACACATTGCTTCTCTGCTTCAGTTAAACAATCCAAGGTTCCAGGTTATAAATATTGGCCCAGTTTTACTTATGGGTCCGATATGTTAAAAAAAATCACTAAAGTCAGCTGGTACCGATGTTAATGGAAATATATCCTGTATCACTACACTAAGGATTACATATGGGGTTCCTCAAGGCACAGTACCTCATCCTAATTAGTTTTATTTCAAACATGACTGAAAGCTGGTGGAATGAGAGTTGTTTGTTACTGTAACAAAGATGCATTATTAATATTAAGGTTAAAATCAATATTTTGTTCTAATGAGGATAGTTAGTGGTTCCTGTGGGGTGGTCTTACTTGAGGTCCAGGTGCTCCTGGTGGGCCAACTGCACCTCCTGAATGTCGGGGGTGATAATATCCTCCTCCTGGTTCTCCTTTCTCCCCTTTTAAGCCGATCTCACCTTTCAACTCATTCTGAATTAAACAAAGCATTTTTAATTAAAAAAGAAACTGGTTTAATCTTTCATGCAGTTAGAATTAATAATGCATTCAGTGGGTGACTTTACCTTTAAAGTGTAAAAGTCAAAGCCTTTTCCCAGACCTGAGTAAAAGATTAATGAACACTTTGTTTAAACACTGTAAACATTGTGGCTTTTATTCCACATCAAGCAATCAAGCAATGCTACCTTGAATTTCAAGTATTCCTGGTGGGCCGGGATCCCCTTTCTCTCCTTTAACTGCGCAAAAGAGGAGGAACAACGACATAAACAGCAGCATATTTCCTTCATGAAAAAATGCTTTGGTAAAGTCTGATCTGTGTAATAGAAAGTGTGAAAAATATCGAACCTCACCTGCGTGATACCTCGAGTACTCCTCATACGCCTGAAACACAAGAAGAAACAGTCAGAGAAAATTTAAGCCATTGTTCCTTAATCTGAAAGTAAATCAGATGTCTTGACTCGACTTACTCCGGAAGGTCCAGGAGGTCCTGGAGGCCCAGGGGGACCTGGGACGCCCTAAGAAGCAAGCAGCAACGATTAATGTCTGATGACTCACTTGAGACAACACAAAGCTTTCCAAAGCACCTTACAGGGTAACCATATCCGGACCCGCTGCCTGAGTCTCCCTTCTCTCCTTTAACCCCGTTTAATCCTGGTCGACCCTAAAATATTAAAGTCACAATTCAGCCTTTTTTTAAACCTACCTTGTATTTTTCTTATTTAATTTAAGATTTGTTAAAAATTTCTTTGAAACAAAGTAAAAAAACATACGGGTCTTCCAGGCATGCCAATCTCTCCTTTTGGTCCGAAGGGACCCTGAGGACCCTGGAGAAATATTTGTATTTGTTGCAGTAATTTAATTCTGGTATTTTGTCAAACAGATAAAAAGTATTAAATCAGTACATACAGGAGGTCCCACTGCTCCAGGAATTCCCCTTTCACCCTGTGAATTAACATCACACAGTCACTTTAATGTATTTTGACTCTTTTTTTTTTCAGATATTTATGGCTAATTTGCAAATCAGTAGATCAGTTCGTGACATTTTATAGACATAAAAAAGCCTAAAGAACAGGAGGTGTTTTGCATTGATGATTAAATAGACAAAGTACCGGCTGTCCTGTCAGGCCTCCCAGATATAAAGGTCTCCCATCAGGCCCCATGATGATACCAGGCTCTCCTTTCTGTCCCTGCATAATATAACATACAATAACAGATAAAAAAAAAGATCCCACAGGGGAACAATTTTTGTTGATCATTTTCTCTAAAAACATTTGAATTTAATGCAAAAATCTGACAGCAAGGACCCCTTCTGGATGAGGCCTATGCTAAACTCTCCGTAACCATTTAGAAGTGGTTGGATCGTGTCAGATTCGATCAATCTTCTAGTGGGTATAGGTAATTATGATTCTGGTATTCTTTTATCACCTAATTGTTCGCAGCTTTTTTCCATGTTTAATCTGCCTGTTAGCATTACTAGAGGAGGGAGGTGGCTAGATTTTCTTGGAAGAACCTCAGTCACATCCTTTGTACCTGTTTTCTCCTCTAAAGCGCAAAAAAGGTAAATGGCGAACAGCTGAGTGTTGCGCAGTATTTACTGGAGATGGGGAGCACATGTATGTTCCCTGTGAGGCGTGATGGAGCCTGATCTTTGGCCGCTAAGCAATCAACACTTTCCACAACAGTAAATCAACTGGTTAAGGCTCAGTTATAGTCGCACATCGGGATGTCGCGCAGGTCTCAGCTGAGGCGCATGAACCTGAACAAGTGCTGCAGGCGTTTATACTTCTCGCTGACGTGGCTGCAGTATTCTCAGAAAACACAGGGGGGCAGTATTTTGGATAACCAGTGGAAATGTAGTAAAAGAGGGAAGAAGCGCTTAAAATGGCTGTGTGCACTTTCGAAAACATTTCTTATCAATGGGATTCTTTATCTTGCAAAGTTTCACATCCATAAACCAATGAAGATTTTGAGTATTTTGAGAAAGCAGCCCCAATTTCCATCGAAAGTCCCAGGATTTAAATACCTGGGAGTTTTTCTACCTGGATAATTTCTTTCCACTCCTCTGAAAGGCCACAGAAAATTCATTTAAATTAGCCTAATGATGTATTAGGGAAATTAAGAAACCTGCACTACACCTCCAGTCCAGCTGATGGTGCTAATAAGGTTCTTCATATGTGTACACACTATAATTCCATGGTCTGACTTAACGTCTCTCTGAACGTCTTCATCAGTACAAAAACTCTAAAAAGAGTACGACATCGTCTGTCTGTCGTATGTTCTCTTCCTTTGCTCCATTCCCAATCACAAAATTGTGCCTTAATATGAATCTCGTATAAAGTAGAAAACAACAAGCAGGTCAGAGCGCTTCAAGAAAGGGTCCACCAATCATCGTTGCTCAGCACATAACCTCAACAATCCTGGGTTAATCTGAAAGTCCAGCCCCCAGACCAGGACCATTTATCAGAGAAAGTGTGAACCTGGGAAATTGGAATTACTTGGGCTAAACTGTGTCGAAAAGCACATCCTAGGTGTTGGCTGAAAGTTCTTGCAATGGAAAAGGGGCAAAGGAGGAGTGTAGTCAGATCATTTAAAATCACACTGAATTTAGATTATGTGTGCATGATCTCTTCTTACCTCGCTACCTAAAATATGCTCACAGAGGGCTTAACACAAATAATGGTACGCAGCGCTTTGTACATAAACGCCTACCTCCAGCTTTTTGGTGCTACCAAGCTGATGATATTGACGTTTCCTATGATGTTTTTTCCTCTACAATTAAGGTGAAGCTGATGGTGTAGAAGCGGAAACCTCCCTTACGGAGAAGATTTCACATATTGTAATATAAGCAAAAAAAAACTACTGCACATGATATACCATGGGGGTAATGTAGTCAGATGATCTTTAAAACAATAGTAATACGTGCCAAATAAAGACGGTACTGACACCAAAGTGATGTCATGATTAGCTTCACAAATATACCCAGATTTACTGTGATGCTCTTTGTTTATAAACCATGAAGGTTTTCTAGACTTTAGAGTGGTCTTATTCCCGTGTAAAGGGAGTGCACATGTTATTGATACACTCCTCACAGGACTGCGATAGGCTGCCACCATGACAATAAACCCCAATATTGCACTGCAGAATATTTGTGGACACTTGAAAACTTCTGGAAACTCACTGTGAAGTCCACTGCACTCTAAATAAGACCTCACCAAGACCCTTCAAAGGCCTTCCACATCCTGACGGAGTTTCTTGCATTGTAGCGAGGTCATCAGCCAGTGTAGAGGTGATATAAACATCCATTCTAGATACTCTCTCTCTTTTGAGACACACAATTGTTAATAAAACCTTCTCTGGAAAATAATATCAGATTTCAGAGTTGCATTTCTGAAATATTAGTTGTCTTTACATATAACTCACTACTAGGACTGTCCTACCTTAGGAGCATATCCTAGAGGACCAGCATCCCCTTTGTCTCCTTTTGGTCCCTCGGGTCCCTAGATCAAAATACATAACAGCATTACTTCTTTAAATCAAATGTTTGTCTCATTAAAATGAGATTGGTAAATGCACTGATACATACTGGGAATCCTGCTCGCCCTGATCCTCCCTAAAGAAGAAGGAGCAACATCTCATTAAACAAGGAATAACCTTGTTACTGCTTGGTAAAGTAAGTTAAAAGTCAGTGAGTTTTAGTTTGGTTAAGGGAACTGGGGAAGTAGCATCTCACCTGTCCCAAATCGTTCCAATAAACCTCGTTAAACTGCAGCAAGACAAAGTTAGGCCAATTAGTAACAAGCAGTGAGGCAGGCAGTGACCGTGCAGAGGAGATCAAGGTGAGAAGGTTTGATTAGGACAGTGAGGGAAAGGACAACTCGCTGGTGTTGAAGGTTTAATATGTTTTTTTCAGGTGAATACACTTAGCCAATCGATGTACATATGTGTTTAGAGCTACGACTCACATCTCTTGATGGCTGGTATACAATCTGTCCTGGTGGTCCAGGAGGCCCAGGTGGTCCAGGTGGTCCACCATCTCGACCTGGAGTACCCTGAGTTGGGAATAAACACAAAGTTAGTCAAAAAAAAGCAAAAATAATTAATTTTAGGTGACCCTTAGGTCAACTCTTTTACCAACTGTATTGTTTTATCCAAAACAGTTCAATTAAGAGCTGACCTCTACTCACTTTATACAGTATCATTATCTCATTATATTTGGCCTACAAAATCATAAAATGGAAACGTCCCACCCTCACGTTGCACCTATTGGTCTCTCCTACCACACACCTCACCACCTTCTTGCTCCCCTTGTACATGAGTCTGAACCACCCTCACATACTTCATCATACAGTACTGCAGTTCCTCTCACTCCATCACTCTATCAATCTTAAACTTTCTCTTGATCCACAGACATTTAGACTTCTCTTAAAACATTATCGCAGGAAACATTTAATCTTGTTCTCGGCATAAAAACCATTTTGCCTGGAATTGCTGCTCACTGATCATTGACTTTCTTCTGAACCTGCTTCAACCAATTCCTCTTTAGTTACCACAGCTGTTGTTATTTAGCAAATAAAGGAAACTCACCATCTCTCCCTTCTCTCCTCTGTCTCCCTTTTTACCCTAAGAAATCAACATAAGTACGGATTAGTGTTATAAATTACATTAAACTTTAACTATTATAATACTGCAGATAATGCATGATGAAACAGTTCTGTACTTCTGTTCCAGGGTATCCATCAATGCCTGGAATCCCAGGAGGTCCCCGTGGTCCTTCTGCTCCTTTAGTTCCATGGTCACCTGGAAAACCTGGCTTACCCTGCAAACCATAATTAAATATGTTTATAAATTAAATATGCAAAAGAGGCAACAGATTGCATCTAAGGGAGCGTAGCTGCAGCAATTATTTCTGTATTGTAGCATCAACACAAAGATACAATAGAACAGAGAAAAATGTAATATCATTATTCAACATTAAACTTAGTCTATATATAGTTAGGTTTTATAGGTAAAATAAAAACTGAAAACAGAAGGTTTGAATAAACAGAATAGGCTAATCAATATTAATTGGATATTACCCATATTTCATTATTTTGTGTTTATGTAAAACCCCGTTTTTTGTACAAATTAAAGCAGCAAAAATATAGGCATATGTCCATATTTTGACACATCAATCTGATGGTTTTTTTTTTTTGTTTGAAGGTTTTTCTGGAAAATTCATCATATAAAATCAGATTTGAATTGAAAGGTTGTGATATTTACCACAAACAAATCTTAAAAAGTGAAAAAACACACTTTTCTTCGACTGAATTTGAATTTTAAAAAGATAAACCCAAGATAAGTCTAAAAAATAAAGCAGGGACATGTTGATCGATGCTCTCTGCAGGTAGAAACGTCAATAAATAAAAAGCATAAAGACCAAACTGTAATTAGATAAACCAAGTAGAACCAGTCAGTAAATACAAGCATCCTTCTTAATAGTTGCCAGTGGCAGTTACCTGATTGTTCCAGTAAATAATCTGTAAGTTCTGCAAATTCAGTTTAATTTCATAAAGTAATATGTATGGCAGCTTTCACAAGCAAGAAATTCCAGAAGTAACCCATACATCCTAGAAAATTTACCTTTTAAAATAGAGCTTCACCACATTAGGAAAACATGCTATATTCAGTAGTATTGATAAATGATGCATCAACAATCTGTCTTGCGATAAATAAATAATCAAACAGTGTCAATAACTTTCTGCATTCATTTCATGACAAACATTTACCCCAGATTGCGGGTCTATTCAGCAACTAGAAAAAAAACAAATATTTTCATCTCAGTGGCGTTTTATGAAAAGTTGCTTCCGGCGTACAGTTTAGTGACTTTAACTTCTCGTTACCTGCCACCAAATACATTCGACGCAGAGGGAGCCTGAATGCATGACACTCAAACAATTAGCTAACATTTATTGCAATCCAGGCAGTTATTCGCGATATGTATATCACGTACAGTGATACTGCAATAATGATAATTGTGCGATATGTATTGCAGCCCTACTTTAAATTCTGGAAAATAGTCTGTGAAATCCAGAAAGCAGCCGGCAAGTTCAAGAAAGTAACCTTTAATTTTCAAAATAATAACCTGTATAGTCCAGAAAGCAACCTGTAAATTCTGGGAAGTAGCCTGTAAATTCAATTAAACAGATGTGAAAAGTAGCCTGAGGGTTCTGTCAAGTTCTGGAATGTAAGTGCAAGTTTTGGAAATTGACCTATAGGATCCATAAATGAGTGTGTTAGTTACAGAAAGTAACCAGTTAGTAACGTAAATTTTGTAAAATAAAATGAAGTTCCAGCAAGTAATCGGTATGTTTTAGTTGCATATATGTTCCATGTTCCTGGGTCCAGGTTGGTTTGGATTGCTTTTTGTCCCTAATTAATGAAATTATCCTTTGAAAACTGCTTTTGTATTTACTCATGTTATAAATACAGCCCTTTGATGGGTGTGACCTGCCTTTCACTCTATGACCACTAGAGATAGTCACCAGCTATAGATGATGGATAGGAAAACTGAAACATTGAAGTGTTTATTTTACGATAAATAATTTTTTACAACACTGCAAGCTCCAGAAAGTAACCTATTGGTTTTGGACAGAATCTGTTAGGTCCCTTAACTAACCTATACAATATTTCCCTGAAACTACAGACTGTAGTATGTTCTGTTATCCTATGAGCTCCCAAAACTCCTTATAAGTAATTTTAAGGTCTGACTATAAAGAGAGGCAACAGAAGTTGTACCACTGGGAGTATTTGCTTTACTTACAGGTAGACCAGCAATGCCAGGTGGGCCCTGGAAGACATGAGAAAGTTCAGGTGAGACAGAGCAGGCATGGATAGGACAGGCAGAGAGTGAACTACCTCCAACATGGTTACCTGTGGTCCCGGTGGACCTCTGAGGCCAGGCAAGGCATTAAGCACCTGATTTTTATCACCCTGTATGGAGAAAATATAGGTTATGGAGGTTGTTCACTTTTACACATCCTTAATATATATGTTTTGTTAAGATGATTAAATCCTGAGGGGGAAATCTAAAACTGTTACTCACACTGCCAGCAAGGTATGGTGGACCTGGTGGTCCAGGAGGCCCTGGGGGCCCGACTGGTCCCATGGGACCTGGAAGTCCTGCCAAACCAGTCTGCCCAGGTGTGCCGGTCCTTCCTGGATCGCCCTGAGCTCCCTGAGTCAGAAGTAAAAATAACAAAATGCTTCTGTGTCTTAGAAAATTATGCTGTTAGTAGATTATTCATATATTCACTGAAAGGAGAAAGATGAGACGAAAACAGTTATCGAGCAAAGGAGAACCTTAAAAAAAGTGGAAACATTGCCAGGATTTGTTTTTAGACAGCAAAGGAGTGGAAGCAGACTTTTAGATAAACCAGGAAAAAATAGGGCTTTGTTTGAAACATCATCATCTTTAGGGAAATAGAAAATGTTGAAAAGCAAAGTAAATCAGCGGAGAAGAAACCCAACCCAAGTACCTGCTACCCCATTACACACCGTAGAGGATGGAGCAAAGAAAGAGAACAGGTAATTGAAAGGGTTGGAGTCCGTTGTGTTTTGCTAGAAAAAAAGAGAGAATCTATGTGGTTCCTTTGCTATTATTTTTAAATAGTAAACAAATCTTTATGTGAAGTACTGTATAATTTTAATGACTTTCACTTACCTTTTCTCCAGCTGGACCTGGAAGGCCAAGATCACCACCATCACCCTAGGTAATAGAAATAAATACTTTATGGTCAAATGTAAGCGCCACTCATCTAAATAGCAGGTGGTTTCATTAACCAGGAGATCTGAATAACTTTAAATGTTAAACCTAACCTGGAGGTCTAACAGCTTTATTCACAGTAAAAAAAAAAAAGTCACCTCATTTCATTTTACATAAATTAAATAATGTTACATCACTGTTGGTCTGGTCTAATAATATAAACAAAACTCAAGTGGCCCTTCTTCACATCCTTGTGGTACCCCACTTTTTTCTGATTTACAAAGCTACAACAAACTTCATGAATTTCTGTTATAAATGTAAACCATAATCAGTTTTACCTTTTCTCCTCTGGGCCCAGGCCTACCAGGAGGACCAGGGGGGCCCTGAAGATGACCCAAAAGAAATAAGGATTTAGCTACAAGGTAATTAAACACAATGTGTCCCAGTAAAGAAAATAGAATTCTCACTGGGAGACCAGGTCTTCCATCTTGTCCAGGTGGTCCAGGGGGTCCAAAGGCTATCGGGCCGCCAGGTCCGATGGCTACTGAAGTACCAGGGATCCCAGGAGGGCCAGGGGGACCTGGGGGACCTGGGGGGCCAGGGGGACCATGTGCACCCTGCCCAGGAAATTTCACTATTGTCATTATATGCTAATCTTGAACTGTTTCTTCATGCTAAACAACATACCCGGAAATTTTCAAAGTCTGGGAATCCTGATCCCTCCATGTCAACAAATGTCTATGAAAACATAAATTATGTTTAGATTTTGTTTTTACAAGTTAAATATTGGCTAAAAGATTTATTTTTCAGTGTGCACATACTGGACGATCACCAGTGCCAGGTCCTGGAGGTCCTGGAAGACCTGGGGGACCTCTTGGTCCAGGCGAGCCCTCTCCAGCTTCACCCTGGAATGAGTCAGAGACAACAAATTATTATAGTTAATCGAGACTTGGCATCATTACAGTAACTAGTTTGTGTAATGCACCTTTTGGCCTTTTATGCCAGGTGTTCCTGGAATTCCTGGAATACCCTGCGGCCCTGCAGGACCCTAAAAATACACAAGTAAAGAAGAATAAGTAACTGGTCAATCTGTATAAAGAAGCCAGTGAAAATGCTAAAATAAACTACTTACAGCCTTCCCATCCTCTCCTGGATCTCCCTAAAGAATGGACACTGATCATTCCAACAACTTTATTTCCATTTAGTTTTTTAAACATTTCTTGTACTTACAGGCTCTCCGTCAGCTCCTGGAGGTCCTTCAGCTCCATCCAGGCCTGGTGGCCCTGGTGGTCCAGGCAGACCAGGCACCTGCTGCACAACAAAGCCGTCACCCAGTCGGAGAACCTCGGCCCCAGGTCCTGGAGGACCAGGAGGACCAGGGGGTCCCTGAACACCACGTTCACCCTTTTTGCCAGGGTATCCAAAGCCAGGCTCACCCTGGTGAGAAAAACCGGTAGACTAGCTTTGGGAAGTAAATAAATGTTGGGTTTTAGTTTGTTTAGAATCCATCTGCTGATCCGGTCTCATCTCTGCAGGTCCCACTGAAAGCGCCGTTTCACCATCACAGCGTTCCTTCTGTTACAAATCAACCCTGAAACTCACCCCCATCCACTCCACAATGCCCGCTCTCTGTTTCACCTCCAAACCCTCACTTTGAAGATGACAGCTGACTCCAGGTACCTTAACTCATCCACCTTCAGTACCTCTTCTCCCTATACTGCTCCATCTCTCTTCACGAATGCTTACTTTATTGTTTCCACGGCTTTCCCTCCTCTTCTCCCCATAGCAGTCCTCCACCTCTTCAGACCCTCTTCCATCTGCTCCCAACTGACAACATTGTTGCCTTCAAACTCCCTTTAAACCACACCTACCTCACACCTCACCACCATCTTACTGTTCCTCACTTCAGAAATAAGTGAAAATCAACTAAATTTATGCAGTTCACATACCTTTCCACCCATGTCTCCCTAGAAAGAAAAAGAAAGCAGGTTATTTGTGCCACTTGTAGATGTTAACACAGAAACTAGATAATTCTTACTTTCTCTCCTCGTTCTCCACCCTGAGAGGAAATACCCGAGCCTGAGCTGCTGCCTGAATCCCCCTTCGACCCCGAAGGACCTCGGTCCCCGTTGGAGCCTTTCTGTCCTTTGTCACCCTTCTCCCCTTTGGCTCCTAAAGAATAACAACCATTATTTTTATCAGCAGTGAACTGAGTATCACATGAACCAAACCTTGAACTTTGATCTTCTGCCTTATTTAGCTGAGCAGCTTATTTTTATTATGTAGACCAGGGGCGTCCAAACTTTTATCACGTGGGTCAAAAGGTCCGAAGTACCCCTTCGCCAAAATATTTTTTATACTTTTACAAACTGAAATCGCAAAGAAATCTATTATGATTTTGTAAAACAAACTTATGCATTGTAGATCCAAATCCTAGAAAGGGCAGATTTAATGAAATACAAAACATTATAGTCTTTTCTCATCAATAAGAACAGGATTTGTGTCGCTCTGTCTTTGAAAAAGCTTCCTGTATTAATTAAATGATTAAAAGCAGATTTTGATTTACCAAACTCTGATTCTTAGTAGAGGTCACTAAATAGATGTGTTCCTGTTTACTTTGAAAAAAGTAAAAAGCAGGTTATTAAAAGACAAATCGTGTTGTACCCAACACTTTAATTTTATTTAAATTTATAAGGAATAATTTTGCCCTCATTAAAAATAAAAAGTCTCTATCTGCATTAACCAGATCTGTATCTTTCTTGAATTAGAGGCCGCACAAAATCAGTCCAGGGGCTGCAAATGGCCCCCGGACCACAATTTGGATCCATTCCTTCAGCCATAACACAGCGTCTTTGTACAAACATGATGCCAGTCTCCCAAAGTAGTATTTTTCCTGACTTTCCAAATTCATTTTAAGGCTGAATATTTACTGTGAAATACAGAGCGTGAAACTGCTTTTGTCCTGGAAAATGATTACATGTGTTTTAAATAGTTTGAATGTACAAAGCAACTCTTAGCAGGGAGTGTTTTTGGTAAGGAATTGAACATCTGATGGCACAGAGAAGAACCGTGATTGACTTAACTTTTAGGTTTTTGAACAGCTTTTTTAGAAGACAAAGATTGATTCAACAAGTGGTTTGAAGTTAATGCTTAGTTGTCGGGTTTATTTTTTATTGTGTTAACTTTTTAGTTACATAAACTTGATATTTGGACGTGATAACTCTCTCTTTAATTTTTGTAAACTGTTTTTCCATGCTTAAGTTTTAGAAAGCCATGGGACTTGAGATTGTGGACACAAAAGTCTATTTAAAGTGGCTTATAGTCGGTACATTGCATGAGGAGAACAAGTATTTAATACACTGCTGATTTTGCAGGTTTTACCACTTGCAAAGCATGTAAAAGTCTTTAATTTTTATCATAGCTACTTTTCAACTGTGAGTGAGGGTATCTATAACAAACGTCCAGAAAATCACATTGTGTGATTTTTCAGTAATTAGTTTGAATTTTATTGAATCACATAAGTATTTGATAAATTAGAAAAACAGAACTTAATATTTGGTACAGAAACCTTTTGTTTGCAATTTCAGATATCAGACGTTTCCTGTAGTTCTTGATGAGGTTTGCACTCACTGCAGCAGGGATTTTGGACCACTCCTCCATACAGATCTTCTCCAAGATCCTTCAGGTTTCCGGGGGTGCTGCTGGACAATACGGACTTTCAGCTCCCTCCAAAGATTTTTTGTTGGGTTCAGTTCGGGTTGGGGGACTGGCTAGGCCACCCGGGAAACTTCCGATGCTTCTTACGGAGCCACTCCTTTTTGCCCTGGCTGTGTTGTTCGGGTCGATGTCATTTGGGGAAACCCCGCCACGACCCATCATCAAAGCCCCCCCAAGATGGAAAAAGGAGGTTATTTTGGCTGAAAATGTCCCTATGGCCCCATCTATCCTCCCCTAGATACGGTGTAGTCGTCCTGTCCGCTTTGCAGAAGAGCATCCCCAAAGAATGATGTTTCCACCTCCATGCTTCATAGTAGGGATGGTGTTCTTGGGGTTGTTCTCATCCTTCTTCTTCCTCCAAACACGGCGAGTGGGGGAGTTTAGAACAAAAAGCTCTATTTTTGTTAAATTTAAAACCCCAATGACCTTTTCCCATTCCTCCTCTTTTGGATCATCCGGGTGGCCAATGGTAAACTTCAGACGGGCCTGGACATGTGCTGGCTTGAGCAGGAGGACCTTGTGTTTCCTGCAGGATTTTAATACACGGCGTCGTAGTGAGTTACTAATGGTTTCTTCGAGACGGTGGTCCCAGCTCTCTTCAGGTCATGACTAGGTCCTGCTGTGTAGTTCTTGGGTGATTCCTCACCTTCCTCATGATTATTGATGCCTCAAGAGGTGAGATCTTGCAAAGGACCCCAGGGGCTGAGGAGATTTGACCGTCCTCTTCAAGTTTCCCATTTTTTTTTTTAAATTTTCCAAAATTTTTTGCCTTCTCATCAAGCTGCTTGGCTATTTTCCGTAAACCCATCCCCCGCTTGTGCAGGTTCCACTTTTTTTATCCCTGGTTTTTCCCTTCCCCCAGCCCTCTGGTTCTTAGCCATTGTGGAGAGGGTTTTTGTTTTTTTTAATTGAGGTGTGTGGACAGGTGTTTTTTATACAGAAAAATGAATTCGAACAGGTGCAATTTAAACCCGGTAATGAGTGGGAGAACAGGGGGCTTCTTAAAGAAGAACTAAAGGCCTTTTGGAAAACCCGGGATTCTTACTGGTTGTTAGGTGATCAAATACTGATGTCATGCAATAAAATGCAAATTAATTACTTAAATATCACACAATGTATTTTCAGGATTTTTGTTCCAGATTCCATTACTCAGTTGAAGAGGACCTATGATAAAAAATAAAGACTTCTACATGTTTTGCAAGTGGGAAAACCTGCAAAATCAGCAGTGTATCAAACACTTGTTCTCCCCACTGTAAGTGTCAAAAGAATCCTAAGGTGATCAGAAAAGTTACCAGTAATGTGAAACTGTAATGAGGTGAACAGGGACGAGTTTATAAGTAAAACAAATTGTTAGAGAAGTGGACCTGGAAGTAAAGACCTAGATTATGTTTCGGAAATAAAGATTACAGAGATGTTCTGAACATTTTGCAGTGATACAATTTAAACCCCAAAAATCATTTCTTGTGACCAAATATGCAAATAATTTTTTTAAAAAACCAAAAATTTTCCCGGTTTTTATTTCCCTTTTTTCAGAATGTTTTTTAAAATCTTTCGACCTGTGGATCTTTTTTCATATTCTGCTGATTGTGACCAATCCCCCTTTTCTCCTTACTTTTCCCTTGGGCTTGGTTGAGTTTTTGGGGTTTTGTTTCTTTTTTCCGCGGTTTGGGGGAAACAACCACATGTTCTAAATTTTGGGTTTAAAATCCCGGAAAAAATTTTTTCTGAACCCCAAAAGTTTCTTTTTGCTACTTTTTAAAAAAAAGCAATACCCCCAAAATAACCCTTAATTTTGTTTTCTTTCATCATTTCGAAAGTTTTGACCCCCTCACACATTTAAATAAAAACCCTTTTTCCTTTTATTTTTTCTTGTAACTGTAATGATTCTGGCTTACAGATAATGAAAACCCAACATTCAGTGTCTCAGAAAATCTGAATATTGTAAAGACGTTAAATACTGCAAACTCATGGTGTCCCACCCTAATCAGCTAAATTTAACCTTCTAAACACCTGCAAAGGGTTTCCTGAGGTTTAAAAAAAGTCTCTCAGTCCCGGGTCAATAAGGAGACCCCAATCATGGGAAGACTGGGGGGGCTAACTGGACAGGTCTAAAAGGAAGTCATTGACACCCTCTACAAAGAGGGTAAGCCACAAAAAATTTTATAAAAAAAAAGAAGCTGTTTGCTCACATGGTTAAAACGTGAAAAAAAAAAAAACAAAAAAAAAACAAAAGTTGAGTAAAGGGAAAAAGTGCACCCCCCAAAAAGGAGATAACCGCAGCCTTGAGAAAAAGGGCCCTTTTAAAAAATCCAATTCAAGAATTTATGGGAGTTTCACATAAAGTGGACTGAGGCTGGAGTGGGCTACAAGCATCTTACCTGAGCTAAGGAGAAACTACTTCACTGTTGCCCAATGGTCCAAAGTCCTCTTTTCTGCATTTAATTTGGAAATCAAGGTCCCAGAGTCTGGAGGAAGAGTGGAGAGGCCAACAATTCACGTTGCTTAAAGTCAAGTATGGCGTTTCCCCCTTCGGTGATGGTTTTGTGGTGCCACGTTATCTGCTGGTTCTGGTCCACTGGTTTTCTGAAGTCCACAGTCAATACAGCCATCTATCAGGAACCTTTAGAGCACTTCATGGTGACAAGCTTTATGAAGATGCTGATTTCATTTTTCCATGCTGCGCCGCATTGATGCAGTAATTCATGCACAAGGAGACCCAACCAAGCATTGAGTGCATAGAAATGAACATACTTTTCAGAAGCCTGACATTTCTGTTTAAAAATATATATTGTTTGCTGATGTTATGCAATATTCAGATTTTCTGAGACACTGAATTTGGGATTTTTTGACCAATGACGCCCTTAAAATTTCAAAGGGGGGACTTTTGTAGATTTTTTGGGTTTTTTTGAGTAACAGGAAAAAGCTGTCCCGGTAGGGCTTCTGTTTTGGTGTAAAGATTTAAATTTGGGGATTCGGTAGCCAAAAAAAAGGGTTTCTTGGGCCCCCAAAAAACCCAAAGGGTAACAAGTGCCCGTCCCCACTGAGCCCTACTCAAACAGCAAAAAAAATCTTATCAGCACAAACTCAATTTAACCCCCAACACAACAACCTTTCAAGTTAAACAGCTGACAAAGCTAAAAGCTAGTAAAGTTATTATTTTATGGGAACAAGAGAAATGATGCTAACCTATGCTCAAGATAACATACATTCTGGCCAACAGCTGGTCATTCTAACTACCATTACCCAACACTAACTCGGCTCTAACTACTACTCATACTAACAGCTTATCAATCTCAGATGTAATTTTGAGTTATGAAATATAATTTCCCCCTTGTTAAATTATCACTCAACCACGTAAGTCATATTGAAAGCTGAGTGTAAATTCAGTAGCCACACCCAGCTGTGATCAACACGAAACCTGTACAGTGAAGAGCCATGGTTGTATTCCAGGGTCAGATTTACATCCGACATTTTCACCCATTTACATTGATATGCCTGATTTTACTGACTCCATACACTGAAATTTTGTTAGTCTTTTTGAATTTCATTCAAATGTTTGTAAATCATTCTCTGGTGTCCTTTCCGTTTTTGGTCATAACCCATGAGCCATGTTGTGACAGTTGAAAGATACCTGACCTGATGAAATCCAACAGCAGTTGAGAAATAAAGTCATTGACATCTATCAGTATGGAAAGGGCTATAGAGCTATTTCTAAGGATTTGGGACTCCAAAGAACCCCCGGTGAGAACTTGTTTCCAAATGGAGGAAACATGGAACAATGGAGAGCTTTACCAGGAGTGGCTAACCCACCAAAATTACTAGTACAGTTCTTTGACCCAAAGATGGCAAAGAAAATAGAATATTGTTCATTCAAGAAAACTGTAAACACTCATATCGCAGTTGAAAGCAAAAGTGACCATAACATTAGACAAGGCCGCCTAAAAATGAACAAAACTAACTTTTAAACATAAAAAGGATTTTTGTGTGGATCTTTTCAGCCTTACGCATTATGAGTCACCTATTTAATGCTTCAGTTACAGATTAAAACTGACTTCACACTCTGCTCTTACTGGTGCAATGTGCAATCAATGAAGACTGGCTACCAGGCTGGTCCAATTTAGCCATGAAACCTCCCACACTAAAATGACAGGTGTTTCAGTTTCCTTGTCCAACCCCTGTGTGTATATATATATATATATAGAGAGAGAGAGAGTTAAGCTTTCTGAAATGAGTGACAAAAAATATTAAACTTCTTCACAATATTTATAATATATTTTTAGTTGAACCTGTAAAATTTAAACAATCTGATCTTTGAACCTTTTTGTTGTTACTTGCCTGCTCCTCGTGATTTGGAGCTCCATCAAGCTGTAAAATCCGAAGATCATCACAAAACTGTCCCTGGATCACTGGAAGAAGCTGCTCTTGCTTCTCATTCAAATTTAACAGACATTCATTCTCTTGGAAAGGAGAAGACCTCAATAAAGGATGTGTCTCTGTTGGCACCACACAGGACTCTTGACGGCTCTCAGCTTTGTATTGTCCCCTTTTGATTATTATCCAAAGGCCCTTCGTGCTGTCTTAAGCAAGCTCTGCACTGGTGGCAACTCTGCAGTGGACTTCCCATGGGGAATCGGTTCTGAAGTATGTTTACTTTCACTGAAGCTTTGAACTGAATTGTTGATGATCCAGAAACCATTTCTTTCGGCTGCAGCTGCTTTAGCAGCAGCAAATCATCACATAATTAGGTATTAGCAGGACTTAAGTGCATGAGGAGGTAATTCAGTAATTTGGTTCAGGTGTGTTGGACTTGGGACGCATCCAAAAGCTGCAAGACAACCGGCCCTGGAGGACTTTAGTTTGTCGGTCAGCACACCTTTGTGGGTCATTAGTAGGCCTCCACAGAGCTGGTTGACATGCTGAAGAGGTTAGTCAGCTATTGGAATTTGCTGTGTTGGAGCTGCAACACATCTAAAACGTGACCTAAAAATAAGTGAAATGCCAAAACAAATTAAGCTGCAAAATGTGCACATTTGTGGCACATTACTGAACAGAAGGTGAAATCAGTCCTGCAGAGGGCGCCAATGGTTTCTAATTTATGATTTATCCTCTACCTTTCATGCTTTTTAAAATTAAAGTTAACTGTTTCTACTAATAAACTATAAAAACTTATCAATAAGAGTCTTGGTTGCTTATCGTTGAAGTAAACAAGCTAACAATGTGCTTTTATTTTGAAATAATCTGACACTATTTTTACTGTAGTGTTAAACTTCACTTAAATACACTAAAACATGAAGATAACTAAGTTTATAATGCATGAATAGGGATTCATCAGATTAATGAACATCTTTTTTACCAAAGGAATAAAAACAAGTTGGGAAAAACAGCTGTTTGTGGCTCCAGTAGAAGAGCCAACGGAGAACTTCTCTTACATTCCACCAGGAGGAGCTAAAGAGTTTCCTGCACTGGTTCAGGCTCAGACAAGCAGCCTCATGTTCACATTCCTGCTGTTGGACTTATTCTTACTTGAGATTCTGGTTTCTGTGGAGTCTGTCGTCACGCTGCCGGGGTCCAAAGGACTGACTTTAGAATTTGTCTGAGTGCAGAATGAAACAGAAAATGAGTGTTTTGAGCATGACTGTGATCGATATTTAGCCAAACATGCCGCTGTTATTTCTTATCTCAACACTGCAATCAGTTTTAAGTCATTTGTTAAACACTCAGACAGTTTGACTTGAGATATTTGAAAAAACTTACATCACTGTAATCCTCATAGTCACAAAAACGCTGAAATCCATCAGGGTCTCCCACCAGTCTAAAGTCCCAGAATATTCCCTAAAAACACAGTGGAGATATCAGTGAGGTCACTCCCTCCCACGCCGTCTTGAATCGCAAACAGTGCCTTAGACTTATTTCTCCCGCTCTCAGAGGGCATTTTTAGAGGCAGAGTTATAGGTTCTCCTATTTTTTCACCTGTACTGAGCACTGAGCATTTACTCTGCAGGTTTTTCCAATGAGATTGTGTAAAGGTACCATTTTCTGGTCTAATTCAAAGTAAGAAGGTGCTTTAGGAGACAGTGGAGGAATTTTACTACAATATCCAGTAAAGGGTGTTGCTTTTCATTATTTTTATATTTTTACATTACTGTTACCAGTAATCCGTGACTTACAAGTATTTAAATATGATTTGACACACCCCAATTTTTCACAGCCAATCTTGAAAATGGGAAAGAAGAGAGAACATTTCATTTAAATAATAGGAGGTCAGGAAACACCTAAAAGAAACTAAAGTGCTGTGAGTAATTTATGCCCCCTTCTAGATTTCTTCTGTTTTTGCTTTTTTCTTGTACTCATTGTGTTCTGCTTATCCGGGACTGGGTCGTGGGGGCCACAGACTTAGTAGAAACGTCCAGACGTCCCTCTCCCCAGACACCTCCTCCAGCTCCTCTGGGAGGAGCCCAAGGCGTTCCCAGGCCAGCCGAGAGACATAGTCCCTCCAGCGTGTCCTGGGCCGTCCCCTGGGCCTCCTCCCGGTGGGTCGTGGCTGGAACCTCCTCCAGGGGAGGCGTCCAGGAGGCGTCCGAAACAGATGTCCGAGCCACCTCAACTGGCTCCTCTCAATGTGGAGGAACTGTGCCCTCTAAACCTCATAATTGGTTGATGCTCCCCTTGATGTTTTACATGCTGTAGAGGAATTTGGGCCCACTCTTCTTTGCAAAATGGTGTTTATTCTGCCATGTTGGAGGATTTTCATGAACATGCTGCAGCATCACAACTGTGACAAGGCCATTCCAAAACCATTCAGAGGTGGGTTTGCTGGTTTGCTTTGTATCATATACCTGATTTAAAACCCAAACCGATGATCAGACATCCATCTTCAAGATTTTCTGGACCAGAATTCATGGTTTCATCGGTTTTGGGTGGCCTATCCCTCTTGGGAAGGTTCTCCACTGTTCCAAACAAAAACAGACAAGGATCCAAACTACTCACTCGATGCACAGTGAGGAGGACTTGATAACGAACAGCATAGAAAGGGGCATCTTGGAGTAAGCCATTCTTCATAACCATTAGATGGTGTCTACATGCCATCTGGTTGTCTGACCTTTTCTGAAACAAACATTCCAAGTGGGTTTGGCATGGAACAAAGGAGGACTACGTAGAAAAGTGCCTCATGCCCACTGTGAGGTACCGTGGAGGATCTGTGATCGTGTGGAGTTGGTTTCTCCAAAGACCCAGAGAAACTTGTTAAAGACATCATGAAATACCAGGAAGTTTGGTTGGCGCTGCTAACAAACTGAAAATGGATCTTTATTGGGTATTTCAGCAGGATAATGATCCAGATCAGATCAGGTCAGCACTCTAGACATAATATCAACCTTTTTCTGTGGTCATCTCAGTTCCCAGACCTAAATCCAATAAAATAAAACTGCAGGGGAAAGCAGATTTTTCCCCACAGAATAAATATACACAACATTTTTTTTTAGCAGTTTCTTAGTGTGAGATTGTGCTACGGAAATAAAATTTTAAAAAATTGTTTCGAGGTGTTTTTATACACATTTACCTGAGGTGACAATAAATACGAAGGGCATTGTACCTGTATTTATATGTATGTTAAAGATTTAGTACTCTAATATTAAAGACAACAGGTGAATGGAGTTTATTATTGTTTATGTTTTTAGCAACAAGTTTGTCAAATAATCAAAATGTACAATGTTCATAGATTACCTTAAATTTGTCGGTGTCAGCCTTTCCTGCCTGACCCACAAAGATCTTGGCCCTTGGGTCGAGCACTATCGGATCAGGAGAACGCTGAATCTTCACCACTTCTGGTTCCTTGTTACAGCCTCTGTTGAAAGTCAGCTGATCCCCAAGCAGCGAAAATGCAAACGTGTAAGGCAGGGTGGTATCTGGCACCTCGAAGCTGGCCATCTCGTTTGAAGCCGCGGACCCGGGCTTGGTGTAAAAGAACTTCACCATCCGACGGTCGGCCCGTGCTGCGCTAAGCTTCACACCAATGTGTATGAGCTTCTCTGACCCATCCGTGATGGAGAAGAGGACGGCGGCGGATGGATTGTCGGTGTTAAATTCAAAGACGAGGGAGAAGTCGCGGTAGAAAGGGTTGGGGACATGAGCCAAGGCGGGCTGTTCTGTCTTTGCATCAGAGATAAATCTGTAGGACGTGTCCCCTGGTTGCTCAATCCCTTTTGGTGGAGGGTCTCCAATCAGCTGTTGTATAGTTACTCTTTGTTTTTCTGAAAGACATATGAGAAATACATTACAGATTCAGAGTCATTTTTCAAGTTTGTTATTTAGACTTTGGAAAAACCTAAAGTATATCGCCAAAATGTTTGAAAATCACATGTTTTTATGTATGTGTCGACTTGTATGCAGCTGGTTTGTAGGGGCTGCACAAATCAGGAGGTAGCATCAAGGATATCAGGAACCTTCTCATCGTCTTTAGGGCTGATATCTGACAACACAAACGCACACTAAAGGAATCATTTGATTTTGACAAGTGGGACTTTGTAGATTTTGGGTTATTTAGTAACAGTGAAAAAGCTGTCAGGATGGCTTCTGTTTGGTGTAAAGATTATAATGTATTCGGTAGCAAAACACAGGATTCTCGGTGCCTAACAGCTAAGTGCCATTACTGCTAATCAAGCTAACAGCCAGTCACACTGAGCCCTACTCAAACAGCAAAACAATCTTATCAGCACAACTCAATTTAACCGCAACACAACCAACCTCTTCTCAAGTTAACAGCTGACAAAGCTAAAAGCTAGTAAAGTTATTATTTTATGGGAACAAGAGAAATGATGCTAACCTATGCTCAAGATAACATACATTCTGGCCAACAGCTGGTCATTCTAACTACCATTACCCAACACTAACTCGGCTCTAACTACTACTCATACTAACAGCTTATCAATCTCAGATGTAATTTTGAGTTATGAAATATAATTTCCCCCTTGTTAAATTATCACTCAACCACGTAAGTCATATTGAAAGCTGAGTGTAAATTCAGTAGCCACACCCAGCTGTGATCAACACGAAACCTGTACAGTGAAGAGCCATGGTTGTATTCCAGGGTCAGATTTACATCCGACATTTTCACCCATTTACATTGATATGCCTGATTTTACTGACTCCATACACTGAAATTTTGTTAGTCTTTTTGAATTTCATTCAAATTTTTGTAAATCATTCTCTGGTGTCCTTTCCGTTTTTGGTCATAACCCATGAGCCATGTTGTGACAGTTGAAAGATACCTGACCTGATGAAATCCAACAGCAGTTGAGAAATAAAGTCATTGACATCTATCAGTATGGAAAGGGCTATAGAGCTATTTCTAAGGATTTGGGACTCCAAAGAACCCCCGGTGAGAACTTGTTTCCAAATGGAGGAAACATGGAACAATGGAGAGCTTTACCAGGAGTGGCTAACCCACCAAAATTACTAGTACAGTTCTTTGACCCAAAGATGGCAAAGAAAATAGAATATTGTTCATTCAAGAAAACTGTAAACACTCATATCGCAGTTGAAAGCAAAAGTGACCATAACATTAGACAAGGCCGCCTAAAAATGAACAAAAACTAACTTTAAACATAAAAAAGGATTTTTGTGTGGATCTTTTCAGCCTTACGCATTATGAGTCACCTATTTAATGCTTCAGTTACAGATTAAAACTGACTTCACACTCTGCTCTTACTGGTGGCAATGTGCAATCAATGAAGACTGGCTACCCCCAGGCTGGTCCAATTTAGCCATGAAACCTCCCACACTAAAATGACAGGTGTTTCAGTTTCCTTGTCCAACCCCTGTGTGTAAAATTATATATATAGAGAGAGAGAGAGGTTAAGCTTTCTGAAATGAGTGACAAAAAATATTAAACTTCTTCACAATATTTATAATATATTTTTAGTTGAACCTGTAAAATTTAAACAATCTGATCTTTGAACCTTTTGTTTGTTACTTGCCTGCTCCTCGTGATTTTGGGACTCCATCAAGCTGTAAAATCGAAGATCATCAAAAAAACTGTCCTGGATCACTGGAAAGAACTGCCTTGCTTCTCATTCAATTTAACAGACATTCATTCTTTGGAAAGGAGAAGACCTCAATAAAGGATGTGTCTCTGTTGGGCCCCACAAGGACTCTTGACGGCTCTCAGCTTTTTTTGTCCCCTTTTGATTATTTTTCCCCAAAGGCCTTCGTGCTGTCTAAGCAAGCTCTGCACTGGTGGCAACTCTGCAGTGGACTTCCCCATGGGGATCGGTTCTGAAGTATGTTTCTTTCACTGAAGCTTTGAACTGAATTGTTGATGATCCAGGAAAAACCATTTCTTTCGGCTGCAGCTGCTTTAGCAGCAGCAAATCATCACATAATTAGGTATTAGCAGGACTTAAGGTGGGGAAAGGTAATTCAGTAATTTTGGGTTCAGGTGGTTTTGGACTTGGGGACGATACAAAAGCTGCAAGACAACCCCCTGGAGGACTTTATTTTTGTCGGCAGCAACTTTGGGGGTCATTAGTAGGCCCCCACAGAGCTGGTTGACATGCTGAAGGGTTTAGTCAGCTTTTGGAAATTTTGCTGTGTTGGAGCTGCAACACATCTAAAACGTGACCTAAAAAAAAGTGAAATCCAAAAAACAAATTAAGCCAAAAATGTGCACATTTGTGGCACATTACTGAACAGAAGGGAAATCAGTCCTGCAGGGGGCGCCAATGGTTTAATTTATGATTTTATCCTCTACCCCTTTTATGCTTTTTTAAAAATTTAAAATTAAATGTTTCACTAATAAAACATAAAAACATCAATAAGAGTCTTGGTTTTCTTATGTTGAAGTAAACAAAGCAACAATGTGCTTTTTTTTGAAATAATCTGGGCCAAAATTTTTTCTTTTAGTGTTAAACTTAAATTAAATACACTAAAAAAAGAAGAAAAATAAGTTTATAATGATGAAAAGGGGTTATCAGATTAAGAACATCTTTTTTTCCAAAGGAATAAAAACAAAGTTAAAAACAGCTGTTTTTTGCTCCAGTAGAAGAGCCAACGGAGAACTTCTCTTACATTTACCAGGAGGAGTAAGAGTTTCCGCCACTGGTTTAGGCTCAACAAGCAGCCTCATGTTCAAATTTCCCGCTGTTGGACTTATTCTTACTTTAGATTTGGGGTTTTTGTGGAGTCTGTCGTCACGCTGCCGGGGTCCAAAGGAGACTTTAGAATTTTTCGAGTGCAGAATGAAACAGAAAAAGAGTGTTTTTAGCATGACGTGATCGATATTTTAGCCAAACATGCCGCTGGTTTTTTCTTATTCAAAACTGCAATCAGTTTTAAATCATTGTTAAAACACTCAGACAAGTTTGACTTGAAGATATAGTCCAAAAAAAATTAACATCACTGTAATCCTCCATAGTCACAAAAAACGCTGAAATCCCTCAGGTCTCCCACCAGTCTAAAGTCCCAGAATATCCCTAAAAACCACAGTGGAGATTCAGTGAGGTCACGCCCTCCCCACGCGTCTGAATCGCAAAACGTGCCTTGATTATTTTCCGCTCCAGAGGGATTTAAGAGGCAGATGTATAGGTCTACCTATTTTTTTCAACCTGTACTGAGCACTGAGCATATTACTCTGCAGGTTTTTCCAATGAGATTGTGTAAAGGTACCATTTTTGGTCTAATTCAAAGTAAAGAAGGTTGCTTTAGGAGACAGTGGAGGAATTTCTACTACAATATCAGCTAAAGGGTGTTGACTTTTCATTATTTTTCTATTTTTACATTACTGTTCAGTAATCCGTGACTTAAAGTATTTAAATATGATTTGACACACCCCATTTTTCACAGCCAATCTTGAAAATGGGAAAGAAGAGAGAAACTTTAATTTAAAATAATAGGAGGTCAGGAAAAACCTAAAAGAAACTAAAGTTGCTGTGAGTACTTTATGCCCATCTAGTTTCTTCTGTTTTTGCATTTTTATTGTACTCATTGGGTTCTGCTTATCCGGGACTGGTCGTGGGGGCCACAGACCTTAGTAGACGTCCAGACGTCCCTCTCCCCCAGACACCTCCTCCAGCCCTCTGGGAGTGGCCCAAGGCGTTCCAGGCCAGCGAGAGGACATAGTCCCTCCAGTCAGGCTCCTGGGCCGTCCCCCTGGGCCTCCTCACGGTGGGTCGTGGCTGGAACCTCCTCCAGGGGAGAGTCCCAGGAGGCGTCCGAAACAGAATGTCCGAGCACCTCAACTGGCTCCTCTCAATGTGGAGGAACTGTGCCACTTCAACCTCCTAATTGGTTGCTGCTCCCCTGTGTTTTACATGCTGTAGAGGAATTTGGCCCATCTTCTTTGCAAAATGGTGGTTATTCGCCATGTTGAGGATTTTCATGAACATGCTGCAGAATCATCAAACACTGTGACAAGGCATTCCAAAACCATCGAGGTGGGTTTGGCCTGGTTTGCTTTGATCAATATACCTGATTTAAACCAACCGATGATCAGACATCCATCTTCAAGATTTTCTGGACCAAATTCATGGTTTCATCGGTTTTGGGGTGACCATATCCCCTTGGAAGGTTATCCACTAGTTACAAAACAAAAACATACAAGGATCCCTACTACTCACTCGATGCACAGTGAGGAGGACTTGATAACGAAACAGCATTAGAAGGGGATCTTGGAGTAAGCCATTCTTCATAACCATTAGATGTGTTACACGCCATCAGGTTGTTGACCTGTTCTGACCCTCCCCCCCCCCCCCAAAACTTTCCAAGTGGGTAGTGGCATGGAACAAAGAGGACTACGTAGAAAAGTGACTCATGCCCACGTCGAGGTTACCGTGGAGGATCTGTGATACGTGTGGAGTGGTTTCTCCAAAAAAGACCCAGAGAAACTGTTAAAGACATCATGAAAATGCCAGGAAGTTTGGTTGGCGCTGCTAACCCCACTGAAAATGGCTCTTATTGGGTATTCAGAGCAGGATAATGATCCAGATCAGACAGGTCAGCACTCTAGACATAATATCACCTTTTTCAGTGTATCTCAAGTCCCAGACCTAAGCAATAAAAATAAAACACTGCAGGGGAAAGCAGTTTTTCCCCACAGAATAAAATATACACAACATTTTTTTTTAGCAGTTTACACTTAGTGTGAGATTGTACTACGGAAACAAAAAATTTTAAAAAAATTGTTCGGAGGTGGTTTTTTTACACCACATTATACTCGAGGTGACAATAAATACGAAGGGCTATTGTACCTTGTATTTATTATGTTATGATAAGATTTAGTACTCTGAATATTAAAGACAACAGGTGAAATGAGTTTATTATTGTTTATGTTTTTAGCAACAAGTTTGGTCAAATAGATCAAAATGTACAATGTTCATAAGATTACCTTAAATTTGTCGGTGGCAGCCTTTCCTGCCGTGACCACAAAGATCTTGCGCCCCCTTGGGTCAGAGACACTTCGGATCAGGAGAACGCTGAATCTTCACACTTCTGGTTACCTTGTTACGCCTCTGTGAAAGTCAGCTAGATCCCCAAGCAGCGAAAAATGCAAACGTGAACGGCAGGGTGGTATCTGGCACCTCGAAGCTGGCCCATCTGTTGAAGCCGCGGACCCGGGCTTGTGTAAACGCAACTTCACATCCGACGGAGTCGGCCCGTGCTGCGCTAAGCTTCACACCAATGTGTATCGAGCTCTATAGACCCATCAGTGATGGAGAAGAGGAACGGCCGGAGGAATGGAATGTCACGGTGTTAAATGCAAAGAGAGTGGAGAAGTCGAAGGTAGAAAGGGTTGGGGCCTGATGCCAAGGCGGGCTTGTTCTGTCTTTGCATCAGATATAACTGTAGGAAAGTGTCCCCTGGTTGCTCAATCCCTTGTGGTGGAGGACTCAACTCAGTGTTGTATAGTTACTCTTGTTTTTTGAAAGACATATGAGAAATACATTACAGAGTTCAGAGTCATGTTTTTTCAAACGTTGTTATTTAGACTTTGGAAAAAACCTAAAGTATATCGCCAAAATGTTTAGAAACACATCACATGTTTGCGTCTGTGTCGACTTTGTATGCAGCTGGTTTGTAGGGGCTGCACAAATCAGGAAGCGGAGCATCAATGGATATAGAACCTTCTCACTTCTTTAGGGCTGAATATCTGACCACACAACAAACGCACACTAAAGGATATTCATTTGATTTTTGACACGTGTGGACTTTGTAGATTTTGGGTTATTAGTAAACAGTGAAAAAGCTGGTCAGGATGGCTTCTGTTTGGTGTAAAGATTATAATGTTATTCAGGTGCAAAACACAAGGATTCCGGTGCCTAACAGCTAAGTGCCATTACTGCTATCAAGCTAACAGCCAGTCACACTGAGGCACCCCATACTCAAACAGCAAAACAATCTTATCAGCACAAAACTCAATTAAACCCGCACAAACCAACCTTATTTCTCAAGTAAACAGCGGACAAAGGTAAAAAGCTAGTAAAGTTATTATTTTTGGGCACAAGGAGAAATCGAGCTAATACATCTTATGCTCAAGATAAACATAATTCTGGACAAAAGCTGGTCATTCTAAACTACCATTACCCAACAATAACTCGTCTCTAACTATACTCATACATAAGAGCTATCACTTCAGATGTAATTTGAGTTATGAATATTAATTTTCCCCATTGTTAAAGTATCACTCCAACCACGTAAGTCCTAGTTTATTTTAAAGCTGAGCGAGCTAAATTCAGTAGACCACACGCAGACTGTGATCAACACGACCTGTACAGTGAAAGAGCCATGGTTGTATTCAGGTCAGCTTTACATCCGACATTATCACCCATTTACATTGATATGGCCTGATTCATACTGACTCAATAACACTGAAATTTGTTAGTCTTTTTGAATTTCATTCAAATGTAGTAATACATCTCTGGTGTCCTTTCCGTTTTTGGTCATAACCCATGAGCCAGTTGTGACAGTTGAAGGATACCTGACATGATGAAAATCCAAAGCAGCTTGAGAAATAATAGTCAATTGAGCATCTCTCAGTATGGAAAGGAGCTAGTAGAGCTATGTTTCTAAGATTTGGGACTTCCAAAGAAACCCCGACGTGAGAACTTGGTTCAATGGAGGAAACAATGCGAACAATGGAGAGCTTTAGCAGGAAGTGGCCTAATCCCACCAAAATTTACTAGGTAGTTCTTTTGACCCAAAGCATGCAAAAGAAAAATAGAGAGTGTTCATTGCAAGAAAACTGTAACAAACCAGATCGAGTTTGAAAGCCAAAAGTGAATCAACATTAGACAGGCCGCCTAAAAAAGGAACCAAAAACTAACTTGTTAAACATAAAAAGGATTTTGTGTGTGGATATTTTCAGCCTTAGCATGTATGAGGTACCTATTTAATTGCTGTCAGTTACAGATATAAAACTGACTTCACACTCTGCTTCTTACTGTAACCAATGTTGCATCAATGAAGTATATTGGCTACCAGGCTGGTAAGCCAATTTAGCCTGACAACCTCCACACTATATAATGACAGGTGTGTTCAGTTTCCTTGTCCATACCCCTGGTGTATATTATATATATCAGAGAGAGAGAGAGAGTAAGCTTTCTGAAAATGGTGACAAAAAATATTAAACTTCTTCACAATATTTCTATATATTTTTACACACTGAACTTGTAAAAATTTAAACAATCAGATCATTTTGAAACCTTTTGTTGTTACTTGCCATGCTCCTCGTGATTTGAAGCTCCATCAAGCCTGTAAATCCGAGAAGATCAGTCACAAAAATGTCCCTGAATCACTGGAGAAGCTTCTCTTGCCTTCTCATTCAAATTTAACAGGACATTCATTCTCTTGGGGAGAAGGCGACGACCTCAATAAAGGATGTGTCTGGTTGGCACCACACAGAACTCTGACGAGCTCTCAGCTTTGTATGTCCCCTTTTGCATATATTCATCCAAAGGCCTTCGTGCTGTCTTAAGCAAGCTCCTGCACTGGTGGCAACTCTAGACAGTGGGACTTCCCGAGTGGGGAAATCGGTTCTGAAGTATGTTTACTTCACTGACAGCTTTGAAAAGGAATGTTGATGATCCAGAAACCATTTCTTTTACGGCTGCAGCGCGTAGCGCAGCAACTGTCTAGCACCATAATTAGGTTATTAGCAGGACTTAAGTGCATGAGGAGGTAATTCATGTCATTTGGTTCAGGTGTGTTGGACTGGGGACGCGATCAAAAGATGCACGACAAACCGGCCACTGGGGACTCATACACGATTTGTCGGTCAGCACCCTTTGTGGTGCATTAGTTAGGCCTCCAACAAGAGGTGGTTGAACGTGCTGAAGAGGTTAGTTCAGATATTGGAATTTGCTGTTGTTTGGAGCTTGCAACACATCTAAAAACGTGACCTAAGATTAAGTGTAAATCGACCAACACAAATTAAGCTGCAAATGCTGCACATTTGGGCACATTACTGAACAGAGAAGGTGAAGAATCAGTCCTGCAGAAGGGCGCCAGTGGTTCTAATTTATGATTTATCCTCTACCTTTCATGCTTTTTAAAATTAAAAGTATAACTGTTTCTACTAATAAAAATATAGAAAACTTATCAATATAAGAGTTCTGTTGGGTGCTTATCGTTGAAGTAAACAAGCTAACAACGTGCTTTGTATTTGAAATAATTCTGACACTATTTTTCTGTAGTTTAAACGTACACTTAAATACACTAAAAACAGTGAAGATAACTAAGTTATAATGCATGAGAGAGGGATCATCGATTAATGAACATCTTTTGTACACAAGGAATAAAAACAAGTTGGGAAAAAACAGTGCTTTGTGGCTCAGCAGCAAGAGCGAGAAGCGGAGACTTCTCTTACAATCCACCAGGAGGAGCTAACGAGTTCCTGCACTGGTTCGGCTCAGGACAAGCAGCCTTCATGTTCACATTCTGCTGTGGACTTATTCTTACTTGAGAATTCTGGTTTATGTGGAGTCCCCCTGTCGGCACGCTGCCGGTGGTCAAAGACTGACTTTAGAATTTGTCTGAATGAGCAGAATGATAACAGAAAATGAGTGTTTTGAGCACTGACTGTGATCGATATTTAGCCGAAACATGCACGCTTGTTAGTTCTTTTATACATCAACACACACAGCAATCAGGTGTTTAAGTCATTGTTAAACACTCAGACAGTTTGACTGAGATATTTGAAAAAAAACAGTTACATCACCTGTAATCCCGTCATAAGTGTCACAAAAACGCTGTGAATCCATCAGGGTCTACCACCACAGTCTAAAGTCCCAGAATATTCCTAAAAACCAGTGGAGATACAGTGAGTGTCAATACCCTCCCACGGCCGCTTGAACGGCAAAAAACATGCCTTTAGACTTATTCTCACCCGCTATCAGAGGGGCATGTTTTTAGAGGCAGAGTTATTAGGTTTCTCCTATTTTTTCCACCTGCGTACTGAGCACTGAGCATTTACTAGTGAGCAGGTTTTTCCAATGAGATTGTGTAAAGGTACCATGTCTGGTCTATATCCAAAGTAAGAAGGTGCTTTAGGAGACAGAGGAGGAATATTTACTACAATAATCGCAGTAAAGGGTGTTGCTTTCATTATTTTATATTTTTACATTACTGTTACAGTAATCGTGACTTACAAGTATTTAAACTTTGATTTGACACACCCCAATTTTCACAGCCAACTTGAAAAATGGGAAAGAAGAGGAGAACATTCATTTTAAATAATAGGGAGGACAGGAAACACCTAAAAGAAACTAAAGTGCTAGCTGAGTAATTTATGCCCCCTTCAGTAGATTCTCTGTGTGTTTGCTTTTTCTTTGTAATCATTGTGTTCTGCTTATCCGGGACTGGGTCGTGGAGAGGTAGGGGCACAGGACCTTAGTAAGAAACCGTCCAGACGTCCCTCTCCCCAGACACCTCCTCCAGCTCTCTGGGAGGAGCCCAAAGGCTTGTTTCCCAGGGCCAGCCGATGAGGACATAAGTGCCTAACCAGCGTGTCCTGGGGCAGTCCCTGGGCCTCCTCCCGGTGGGTCGTGGCTGGAACCTCCTCCAGGGGAGGGTCCAGGAGCGTCCGAAACAGATGTCCGAGCCCACCTCAACTGGCCTACTCTCAATGTGGAGGGAACTGTGCCCTCTAAACGTTCATAATTTGGTGAGCTCACGCTTGATGTTTAAATGCTGTAGAGGGAATTTGGGCCCACTCTCTTGCAATAGAAATGGTGTTTATTCTGCCATGTTTGGAGGATTTTCATTGAACATGCTGCAGCATCACAACCTGTAGGAC
The DNA here is from genome assembly GCA_036173005.1 of Crenichthys baileyi. Lineage (NCBI taxonomy): Eukaryota > Metazoa > Chordata > Actinopteri > Cyprinodontiformes > Goodeidae > Crenichthys > Crenichthys baileyi. Next base: position 292,923 of record JAHHUM010000643.1, read on the forward strand.
AGCATTCCAAAAACCATTCAGAGGTGGTTGTGTTTGCTTTGTATATAGACCAGATTTAAAAAACCAAACCGATGATCAGACATCCATCTTCAGATTTTCTGGACCAGAATCATGGTTTCATCGGTTTGGGTGGTCCTATCCCTCTTGGGAAGGTCTCCACTGTCCAAACAAGAAACAGACAAGGATCCAAAACATACCACTCGATGCCACCAGTGAGGAGGACCTGAATAACGAACGCATAGAAAGGGGATCTTGGAGTAAGCCACTCTTCAAACCATTAGATGGCTGTCTACATGCAATCTGGTTGTCTGACCTTTTCTGAAACAAACATTACCAAGTGCGGTTTTGGCATGGAACAAAGGAAGCTACGTAGACAAAGTGCCTCATGCCCACGTGAGGTACCGTGGAGGAAAGGAATGTGAGAGTTGGGAGTTGGTTGTTCCGAAAGACCCACCCGAGAAACTTGTTAAAGACATCATGAAAACTACACCAGGAAGTTTGGTGGCGCTGCTAACACACAACTTGAAAATGATACTTATTGGTATTTCGCAGGATAATGATACATATGGATCAGATCAGTGCAGCACTCGTAGACATACTATCAACCTTTTTTCTGTGGTCATACTCAGTTCCCAGGACCTAGAATCCAATAAAATAAAACTGCAGGGGCAAAAGCAGATGTTTTCCCCACAGAATAAATACACAACATTTTTTTATAGCAGTTTCTTAGTGTGAGGATTGTGATGACACGGAAAAAAAATTTAAAAAAATGTTCGAGGTAGTTTGTATACACTTTTAACCTGAGGTGACGTATTAAATACGAAGGCATTGTACTGTATTTATTATGCTATGTATAAAGATTAGACATACTCTAATATTAAAGACAACGGGATGGAGTTTGAGTATTGTTTATGTTTTTAGCAACAAGTTTGTCAAATAATCAAAATGTACACAATGTTCATAGATTCACCTTAAATTTGTCGGTGGGGGGGGGTTCCCGCCTTTCCTGCCTGACCCACAAAGAATTCCTTGGCCCTTGGGTCGTACCATATCGGTCAGGAGAACGCTGAATCTTCACCACTTCCTGGTTCCTTGTACAGCCTCTGTTGAAAGTCAGGCTGATCCCCAAGCAGCGAAAATGCAAACGTGTAAGGCAGGGTGGTATCTTGGCACCTCGAAGCTGGCCATCTCTTGAAGCCGCGGACTCCGGGCTTGGTGTAAAAAGAACTTCAACCATCCAGCGGTCGGCCCGTGCTGCGCTAAGCTTCCAACAATGTGTATGAGCTTCTCTGACCCATCCGTGATGGAGAGAGGGACGCGGCGGATGGATTGTCGGTGTTAAACACACAAAGACGAGGAGAAAGTCGACGTAAGAAAAAAAGGGGGTTGGGGACATGAGCCAAGGCGGGACTGTTCTGTCTTTGCATCAGAGATAAATCTGTAGGACGTGTCCCTGGTTGCTCACATCCCTTTGGTGGAGTGGTCTCCAATCAGCTGTTGTATAGTTCTCCTTTTGTTTTTCTGAAGACATATGAGAAATTACATTACAGATTCAGAGTTCATTTTTCAAGTTTGTTATTTAGACTTGGAAAAAAACCTAAAATTACGCCAAAATGTTGAAAATCACATGTTTTTATGTATGTTGTCGACTTGTATGCAGCTGGTTTGTAGGGGCTGCACAAATCAGGAAGGTAGCATCAAGGATATCAGGAACCCTTCTCATCGTCTTTAGGGCTGATATCTGACAACACAAACGCACACTAAAGGATATCATTTGATTTTGACAAGTGGGAACTTTGTAGATTTTGGGTTATTTAGTAACAGTGAAAAATGCTGTCCGGATGGCCTCTGTTTGGTGTAAAGATTATAATGTAATTCGGTAGCAAAACACAGGATTCTCGTTCCTAACAGCTAAGTGCCATTACTGCTAATCAAGCTAACAGCCGCACACACTGAGCCCTACTCAAACAGCAAACAAAAAATCTTATCAGCACAACTCAATTTAACCGGCCAACACAAACAACCTCTTCTCAAGTAACAAGTGACAAAGCTAAAAGCTAGTAAAGTTATTATGTTTATGGGAACAAGAGAAAATGATGCTAACCTATGCTCAAGATAACAACATTCTGGCCAACAGCTGGTCTATCTAACTACCATTACCCAACACTAACTCGCTCTAACTACTACTCATACTAAGCAGCTTATCAATCTCAGATGTAATTTGAGTTATGAAATATTAATTTCCCCCTTGTTAAATTATCACTCAACCACGTAAGTCATATTGAAAGCTGAGTGTAATTTCAGTAGCCACACCCAGCTGTGATCAACACGAAAACTGTACAGTGGAAGAGCCAATGGTTGTATTTTCCAGGGTCAGATTTACATCCGACATTTTCACCCATTTACATTGATATGCCTGATTTTACTGACTCCATACACTGAAATTTGTTAGTCTTTTTGAATATTCATTCAAATGTTTGTAAATCATTCTCTGGTGTCCTTTCCGTTTTTGGTCATAACCCATGAGCCATGTTGTGACAGTTGAAAGATACCTGACCTGATGAAATCCAACAGCAGTTGAGAAATAAAGTCATTGACATCTATCAGTATGGGAAAGGGCTATAGAGCTATTTCTAAGGATTTGGACTCCAAAAGAACCCCGTGAGAACTTGTTTCCAAATGGAGGAAAAACATGGAACAATGGAGAGCTTTACCAGGAGTGGCTAAACCCACCAAAATTACTAGTACAGTTCTTTGACCCAAAGATGGCAAAGAAAATAGAATATTGTTCATTCAAGAAAACTGTAAACACTCATATCGCAGTTGAAAGCAAAAGTGACCATAACATTAGACAAGGCCGCCTAAAAGAATGAACAAAACTAACTTTTAAAACATTAAAAAGGTTTTTTTGTGGGATCTTTTCAGCCTTACGCATTATGAGTCACCTATTTAATGCTTCAGTTACAGATTAAAACTGACAAACTTGGCTCTTGGAGCAAAAGTTCAAGCTCAGGTCCAGACAAGTAGTCTCGAGTACATATTTCACCAGACGAGACTTGGTGACTGATCTATGGCAGTGACTGCTGTACTCTAAAGTAACATTTCTTTTTCACTTTTTCAAGCTGTTCATCAACTTTAGACAATTTATCGTGATTTCGTTTTGATTCTTTTCACCTGAGGTTCTGATTCTGGCATCTATTGGGTTTTTAAGCGGGGGCACGGGAACTGGACGGAGGGGTGGAGAAGCAGTCTGAGGAAAAAAACACATTGTGAAACTGATAGTTATTTTATATTAAATATACAGTGTATACATAAAGAAATCGGCACCACTATATTAAATATTTAATATTTTTGTTAGGCATTCTATGGAAATCTGCAAACAAACCATCACAGTGTTCCCTTTCTGTTTCCTGTCAGCTTCACCACTGCCACCGTCACCAGAACCCTGAGACACGAACAGGAACGTGTTAAACAAATGTGTTCATTCACCTTGATTCAGATTATTACAGAAACACTCACTTCATCAGGGTAACCATCATAGTCACAGTAACGCTGAAATGCCTGAGGGTCTCCCACGAGTTTCAGCTCTGCAATTTCGCCCTTTAAAGACCAAAACAACTTGTAAGCATCAACTATGTCAATAGAACCATAAATTCATAAAAATCCAGTTAAAACTTGTCTAAGACTTAGAAGTAGTTTGAGTAGTCACCTCTATCAAACCAGGGATTTTGAGATTGTGTACTTCTGAAGCAAACTGGTTCAAAAATCACATTGCCAAGGTGGAAAGACATACAAAGGCACAGCTGTGACCTTTGAGAAGCAACTGTTGCTGCTCATCAATCAGGGAAGGGTTATAATTCCTTAGCCGAACCGTTTTAAAATCTTTTCAATGAGAAAGATTAGTTACAGGTGCAGGGTTCATAGGCTGTCTTAAAAAGTCTGGGGAGGTCTGGAATTTGCTTTTATAATTTTTGAGATCTATATGGGAAAAGTATGGGAAAATATTTGATTTTCCAGACCTTTTTTTCTTCTTCCATATGCTAATTTTTAAGACAAAAGTCTGATGATGCTTTATAAATGTGGTGGTTTTCAGATTGATTTATATTAATTTGACAAGCTTTATCTTTGATTTGCCAAATTACAGCTTGATCATAACATTTTCCATCTGTATTTTGATTTTTAACTTTGACTGAATGCATTCAAAAATCAAAATAGGGTCATTGCACTACCTAATTAGTCTTTAAAAACTTTAAATCCAGGTTCAGCCAGACTAGACTGGGCCGGTGCTTCTAAAACTGGGTCTACAATACCAAGCAAAGCCCTAAAACTGCTATTTTTAGCAAAGTTTGGAAACAAAGGTACCAAAGTTCACAAACTGCGCTATAAAAAAAATCTGCATTTAGTCCTGGATTCTCTATTCCTGGTTTGACTACTCCAAAAGTTATAGATTAAAAAAATTAGCCTAATTACTATGGAAAATATGTAGGAACCCTACAGGTGGAAAACATTTTAGAGATTTATATATCATTCCAGCAGTGGATAAACCAGTAAATTGATCCCATTGTCAGATCATGTTACACTCAGAGAAAATGCAAAAACTACGTTACCATGTGTAAGCGCTAAAGTCAGTGACAGGACACCTAGAAAAAGTAAAGTATTGCTTTTTTAAAGGATAGAAGGAAGAACCATTTTCTCTGTGAACAGAAGAGGGCAGCATGACTAGATTTTTCAAAGTTGCATCTTAATGAACCATGAGTCCTTTGAAAAGATGGGACTTAAGACATGTTTTGCCATGAACCACAGCATCTTTATGGCAAAGTGTTGTTTTTTTGTTGTTTTTAAATGAGAAAACCACCCAGCATACCAGCACAAATACCTAATATCAGGCACAGATTGATGATATGGGACACGTTGCAGTCATTAGGTTTAACAGGAACTCCTCCATATACTGGTATTCTACAGTCAAATCTAAAGCCAGCTACCTGACACATGAAGCTTAGGCCAAACTGTCATCAACAGGTCAATGGCCCAGTCAAAGTCTAGCCATTGGATCATGAAGTGTACTTAGTTTTTTTTTCTAGGTGTAAGTTCTGGAGTTACAACTAATCATTCTGCAAACGCAAACTGGAAAAAGAACAAGGTTTGAAGCATTTGATTGAGTAAGAAGATAAAAACCTGTTGTACTAACACAACTGTATGAGAGTTTACTAAATATTCTGCGTAGTTTATTACCTCAAACTTGTCTGGATCTGCTCCTCCTGCTTGACCCACAAAGATCCCACTTCCTGTGTCCAGGTCCATTGGATCAGGCGAGCGCTCAAACCTCACCAGTTGTGGATCCGTGTCACATTCTAGGTAAAATCTGAGCTGCTCGTTATTCACAGACAGGGCAAAAAGGGTCCATTTGTTCACAAGACTTGGCACGTCGAAGCTGGCTGCCTCATATGAAGCCTCAGAATCGGGTTCAGTGTAGAAGAATTGGATCTTTTGATGGCCTGACTGCACTGCGCTGAGCTTCACACCGATGTACATGAGCTTCTGGGAACTATCTGTGATAGAGAAGAGAATAGAGGCGGCAGGAGTGGAAGGCTTGATGTTGAAAATGAGAGTGAAGTCCCTGTAGAAAGGACTGGGGACGTGTGCCCGGGCTGGCTGTCCAGACGATGCTGCCAAGGTTAACCTGTAGGCAGGTTCTCCTACACGCCCAGAAACTTTGGTTATTGAATCAGGTGGAGGATCTCCAATCAGTTGGTGCAAAGAGACACCATTTTCTTCTGCAAGAGAGATGAAACAGAGAATCCAATTTAGAGCTTGGACTAAACAAAACCTTTGCAGCATTTCTTAGCCTAAAACCAAAACATATCCCTGGGGTTTCCAAGTCTGCTTCTAAGGTGCCAGAGTTGGAGCAGGTTTGGATGTGTTCCTGCTCCAATACAACTGATTCAAAGGGTTGAATAACCTCATTCAGCATGTCTTCAAAATTCTGCAGAGGGCTTGCCATCCATTGATTTAAATTAGTTGAGTTGACGCTGTTTAGAACATCCTCCCACAAGGACTGGGGACCACTTGTGGGGACCACTGGTAAAAAAGAATTATTTTTATTGAATCTTTTTTTTACCAGATAGTTAAATTACCAGTTAGGACATTTTACACTGGATTTTTAAACCTAAGAGGTATAAATACAGACAAAATCTGCTGTAGAGACAGCTGAAAGCCAATCGGTGCAATAAGTATGTGGATCAAGAAATAAACAAAACTGAAGGTCGAAAAGGAAAATATAAATTTCATCCAGCATGAGCAAATTACACTAGCACTACATTTATAGTGTGCAGCCTGTGAGACAAAGAGTGGGCTGAATGAACAAAAACCTGCTGATAATCCATTTCCCATAGACCGTAACAGGCTAAAAATAAATGAGCAGCCGCTTTGAGACCAATAATTACATTCTCATACACCAACAATCACTAGGGGGAAAAAGTTTTGGCAGTTTGCAGATTCATGAGGGATGCGTGGAGTTTTCCCAAGTTGTCAGTGTCTTAAAAGCAGTGTTATTTTTGTGCAAATAATGCAGTACATTACAACCCCGGAAAGGCTATTAAAATGAGAAAATACCAGGACTGCAAGCCTTCACTTGATTGTAATGGCCAAACAGGAGAGCAATAAAAGCAGAGACAGTAATTTTTAAATTGCACTAAATCCAGTAACTAGAAAATATGACATTTTCTTTTTAAACTAACAAAAAAGCTGTTGCAGATTTGTTTATTTGGTGCATTACTATTTTTCCTTCTCAACTACTAACTAAAAGTTCAGAATATCAGAAAAGAGACCCGGATTAGATAGCAACTAAAATATAAACAAGGTTTAAAGTGGACTTTGGAGTTTGCCAGTTAAGAAACCTTGGCCGAAATAGGAATATATATACTGTTAAAAAGTGAATATCTCAAGCTTTTATGGCCAAAGGGTGTTTATTCATTATATCTGACTTCATTCCCAGATTAGTTTCCTTTACAGTTCATAAAAAAGGAGTACTGGCTGTCAACACCAAGACAAAAAGTGTATGTCATGTTCCCTGGTGATGTTATCCAGAAGTATAAATGTGAAGAACAAGTGTCCTAGTTCACAGCCCTGTGGAACACCATAACGAATTCACTGGTCCATACAAAGGACACATTCTACAAACTGTAAACAACTAAACTTAATCCAGTCAGACGCAGGCTTTCTTGAACATAACCATTTCTTTCACAAAATTGCCACCTGAACCTAGTGGAGGGGTTTACATATCCACACAATTCTAGAAGCGATGCTGCCCAAGTCTTTGGGCCTTGGTGATGTTTGTATGCAAATTGGCCAGTCTATGTAATCAACAACACTACTACCAAAAACAGACTAATTTGAGGGGTTTAGGATGGAGCGGGAGATGTACGAATTGTAGCCTCATCTGCAGTAGTGGTGAAGAAAGAGCTGAGCCAAATAGCGAAGCTGTCATTATTTTCCATGACAATTTTGTTAGGAATAAAAAAGATCAAAACTATGTAATTTAAAAACTTTACATTGTATTTAAAGGAGCTCTACCTCGTTTGCAGGTGTCACCATGCAACACACTGGGGATCGTTTTAGCTGCCACAGTGCAAGCTGTTTGTGTAATAAGACTTTTAGTTAAGCATTTAGTGGAAAATTTAACAATCCTCATATGCAAAACTGGTACAAACTGACACCCAGTCTGTGCTGCATTACTATTGTTTTTTGTGTCTAGCTTAGTGTAGACCCCTGTGGGATTTTCATCCAGCTGAATGTGGGGCGGGACCGGGTGGTCTCCTTCCCACTGAGGGCACCTGCGATCAGTTCATCTCCCATGAATGCAGCTGCTGCAGCTGTTGCAGTTGATGTGTGCAGAGAGAGTTTACTTCAGCAGGGTAACTTGCTTTTAATTAAGACCATGCAGTTCTGTTCTAATTGAATAAATTTCCCCATCTGGAATCTGTTTATAATCTAACCGTGGCTCCCCCACAAACAAAACCCAGCAGTAATAAAGTAAACCTCCTCTGAACAAGAACTATGTCTGCCAAGAAATCAGAGACATACGATTTTAATGTCGTTATCAGAGCTGCAATCTATGTCCTGACCTCTAAAGCTATTTAAGGTTTTCATTAGAACTGCAAAAGTTGCACCCGGAAACAGATATTTACTGTTACACCTACGAAATGTACACAAATAGGCTCAAATCTATACATAAACTCCTCTAAAGTCTCTAATAAATGGTGCGGAAGGTTCTAGAATATCATTTAACTTGATCAAGCTAAGGCCTATTAACTCATCGGTTATCATGAGTTAATAGGCTGGGAGTTTCTCTTTGAAGCATAAAAAGAATTTATTTGAAAACACTTGTTGGATTGACAATACTCAGAGCAATGGGAAAGTCCAAGAAACCTGGTGATGAAGGACAATTGTAGACTTCCCCAAGTTAGGAAAGTCGTATAGACCCCAAGATTATCAGCTAAAGCAATTGTATGTAAGTATTTTAGATTTTAGATTAAGTTATTTAGATGTGTTACCAGTTTGCCACAGTCTGACAGATACAAATGAACCTCAGATAAACGGAAAATGGCAGAGATGTCTGGGATAACTCAGGAACCACCAAGGCATGCCTAAGAGAGTGCATACCAAGATGTAGAATCTCATCTGAAATTGCAGGTTCTATGGTAAGACTGAATCCTAAGGAGAATTTCCAAGAGCTTTCTAAGAGCTCTGGACTAATTGTCATGCTGGGGGGCTATTTCAGAACTACCTCCTAATGTTTACACTTGACCTCAAAGAAACATTTTAAAGTTGTATTTTACTGCAGGAAGACTTATTTTAGGATGGATAAACCAGGCAGACATTGAGCCTCAGCAATGGCCTTCCAAAATCTCCAACCTCATCCTTATTGAAACTTCCAACACTAAGTTAAAAGCTAAAACTGTGCCTAAGCTAACTAACCAATTTGATTGAACTCTACCAAATCCAAATGATTCCCAACTTTACATATCTGATCAGAACTATTCCAGAACGTTGTTGTGCTGTATTCCAATTAGACAATTTGCAAAAACAGATCCAAGTCATTCCCACTTAAAGACAGAAAGAAAGGCGGCAATGTCAACAAAAAAGAAGTAAAAACAGTACTTTGCTTATTTGCTCATGGAAACTAAAAAATTGAAAACAACACAAAGCAACCTTCTTGGTCCAGAGGACAGGGCCAAAACCCAAAACCTTTCTTCATATTCAGTGTCACATGATTACAGGTGTGTCATTTCCAGATATCTGAGAGAAATCCGATGCCAGTTTACAAAGTAAATGGAAAAGCCTCTTCTAGCAGTAGTATGGGGCTCAGACGGACAGATGGGCAAACAGGAGGAAGAAGGAAATGTGTGTCAGATATCCATGGGAAAGTGGACCGTGAGGGACTCGTGGATAGATGAAGCACACAGCCCCAAAATAATAAGGCTGACAGAAAACACTGGTTAAAACATCCCAGAATGTGAATGTAGAACAAAAAGGGTTTCTCCAGAGGTTTAAGAGGGCCTCTTTCCTCTCCACATGGATTTCTTTGCAGAAAATCCAAAAATAACCCTCTTATAATGTTAATAAACAATGTTAGATAGACAAATAATAACTGCTTAAGCTTTAAATTGTTAAAAAGACAGTTAACATAGTTCATAACACCTTGACGTGAAATGTTTTGATTAGTAACAAAAAGGTAACTAAATCCTCTATAAATGCAAGGAACATTTATCAGTGTGTGCAATCTTAGTGACTACACATTTTTCAGCCAGGACTGAATTTCACCTTATTTTAAAAGCTGCATGCCTTATTAGACAAAATTAACCCAGCAGAGGCATGCTAATCTGACCACATAATGATACACTGTGCTGAATCATATCCTTTATCCTCAAATAACCTGAAACCAAATACTGGCGTTCACACAGAGAGAACCAAACATTTCACTAAGCTGACCCTCGGTTAACTAACAGAGACCAGACAGCTGCTGAACCTTTCATTTGGACTCTGATCTACAGCCAGAACCTTAATCGGACTATTTATTCACTGAGAGATCAGAGCTAATTAACGTTGACTGAAAAGCAGTTACTGTGAAGTTTCTTGGCTAAAAAAAACTTTTGAGAGCAGAGAAACAAGACTTGGAACAGATGTTGAAGTATGGAACTAATGGAAAGGTGTTCATTGAACATTCACTTTGCAGTTATTTGGGCCTCTGCTGGTAATACTTAAACACATTTCTTTCTGATAGGACAACTCCTTGCCTTCACTATCAACATTTAAATGGTTCGAGCAGACACCACACCACTGCTACAGAATTAGCACAACGGGGACTCGAATATCATTGCAATGACTAAATAATAACATCTTCTCACACAACGCAATACTGATGCTTCCCTCACCTCAGGATTCTGGATATCTTAAACAGAAAGTGAAACTTTTGCCATCATTTACTTTTTGGCTAATTCAGCTAATAATTGTCTGATCACTTGGGAGTTCTCATAGAGCACTAAAACTTTACTCCCAGATTGTCATTTATTCAATATTTAAAAAATAAAATGTCATGGAAAAGTAAAATACCCAGTCATGACCCAAGAGAACACTGTGGATTCCACCCCATTGATCCCAGTATACATGCACTGTTAAGACTAGGAGAACATTAAATATGACACACATACTTGAAATATGTGACAGGACTTAGTGTTTCACAAGATACACTTGATTTTCCCACGTTTAGACCCATGTTACACAGGTTCTTTAATATGACAGGTTCAAGGTTGTGTTATTTGCAGCACAATTGTGCCTTAAAATGAATTAACTACCTATTGTTGAACTCAAGATAAGGGAAATCCAAGTATTTGCGGAAAAATGTGAGCAAGCCAGGTTTCCTTTAGGCTATACTAAATGGGGCTGTGCAATAAGTAGCCTTTTTTGCATTATCACAATATCAGTATACAAAACATTAATATCTTAAAGAATAGCTTTGGCTGCAATAAATGATAGCTAATTATACTATGCACTAATGTTTTAAATACCAGTAATATATTTGATTGTGCTTGTTGTTTATTGCAGAAGAAACTGTTTTAAGATGGCATTAGAATGTTCTGGTAAAGACTCTGTGTTGCTATGGCAAGTTGTGTCTCAGTATATCTTCTAAAAGGAGCTGCTCCGGAAAGAGCTGCAAAGACAGTCTACGCAAGAGTGCTTTTATACTGCAAGCAGGTTCAGGAAATTGGGTTAATTTATGAAAAGGGGGATTTTATGCCCCCTTTAATCTCTAACTATAAACAACTTAGTTTTTGACAAAAATATATTAGGGTCAGTTTTAGAGACTTAAATGGTATCCAAGTGTTTCAGCTGATATCACTTTAAGTTAATAGTGGGTAATTCCCAGCTTAAATAAAAGCCTTTTTTCAGTCAGTCTGCTCATCTCATAATTGTCTCATTTAAACCCATCAAGTGTTACTGGTTTCAGAGGGTAGGCGGCTGGTGAAGCCCTCTGATCCCTGGCAGAGACGTTGAACAGCCTTGTGTCATACCAGCTACAAGGCTTCCTTTTTTCCCAACCTCGACATTGTTGCCCTCTCTCCCAATCCAAGCGTACAATCGAGGCAGTCTTTCCCCAGAAAAAAAAATATTTCCCACCCACAGCAGCAATCATAAATGTCATCTAGAGCTTTCCCCCCAAACTTTCTCCCACAGCAGTTGGCCTGACTGACTTTTCCTCTCTGGGACTCTAGAAAGCACTAGATCACGACGGCTGATTAGAAGTCAGCGGGATAAAAAGGAGATATAAACCAGGACAGAAATAAAGGACTGGGATGCAGGATTAGGATGCGATGGGAAAACCCCATGAAGAAAAAACACCATTTATTTACTACTATTGCTATGAGGATCTAAATTTTTTATAAACAGAAATAGAGGAAAACCAAAATAAGTGCCAAAACTAATTCTGTAATGAGTTTTTAATGGGTTGTAACAATATTGTGTTTGTGAAAACCTTTCCTGATAGTCTTCTTTCCGTATTTGGACCACTTGTTTGATTTGAGATATAACAGAATATAACCGCTGAATAGGGTTGTCATAATAGTACAATTTCACACACAATGCCGATACTAAGAAAAATACTTGATAATCCATAAAATTTTCGATACTGTGGAAATGTTTTTTTTAAAACAAAAGGTCCTTTCTAATAAAAATATTTTCCCTCTATTAATTAGGGCAAAACCAATAGGTAAAGGACATGTTTAGAAAACAAATGCCCTTTTAAAGTTTCACTTCCTTGTATAGCAAAACGGTAAACAAGTTAACGGAAGTGTTAATCTTGTTTTTGAAAGTAAATAACATTGAGTCGGTTTGTAATTAATTGCAAAATGTTCTGACAATGTAAACACAGAGCTGGTCCAAACAAATGTATTCAGCAGTAGGGTTGTCACAATACTAAACTTCTATACTTTATACCGATACTAAGAAAAATGAGCGATGCTCGATGCCATTTTTGATATCGCAGCAACAGAGTTTGAAGGCACGGGGGTTTTTTTTATAAAGAGAAGAAAATGTTACAAGTCACATAATGACAACATTTTCATTGCATTATTTGGGCAAAAAACAATAAGTAGAAACCTATTTGGGGTTTCTATCACTAACCTAGAAAACCTTTAGAATTTAAAAGTGATGCTTCTATAGATTGCAAAACAGTACATAAGGTATCACGTTAAACAAGTGTGCAATTCAGTTGTGTAATTATTTTATTTTTATTATTATTGCTTATCTTTAGTGTAAATCTGTGTACTTCCTTTTTCCAGTCACTGCTGCTGATATACATAAACTTTCCCACAGAGGGACAAATTAGGGATTATTCTGTTATGCAACAGGTTTCTTTCAGGGCTAACATGGATGTGGTCCATGGAAAGGAGGCGCGTTCAGTTTGTGTTTCTGGTAAAAAAAAATGTTAGGTGATTAACTGCAATCAGCAGAGTATGTTGCTGCTAGTTCTGATTCGTTTCTGCTCTAATTGTCAACTTCGGTCTTGGTCCACCATTTGTGCTTATTTATTTCATTATTAGCGGCATTAGCTGATAATTCCTTTACTCTTCTTCAGAAAAGGCAGATTCAGTGTCTCAGATTCAGGGCAGACATGACTTTGCGGATGTTTGGTATTAAACGACCTGAAGCAGTTGTGAATTGATGTATGTTCAGTACAAAACATCCTTAAGGTATGTACAAATCTACACATGGTTTGTACGAAACATTTCAAAGGTCAGTTGCTATTTAATGCCAACAAGGGCAGCAATCAAGATGGCGCCGACGATGGCAGCCTCGGAGCTTCGCTCTCTCTTTGTTTTTGTAGTTTTTGTGTTTATATGTTTTTCGAGCCACAGTACTGTGGTCTCGGGCCACAATTCGGTGGTCTCATTCAGTAGAGAGGAACTTCTCAACATCAGAGAGTCCTCTCTTGGGATTTTTTCACCATCTTTCATCCATCCGAGGTTCACTGAGCTTCTGGCAAGCGGAGCAGCGGCACTCTACGGGATACTGCGCCGGAGGCGTCGGAGGGGAAAGCGGGCTGGCGCCCTGGTAAAGCTCCGCAAAAGAGGACTTCGCACACCACTGCCTTCAATCCACCTGGCAAATGTCCGCTCTCTAAGCAACAAGATGGACGAGCTACTTCTTCTCACCGGTAAAAACTCGGACCTCCGCAGATCAGCGGTTCTCTGCTTCACCGAGACATGGCTGAGTGAAAACATCCCGGACCGCGCACTGCTGATACCGGACTTCCAGCTGTTCAGAGCGGATCGCAGCGCGGAGCTATCAGGGAAGAAGCGAGGAGGCGGAATCTGCTTTTATATAAACGAAGGTTGGTGCAGAGACATAAAAGTGCTGGGGAAAACATGTAGTCCGGATCTGGAGTCATTTTCCATAATCTGTAAACCGTTTTACTCACCGAGAGAGTTTTCCTCGTTTATAATAATCGGCTCATATTTTCCTCCGCATGGCTGCACTTCTGCCGCGGAAAAACATCTTGCTGAGCTGATTACAGACGTGGAGAAAAAACACCCTGACTCTTTCATTATAATACTGGGAGATTTTAACAGCGCAGATCTCTCTAATGAGCTCCCCAAATACAGACAGCATATAAGTGTCCCACAGAGACAAAAACACACTGGACCACTGTTACACAGCTTTTAAGGACTCATACCATGCTGTTACCAGGGCTGCTCTGGGACTTTCGGATCATTGCCTTATCCACCTCATCCCAACTTACAGACAGAAACTAAGAGCTTCCAAACCCACGGTTCACACTGTTAAAAAGTGGACTGAGGATTCGAAGCAGATACTACAGGCCTGCTTTGAATGCACAGACTGGACTGTTTTTGAAACCTCAGCCACTGATTTAAACGAACTAACTGATGTGGTGACATCATACATCAGTTTCTGTGAGGACATGTGTGTGCAGACCAAGACCTTCTGCACCTTTGGGAACAACAAACCATGGTTCACACCACACCTCAGGAATCTGCGCAGGGACAAGGAAGAAGCTCACAGCAGTGGAGATTGGGCGCGGTACAAGCAGGCCAGGAACAGACTTACAAAGGAGATCAAAGCAGCCAAGAGAAGCTATAGTGAGAAGCTGAAAAACAGCCTTTCTACTGGTGACACTTCGGCTGTATGGACTGGTCTGAGAAACCTGACTGCCTACAGAAGCCCCACCACCCTTCCTGAACAAAGTCCTCGCCTGGCCAACCGTCTGAATGGCTTCTACTGCAGACACGACAAGAAGCCATTCACACCTCAAACCAACTCCTCCACATCCCATTCAGGAACATGTTCAACCAGTAAAGCAACCAACCCCCTACCTTCAGATCCTCTGCCTGCACTAAAGATCTCTGAGGAAGATGTAAACAGGCTCTTTCAGCGCATGAAAACAAAGAAAGCTGGAGGACCTGATAACGTCTCCCCATCATGCCTGAAAGCCTGTGCAAATCAACTCGCTCCAATCTTCACCCGGATCTTCAACAAGTCACTGGAGAAGTGTGAGGTCCCCTCCTGCTTTAAACGATCCACCATCATCCCAGTGCCCAAGAAACCCACCATCCTAGGATTAAATGACTACAGGCCTGTAGCCCTGACGTCTGTGGTCATGAAATCCTTTGAGCGGCTGGTGCTGAAGCACCTGAAAGACATCACAGGCCCTCTACTGGATGCCCTGCAGTTTGCTTACCGAGCAAACAGGTCGGCAGATGATGCTGTTAACTTAGGTCTACACTTCATCCTGCAACACCTCGACCACCCAGGGACCTACGCCAGGATCCTGTTTGTAGACTTCAGCTCGGCCTTCAACACCATCGTACCAGACATCCTCCACCAGAAGCTCACTCAGCTCAACGTCCCCAGCCTCCACCTGTCAGTGGATCAACAGCTTCCTGACGGACCGACAGCAGCAGGTGAGACTGGGGAGCATCTTCTCCCGAACCAGATCAATAAGTACTGGTGCCCCCAGGGGTGTGTTCTATCCCCCACTCCTCTTCTCCCTGTACACAAATGACTGCACCTCAGCAGACTCGTCCGTGAAACTTCTGAAGTTTGCAGATGACACCACTGTCATTGGACTGATCCAGGACGGTGATGAGTCTGCATACAGACTGGAGGTGGATCGGCTTGTACACTGGTGTAGTCAGAACTGCCTGGAGCTAAACCCACTCAAGACTGTGGAGATGGTGGTGGACTTTCGGGAAAACACCACCTCCATACACCCCCCTCACCATCCTCAACAACACCGTGTCGGCTGTGGATCACTTCAGGTTCTTAGGAACCACCATCTCTGAGGACCTGAGATGGTCTTCACACATAGACACTGTTCGGAAGAAGGCCCAGCAGAGACTGTACTTCCTGAGGCAACTTAAGAAGTACAACCTTCCACAGGAGCTGCTGGTCATCTTCTACACTGCCATCATTCAGTCTGTCCTGTCTTCATCCATCTCCGTGTGGTTCGGTCATCCACAAAACAGGACAGGTCCAGACTGCAACGAATAATCAGGACTGCAGAGAGAATCATCAGGGCTGACCTTCCCTCCATCCAGGACTTATACAGGTCTAGGGTCAGGAAAAAGAGCTGCTAAAATCTCTGCAGACCCCCACACACCCTGCACATAAAACTGTTTAGAGTTCTGCCTTCAGGGCGACGCTACAGAGCGCTGTTCACTAAAAACCAGCCGCCACAGAGACAGTTTCTTCCCTCAGGCTGTTTCTCTGTTGAACATTCAATAAAATACAAAACAACAGCATACAGTTGTTGCAAATGCACCTTTTTATTTATATATGTGTATATTGTACATTGTAAATATGTATATTCTGTTGTGCAAAAACAAAAACCAAAGAGCAAAGTGTACCGGAGTCAAATTCCTTGTTTGTATGTACAAACTTGGCAATAAAGCTGATTCTGATTCTGATTCTGAATAAAATTGATGCTTGATTAATTGTTGTTTTGTTTAGGGTTTTTTCTCTTTTGTGGCTTGATGTTGAAATATATCTGGCTGATAACATTTTTATTAGTTATTTTAGCATTTTGTTAAATATGTTCTGTGAAGCATTTGGTAGTCAGATTTTCTACATGACCACATGTTTTTTTGGCAAAGGTCTTTGCACCAGAAAAGGGTGGCTTGTCCTCTTCAGGTTGGAGGGGAGTTCCTGCCTTCAAGTGGAGGAGTTCAAGTATCTTGTGGTCTTGTTCATGAGTAAGAGGAGAATGGAGCGGGAGATCGACAGACGGATCGGTGCGGCTGCCGCAGTAATGAGGGCACTGTGTCGGTCCGTTGTGGTGAAGAGAGAGCTGAGCCGAAAAGCGAAGCTCTCAATTAACGAGTCGGTCTACGTTCCTACCCTCACCTATGGCCATGAACTTTGGGTCATGACCAGAAGAACGAGATCCTGGATACAAGCGGCTGAAATGAGCTTCCTTCGTAGGGTGGCCGGGCACTCCCTTAGAGATAGGGTGAGGAGCTCGGCCATCCGGGAGGGGCTCGAAGTAGAGCCGCTGCTCCTCCACATCGACAGGAGCCAGTTGAGGTGATTCAGGCATCTATACGAGATGCTTCCTGGACGCCTCCCTCGGGAGGAGGCCCAGGGGACGGCCCAGGACACGCTGGAGGGGCCATGTCTGTCGGCTGGCCTGGGAACGCCTTGGGCTCCCCCCGGAGGAGCTGGAGGAGGTGTCTGGGGAGAGGGAAGTCTGGGTGTCTCTACTGAGTTTGCTGCCCCGGCGACCCGGTCCCGGATGAAGCGGAATGGTACAAGTACGAGGTCTTTGCACCCCTTCTTATTTATGTGTGACAGGAAGACAGTGGTGAAGTGTGTGGTAGGAGTGACAGATGGAAAGGAGTCAAACTTTTTCCCGTTCTGGAGCATACCTTTGTAATGAACAATGGATGCCCTTTCCTTGGAAATGGTCGCCCAATACCAGGATCATCGTTACAGATCAGCCCTCATGAATTATGATGTTTGCAGATGACCTTGTGATTTGTATAGGTCAGGTAGAAGAAGGCCAGGAGATGTGGGGGGCTCCTCTAGAGAGTGGCGGAATGAAAGTGGGTCACAGTATCACACAATCCATGTGTGTGAATGAGCTGCAAGGCGTAAGTGGTATGAAGATGGATGAGTTCACGTATTTGCAGTCGGGCCTGCCTCAATATATAGCCAAGTTCTCTTGGGTATATATTGAGGCACTAACAAAAATACTGGACTAGGAGCTGAAGATGTTGAGGTTTTCACTGAGAGTCACCTGAATGGACAGGATTAGAAATGATGCACTGCTCAAGCATAGCAGTTTGGGACGGTTTGGAATGTGCAGAGGTAGGATATTGAATTTATGAGACAAAGGATGTTAACTAAGAGCTGCTAGAGAGAAGGACAAGAGGTAGACCACAGAGAAGTTTAATGGATGTATATGCAGATGGTTAGTGTCACAGAGGAGGATATTTAGACTTCACCACCTAACCCCTCAATTTCTCACACGTTTTTAATCTCTTTAAGCTAATCCTTAGTATGTGCTTGGAATTTTAAACCAATAAAAAACTGTACTAAAGCACAATGGTGCTTGTTATCCTGGTCTGGCCAGTAAGTAAAATCTAAACCACCTTTCTCTGCGCAGATTAAGGAGGTTGTCTGCTTTATGGAGCAAAATGTTTGAATTACTTTGTAATCTGTACTTAAAAAGGTTATCTAAAGATCGACCCGGAACATCTGTCTATTCAGTTTGGGACATTCGCACAAACCGTTCCTGTGGGAAAAGCCATACTGAAAGTTTTATGGAGCACAGTTCAGAAGTTAACCCTGAAAATTAGCCGCCAACTCCATGCTGCTAAATTTATGGGGACACTAAAAGAAAGGAAAGAGGTCTCTTGCATCATATCCTGTTGGAGCTTAGACAAGAAAAGCTTTTAAATGTTGTCTTTACAAAAGTAGTTTTTTCATGTCTTAAGTAATTAGAATGACGTCCGTTAATGAGCCCTGGAGGACACAAAGGTTTTCAGCAGATGCAACCTAACAGTTTTCACCTGAAATATAATCACAAGCATCAACAGGTGACATGACATACTTTCTGCACAGATGCTTGTTGTGGTATCTGTGCAGAAAATGTGTCTATGCAGTTTCTTTTGTATGTTTTTACACAGGTTTTTATAGCAAATAAAAAGTGTCAATCATTTAGCTGAAATAATTTAGCTTGTATGCATTTGATGTTTGCCTGCATTTAAGTCTATTTTTATTAAGAAACAAGGAAGGCATTGAAAATGTAAAAAAACAAAACCTTTTGTCAGAACAAGTTTTTTTATGTGTGTTGATGACAAAAGGACTTTTTTATGTAAACTAGTTAACAGGTCAGTGTCAGGACAAAAACATTCAGATCATCAGCCTTTGGACATGGGCATTGCACACTGCTGTCTGAGGGCTGCGGGGACATGTCTGTTACCTTAGATGCATTGTGGGTAATGTAGAAATCAGGATTTAAGAAAGAGGAGTGAAGCAAAATATAAGAAAAGGAACTATAAACAGTCTGCACTTAGAAGCAAAAAGTATTTTTATTCTGGTATTGGAGGACTGGGGGGTCCAGAAACCATCTGCTATAAAAGTATTTTCTCTTTTATTTATTCTGTTTTTGCTTTTTTGTCACACCTAAATGTTTCAGCTCATCAAGCAACTATAAATATAAGACAAAAATTACCTAAGCAAAGCTGGTTGTGTTTTGAAAAACTAATTGAATCCTCTTGTTAAGTCATGTATTAATCAATTTCACAAGCCACATCCAGACCTGATTGCTGCCACAACTGTAGAGAAAGAAATCACTTAAACAGAACCTGTCTGACAACATTATTGGGCTGAAGGATCACACATCCTGTCCTGATCTAAAGAAATTCAACAGCAGAGAAACAAACTTACTCTACAGCTTTGGGACTCCAGAGAGAACCACAGTGAGAACCATTATCTAAAGTGGAGAAAACATGGAAATGTGGAGAACCTTCTCAGGAGTGATCAGCCTAATAACAAGAAGAGTCCATAAATGAATGACTTTGGAGGTCACAGAAGAACATCTAAAGCACTGCAGGCCTCGCAGCCTCAGTTAAGGTCATCGCACTCAATGACATTGTACCGTATTACATCGCTCCACACTGTATTGTGCTGGATTGTACTGTATAGTACCAAACTGTAGCCATGTATCCAGACTTAATTTTCCCAAGTACAGAGTGAAGCACTTTATCAATCCCTACAGTATTGTAGCCAGGAACCTACAGCAATTTTTCCAAAGTAGACAATTTGTATATAGTTTTGTATCACACTTCATCAAGTTCTGCAGTATTGTACAGAATCATACCATAGTGTACCATATAAACCAACTTGTACTGTTTTGTGTTGTACCCACCCTAATAAATGACATTGTATCAAACCTCGTTTAGGGTTTCAGCTAACGATTATCTTAGTAATCAAGTTATTCTATCCATTATTTTCACAGTTAATCGAGTAATTGGATAAAAAAATTGGCACTATATAGATTTTTTATTCAATGACTTAAGCTTATTTTATGTATAAAAGAAATAATAGAATAATTGCATTAAATGCAAGTAATAAAAACAAATATTTGATTCATTTTTTAAAAACAAAAATCCCCATTGTATTTCCTAAAATGCAATAACACAGCATGTCACAAACAAAAAAGTGCATAAAGTGTCACTTGCATATTGCATTCTGGATTTTTAAAGAGATAATTTTTTACCTCAGAAAGCATATTGTTGTCCAGATAAAATAGAACCCTTGTACCTAAGTGCCAAATTAAACTGTTCTTGGTGTTTTTTTAGTGCAAAATCAGAAAAGAAATAAAAAGAATTTGAAGCGGGTGAAGCCAAAGCTATACTGCTTGAGGTGTTCTGGACAGAGCATAGGTTTTTCATTTTAAATACAAAATTTATTTATTTTTCATACAATTTTGGCCTAATTACTGCTCTGAGTGGGTTGCTCTTTCAGCAAATGGAATGTTTTAGAGTCCGTATACTCCAGTTAAAATGTATTCAATTACTAAATTAGTTGACATTTAGTTCAATAATAGACCAAAAATGATTAATCCGATTAACTCTTTCAGCCTTAACTGCATTTTACCATACTTTGCTGTTTTATACAGTACCTTACTGTATCATACCCTATTATACATTATTTTACTGTATGATAGCCAACAATCCACAACCTTTTTTTTACAAAAGGCACAATAAAGTATATAGTTTTTATCACACCGTATCATCCTGCACCCCACTGCTTTGCAACATATTATACCACACTAACACAGGACGGCCCAAATCCAGTCCTCTCCCTTCTCCTACACACCTAAGTCAAATGACTGGCTCGTTACCAGACCTCCGTACAGCTGAATGACTGAATGCTGATGAGGGAATTCAGCCATTTGATTCAGATGCATCCAAAAGTTGCAGGATGGTAGCTCTGCAGGACTGGGCACCCCGGATTTAGCATATTGTCCTGTATCATACATTATCGGACTATATTGTACTGGGTCGCCTTGTGACCGCAAAGGTTATACTGTATTTTGGTTGTCTTTATTGATTCAGATTACATTTTTAAACTATAAATAAGGAAAAATGTAACTAATTGGAACAGTTTTGATGGGTTTTTAACATTTTGGAGATAATTACTATGCATTACAGTTTGAGTGACAATAATATGTTGGACTTTTAAATGTTTAGTTGTAGAAAATAAGCAAAACAACAAAAACAGGTTTCACTAAATATTTTGTGGTATGCCCTAAGAAATGTAACATTTAAAACAACGGAACGGGACGGAAAAAGTGTGCAAAGACATTTAAAACAACAGACACAAACAACGTAACCAGATTCGAAATGTATCAGCACTCAGGATACATTTCAATCCACCGGGGTTACCTTTCCTGTTACTAACAGTCGCACACCCAGGACTCTCGTACCCCTGCTCTCTTTCCGGCAGGAGGTGACAGTCCACCGGGAGACGCCCATTTTCCAGGGACGCCCAGCAGCTGTCCTGCAGCATGTGGCAGAGGCTGCGACAGGGTAGATGGGCAGCAGGAAGGGGGCACCTGGGTGCCAGCAGGAGGCAGAGAAACCACTCTGTACTGTGGTGACACCCCGCCCTCGCAAGCCACATCCACTCACGTAGGACAGCCTCCACCTCCTCCACGGAGGCGTGATTGAAAAAGTTTGGCAGTGAGAAAAAGTTGAGCTGTTTGCATATCGGCCAATCAGAGGGGACAGGGAAGCAAGGTGATGTTGAAGTGGTGTTAATTCTAGAAATTTCTAAACTTGACCCAAGATCATCTCTGGACCATAACCGATCCCCTTCCCCAACCCAGGACCCCTGCTCCTCCCTCTCCCCTCTCAACCTGCCTGTTTTATCTGTAATGTTGGGCGTAGCTGCCTCCACCCTCCTTGTCAGGCCTCCACTTGTAGTCCAAGCAGTTGTAGTCGGATCCCAGTCATCGACAATCTTACGGATTCCTGTAGCTACTTTGAGGATTTCCTCCCCAACCTGGGATAAGTTGCCCTTCTCCTTCCCTTCTTTTATCAGTACAGCACTGGGAATGGTGCCATTTTCTGTGGTTGTCTCCATTGGGCTTTCTGTTTTTGGTTTAGGATTGTCGTAAATCCACCAAGCCTCCAAACTCCCAGCAGAGAGAACCAGGAGAAGCGACCACGTCCGGATCCTCGACATGCTGCTGCTGATTCCTTTTAGCACCGAGCTCCCACTTTTTTCCCTAAACGCCACCTGTTAGCCAGCGACTCAGCAGTTAAATCCAAGCTGTCCAGGGGCCACTGAGCACCCGCTGAATGGCAGCACAGACACATAAACTGCTCAGAGACCCTCCCAGTGAATAGGCCAAGGGGGAGTCCTGAGAGTCGAGGGGGCTTGAGATGTGATCACGGAGACTATTACTCAGTTTTCCAACACACTAAAACTCCTCCCAGAATGACTAAACTACTGGATCCCACAGGATGTCTTCTCGACATGTTCAGAAATTCCATCATTGGTTGTTTTAGTTCTGGTCTAGTATGCAAACCAGAACAGAAGAGGAGAAGAGCTGCAGAGAAATCATTTTGACTAAAAGAAGGCAAACCTTTAAATGATATTGTTAAATTTGACTTTCAGGAAAAACTTAAAAATAATAGATTTCTTCTCAGTATAATGTTGCATAATGTACTATTTATGAAGTGCCTTGCAAAAGTATAAATACCTCTTGATCTTTTTTCACATTGTCACATTACAACCACAAACTTCAGTGTATTTTATTGAAATATTTTTTTGATTGATTGAAGTACTTTATTTTGGACAATTCGGAAGAAACAAAACAACCAGAAAGCGAAGCAGAAGCAGCAGAACAACTAAGCATAGATAAACAAATCCGCAAAACACCACCTCTCCCTGTTATGCTTCAGATCTTTGTCTGAAAAGGAGAAGAAAACATAAAGTCCCACCAACTCTTAACTTTTACAATTTTTGGTCATTCATTCAGTTTCTTTTACTTTCTGTTCTTCTCAAACAAAATGCAAAATAACTAAATCAATAACAGTAAAAACAACCAAAGAATGAAGTTGCACAATAAGAGGAAACATTATCCTAATTAAATAAATGGACAACCATAAATCTCATATACCCCATTAAAAAAAGTGTACTTGGTTGTTCTTTAAACGGGAATTAGGAGCTGTCATCCATCACTACACATGGTTTCTTGTTACTGTGGGAAAAAGCAGGAAAAACCTCTGAAGAATTAAAAGCACAGCTGACAAATTAGGTGACGCTGTGAGAAAAAATGCCCGTGTTGTGACAGAAAACAAATGACCTGCAGCCGACAAGAAATAAAATGGGCTCTCCATAACTAAATATGAGGGAATGTTACTCAGGTTTCTCAACCCTGACGTGCGTTGTGTTTCCTTTTTCCATAAAAACAACAAACCTTGAAGAAATAAGCAACAGCTTTGTGGTGTTCTGGATGAAACCTGATGAACGACACAGCTGGACAGAAGCATAGCAGCAGTTTGAGTGATGAATGAGAGACAGCAGCTGAAGAGGGAGGATATCTCACTGTGAAAATACCATGACTTCCAGGTTCTCACAGATGAGAAAAGGAACCATCTTCCTCTTCCTCCTCCTCCTCCTCATTATCATCATCATATGGCCCATCTCGTCTGCTAAGCTGGGACGTCCAGCTGTTCCACATTCCAGCTCGCGCACCCCCCACACCCAAAACTGCATGGCACATTTGTTCATTCAGACAATACTGCTGCTGTTAGCAGATGTGCTGAAGGCTGTGAGACAAAGAGAGAGAGGAAACATTTGTAACCTATAAAGTTTTGGGCGAGTTCAGTTCATCAGAACAGATCAGATCATTCTAAGCCTCACAAGCAGCCAATAACAAATTGCTAAAATAATTCATATAAAAGAAGTATTTACATAGGCAATTCCTTTATGAATTCAATGTAGGAATTCAAATAAATTCAGCTGTGACTAATGTAGCGTAATCTCACACTAAAACAACAAACATTCTGAAAGATTTTTTAAAACCAAATTGTCTAGAGTGGCCTAAGGTTTTGAACTCCCGCATTGGACAATACATCAAGGCTGAGCTTTGTTCGTTCCACTTTGCACCATTTCTCGAGATCACTCCACAGGTTCTCCATAGTATTTAGGTGTGAGGACTCTGATGACCGTGGAAGAAGTTTGATTTTTGTGTCTGGTGGACCATTTGTGTTGATCTGGCCGTATGCTTTGGATCATTTACCTGCTGAAAGATTCATTCAATTCAGTTCAGTGTATTTTTATAGTGCCAATTCACAACAAATCAAGGCACTAGTCATTTGAATTCAATCCAGCCATACAGCCTCTAAATACATACATTCCAATTGATCCTAGTTATACAACAATACTGTCAAGTTCAGTTTATTTATCAAATTGGTTAAAAGTTGTATAAGGAAACCCAGCAGATTGGATCAAGTCACTGATTTACAGCTTTCACTCCTCCTGGATGAGCATGTAGTGTAAGTGGAAAGGAAAACATTCCTTAAACAGCAAGAAACCTTCAGCAGAACTAGAACCTGGCTCAGTGTGAACGGCCATCTGCCATAACCATTTTCATAAATGTAATTAGGATGTCCTGATAATTCAGAGGTCCTGATAGCACGAAGAAGAGTACAAACCCGCAGCATCACAGGTTCTGCACTGTACTTAACAGTGGACATGAGGTGTGTTTTTAGCGTATTCATCCTTTGTCTCATATCAAACCCACCTGTAGTGTTTGTTGCAGAAAAGCGCATTCTTAGGATCATCTATATAGCACATGGTTCCAGTTAAAGCCTTGGTAGAGTTGCCCAGGTTTACCTTTGTGATGGTAGCACAGAAAACGAGTTTTTCTGGCATCAGCCCTAACCATTTGTTTCATGATTGTTGTGATGACTTACTAATTCCACTCTTTGCTGCAGACGGTGAGCTTTAGGGACTTTTTTACCCCTCTTACCATCCTGGTTAGTGTGTGTGGTGACACGTAAACTTGGGTCCTCGTACAGCCTTGTTTGTAACAGTTTTAGTTGTTTTAAAGCTTTTGATTATTACAGGACATTAATCCAAAACAAACATCTAAACTTGTTTTGGGGTGGGTGCCGCAGTTTTATGGAAATAGTTCACGGTAGCACTGTTGGCTCACAGCAAAAAGGTCCTGGGTTCAGATCCCAACCTGGGTCTTCCTGCATGGAGTTTTCATGTTCTCCCTGTGCATGCAGGGGTTCCCTCAGGGTATTCCTCACAAAGTCCAAAGACATGACTAAGTTGCACTTAGGGAAGTGTGTCTGTGTGTGTGCGCGTGCGCGTATGGTGGACTTGGTCAAAACTTTTGACCGCTGATGGATAGATGGATGGATTCTGAAAATAAGCATCAATCATCTTGAAGCAAAACAGAAATCTTCAGCTGTCCGCGAGGACAAGACAAATGCCTTTTGGCAAAATGTTTTATGTTCAGGCTAAGCTGTTTGCTCACAATGACCTGATGTCTGTTTAGAGGAGTCGAGGTTAGGCCTTAAAGCCAGAGATCTACTTTAGCACATGTCAAACATGGTGGTGGCAGCATCATTCTGTGGAACTACCTTAAAACATTTTAACGTCAACTCAGATCAACACCCAGATGGTAAAAAGTTGGATGCACTCGGGAGGTCTACCTGGAAAATGAGTAAGTGAGTTTAACATCAAGCTGCAGGATTGGCCTTCTAAAAGCCCAGACCTCACATTTTTCTGAAAGCAAACTCTATTCCTGGAAACCAATCTATTTAAACAGCCTCTACCAATCATTGCAAGAAAAAAGGTCAAATATTAAGGTTGTTTTTTGTATAGTCATTCCACCATAGAAAAATAAAAATTAATATTTACATTTAATTAACAAGCAGTTGTACGCTTCTAACCAGTACTGTTGGAGTGTTTTCCGATTTAACTCATTTAAAGCAATGTGTAACTTGGCAAAATATAAATAAGTTGATTCTCATTCTTCCAAAAATGACCAAGAAGATAATATCAAAATCAACAAAACATTTAATGACTCAGGATTAGTTTTGCAGCAATTATCTTAATGCCTTACAGCTGCTTCCTGTCTTGCTTGTTTGTCTTCTCATTATTTCTCTTTGAGGCAGAACAAACACATCAAAAGCACCAGCCATTCATTTCTGTCAGATAACATGATCCCAAATGCTGAGTTAAAGTTCCACATTTATGACATCACCAACCACCAGTTTTCATCAATGTCTGCCGCCGGTTGCTCCAGGCCACTAAATCATGAAAATTTCAGCTTTTTACCCTCACAGTTGAGTGCTCTGGTGTTTTTTCCCCCCACTTTTCATTACACAGGAGCAGATGTGTTTCGTCAGGAGTGTTTTCTGGTGGACAACGAGACATCTGAGCGTGTGAACTGTGTCTGAAACATGACGTGCCATGTAGAGGCAGAGGTCATTAAGGTCATGGAGCTCAGAAACTGCAGCAGGACATTGAAAGTCTTTACATTTAACTTAATAAGGAAGCCAGATTCTTCACAGTTGGTAGAATTGTGACCGTGTGCAAATGCATACAACCACATTAATTATTTTATGCTAACAAAGATGTTTCAAATATGCAAACTTCTTTTTCCTGATGTGGACGTGTTTGTAGTAGTAAACTCCATATTTTTTACCCTTGGGTCTTTATCACAATAACATGCTGGTCCATCCATACATCTCCAGTTTAGCTTGACCAGTTTCCCTGTACCTGCTGAAGAAAATCAAACCCACAGCATGATGCTGCCACCACCATGTTTCCATGTGGGGTTATTGTGGTCTGCTTTTGTATGTCTGCCACACATACAGTAGCTTTTTGTCTGAAGGCCAAAAAGTTTCATGCTTGTCTCATCTGAGCAGAAAACCTTCTTCCACCTGTTTGCTATGTCCCTTTGTGCTATATTTTAAACAAAACTCTATTTAAATAAAGGTAAGAGTTGTGGAGTGCACGAGTCGTTCTGTGGTTCACATCCTGTTCTGAGTCACTGAATGAGGATGTCTGTCGGGGAAAGTGTTCAACGGCTAGTTTTAAGAAACAGAAGAGACCTAAAAGCTCTTAATGAAGTGACTGACAGCGGAAAATGAAAAGAAACTTTAAAGCTTGTTTTGATGATTAGAAGTGAAACTATTAGCTTCAGGCGACATGAACTTGAGGCCTTGTTGCTGCTGCAGGTTTAAATTCCTGCGGGTCGAGGACTGCTTATGCCGCCAATGATGATGCTCATGCTGAGTCATAAAACGAAAAAAATTCTGATGCGTGTACATTTTAGTTCACCTTTAACATGACGTATATCCTGTACAATTCACACTAAACAGATTTTCTGCCAGATTTACTTTTGGACCCTAGATGCGCCATTCCACTACTTTAATCTCCTTCTGGTGAACGCCTTTGGTTGATTTGGACGTTTGCTTGGATGTGATGCTAAATAATAAAATTCTCTGTCATATTCAACTTTCTAGCAGACACCTGAAGGTATTGAGTCAAAACTCACTGGTATTTAGAAATGTTCATAATTCCGCCCACCTCGACGAAAGAAAACTCCAGTTCCGTGTTAATAAAGGCAACCCCACAGCATGATGCTGCCACCACCATATTTCACTGTCTGCATGGCATTCCTTCAGCAGTACTCCGTGTTGTTGCTGGAATTGTCCAAAAATTAAACTTTCATCAGTCAGAACGCATTCTTCCAAACGTTTGAGGAAACTTTCAGCCAGACCTGGATGTTTTCTTTGAAAGAGAAGTTCTGTTCTCAAACCCAACTCCTTATTCTAGACTGAATCAGAATCAGCTTTATTGCCAAGTTTGTACAGACAAACAAGAAATTGGACTCCGGTACACTTTGCTCTCATTAATCAAGAACATGTTTTTAAATGTACATGTGTTCACAACGAAAGACGAAAAGGTGCTTTATTAAAGTATTAGATGAAGGCTGTGCACATTTATGCCACCAGGATCTTGCAAGTTTATTTTTTACATTTCTCCAAACAATAGATTTTTAAGTATTCAAATTCAGACACCATCCTTACAAACGTGTTCTTCTATAAAGATAATTTTTGCTTGAAGATAAAATAATACTTATTCAATCCATCACCTCCTCTTTATTGACACTCTGACATGTGGTGTCCCACCTGGCTCTTATATTTACCCCGTTTTCTCTGTAAACACAGTTTTTTATGTAAAAAACAACAGAAGACGTACTTTCTCACGTTGTTAGGTACAAGCCATCTGAAATATGAAATTATTAGCCATCCCATTCCCTTTGCATTTATTTTTACATTTTTGTATTTTAATTTAACATTTAAAGTATTTTAAGTGTATGTGACAAGCAATTATTTCTTTCATAGTTTTTTTTTATATCAGTGACTATTTTAAATAACACAATTACAAGTACAATTATTTATATATTTTATATTTTCTTAGTTAGAAACATTCTCCACTTCTGACAGATTTAAGGCTGGTAGATACACCTGGTATAACCACAGCTTTACAGCTCCATCCAGGTGTCCCAACTACTGAATTAGGCTAAATTTAGCATAAAGCTGTGTGCTGTTTGTGAATTTCTGTTGATTAGATCTTAAAGAGTGAAGCAGGTGAGAGCAGAAACCACCACCACCATCGTCACAGAATCTGCAGCTGGAAAAACAACATTCCCCCATTAACACGGATCAGAACGGCCAGCTCTGACCATCAGATGGACTGTATATGGAAAGATGAAAGATGTAACGCCAAACATCCTGTCACCCCCTCCGTATGAGACACACCTCTGTTGTAGCACTTTAACAGCTTGCATCAGGTAGAAAACACCCACAGCTGCATGGGTGAGACTTTGAAGTTCACTCATTACAGTCTGCAGGGCTAATCATCTGCAGGAGGCAAACGAAGCTGCATCTGAGACACGTGGGGGGAAAAGCTGTAATTACACATAAAAGTGGGAGTCAACTGCAGAGGTGAAATGTCCCTGAGGTGATGTGGAGCACAAGGAACACTAGGAGTTTGTTTTAAGAGACCAAGCTTTCACTGTTTAGTCAGCCTCTCCAGACACCGCCTCATTTTCTGCTGCTGCATATACACATCAAAATGCAGATATTAAATAAAAATTAAAAGAATATTTTTAAACCTTCCAACTAAATATATATTTTCATGCCATGTTTTCAACAACTTGTTTCATTTCATCTAATGTAAAAAACTCAAACATTGTGATGATTTAGACATTTTATTGCGAGGTGCTGTTAGCACTAGTCTTAGTAGCTAGTAGAATGAGTTGCTGTTAACTTGTTCCTGAACAGTTGCTGGTATTGTTTGCAATTAGCTTGAGTTTGAGTAGCTGGTGTTTGCATCGACCTTAGCTAGAGAAGCAGTTAAATTGAATAGAGGTCAGCTTAAATAGCTGTTGCCTCGACTCCTTCATGACAGCTCCCAGGTTCTCCAGACTAAAATTATTCTGACTGTCGTTACCTGCTGGTAAGACGATGACAGCTCATAAGTTCTCCTATTTAAATAAAATAAACTATCTTCTGAAACATTGGACAACAAATCAAAAAGTGAGATGCGATTAAATGAACAATATGGACAATAAAAGTGAGACGTTTGACTAAATCTAATGCTGCTAAGTGTTTACTTTCTTTATTACAACAGCAATGTTTTTATAGATCACACTCTAACACATCTAAGTTACTTAAAATAACATTCAGTCTGCTACTTTATACAAACCAAACATGATCTTATCAAGCATGTAAAATATGATTAAATTTACAAATTAAATATAAGACATGTCACAGTGGATTATCTCCTTATTCATCTGACAAATCTTTAATGCGGTTAAAGTCTGTGTACAACCGATAATATCCCTTAATAACTTCCCTATGTTTAAAACCCTTGCCTCCAGCTGTGGTATCATATAAATCCATGAAATTTCCCCAATCCTGTCTTTGTTTTTATGGATTAAAATCTTAGAATATGAGCCAAGAAGTATTGTTCTATAAATGCAAGATGGAAAATTGGGGCTTCATGTACAGACAGGTAAAAGACTCTCCAAACAGCATCAATAAACTGATTCTCTCAGCTCCAATTATCCTTGAAGCTTCCCCGTATTTTCTTTACATCCTTAATATACACCATGGAGCTTAGAGTTTTATTATTCCCACTCATGTCTGCTTGGATGATATATGAGCTCATATATAACAGAAAACAGGGTGCTGGACCACCCAGGGGAGACATCTTCTGCTCTTCTCATGACTGTAAATCTGGGAGTTAAATGCAACAAAGGTAAACAAGGAGGATGTAAATTCTAGAAAAAGATCCATCCTTTTATTCAATCCAGATGGTAAATTGCTCTTTTATGAGGCTTTTTGTGTAACCAGAGATAAAACATTTCCTTATTTGGAGAATTTGGAAGATTGATGCTTTTTGCATTGATTATCTGCTTTTCCAGGAAACGGTTAAATTCTGGAGAAAGAGATTTTTATGCCTTTTCAGACTCGATGCGTGAATTCTTGTAAAGCACTTCTGCATATTGAGAGGCTTTGTTTCTACATGAATGTGTAGGCGTACCTGAATGTCAGCATCACGTGTGTGTGTGTGTGTGTGTGTGTGTGTGTGTGTGTGTGTGTGTGTGTGTGTAGTCTGCTGAGGAGACAAACTGCCAGGTGAAATTAGGCAATGAAGATGACTTATTTACTGGGAGGGACTGGCAAGCCCTGAAGAAGGGAAAATCTGAACTTTAAATTATAATTAAGCAGGGCAAATACACCCAGCATCTATGATGCTGAACCTAAAGGTATAATTTGCATGGTTATTTGTCTTAAAAAGTTAATAATTAGTAAATACTTGCCTAGAATTACACAAAATCATCCAAATGCATAATGATTTTTGAGGCCCAAGGGTAGAGGAGACCTAAAGCCAAAGTGTTTGGTTATTTTAACTTGCTTTTCTTTAAAAAGGTTACTGCAAAAATGGATGGATGGACATCCATGGTGAGAGTGCCATGAGAACTATAAAAAAAAACGTAAGGTCACCACAACAAAAGTCCTTAAAGCCAACGAGACGTTTAAAATGAACACTAAAAAGTAAATAACAACAAAAATACATAAACCATAGTTAAAACATGTACGTCTTTTGGCAAAAGTGACAAATTAGGCACATATAGGCAGAGAAACACAAACATTTGTTTCTGAAACTCTTGGCATGATATACAAAATATGGGCGGAATGAAAGGAAAATAAGCTACCACAGAGTAACTCCAAATTAACATAATGAGATTCAAAATAAAAACAAAAATTTTATGCACTTGTTGAGAATAACATATATGCTTGACATCTCTCCATTGTTCCAGACAAAGATGTAGGAGCTGTCCATGTGTGGGAGAGTCGCAGAGAAAGCAGCAGAAACAAAAGTCATTAAAAGTTAAGATGTTCAAACCAAATGCTGAGTTTGGGAAGCAGGAGGATTAGCTGGGAACGCACTGAAATATGTTACAAGCAAAACTGTCAACGAGTCATATCAAAACAGAGAGCGAACATGTAAAAGTTAACTGAGCACCTTAGCAACAGCCTCCGCATATAAACAGATATAAAGTATGTTTCGAAATTAACAAAGCTTTGCATGTTTTATATGATGCAGTATCTAAACATTATAGCGCTGCATTTAGGCTTTCCTGCAGAAATCCCCATTGTGACAACATATCTGTCGCTGTCAGAAAAAATGGATTGAAGTGACTGTAGCATCTTGAAAATCCTTGGATAGGTTAGTCATGCACAGGAAGAGGAAGGAAGAGAGGAATGGCACAGGAAGGTAAGGAAGAAAGAAAGAAGGAGAAAGTTTAAGAAAGTGAAGGTGAAGGTGAAAAATGCTTTGTGTCTAGTTGTGTGAAGGCTTGCTGCTAGGTGTTAGTGGGGCAGGGTTGTGGTTGGCGTCTGCTGGCTTCACATGGGCAGGCATGCATGGGTATGCCAACGAATCTAATGCATATTAGGAATCCACACTACAGCTGACAACAAAACAATCACCAACACATTGTTGTACCTGCACACACACACAACATAGTGGTGGGGTGCATCTGCCTTGATCTTTTTTTTTTTTTTTTTACTTTTTGTTTATCTTTCCTGCTCTGGGTGCATGGTAGCATGAGGCTGCATGGTTTATTATTCATTTATTTTGGGGTGTCTGGGGGTTGCTGGGCATTGTGCTTGGTTAGGTGCTGGTGGTGTCATTTTGGGGGTTGCCCTGGGGAATGTGGTGTGGCCTGGCTTGGCGGCATGTCTTCATGGGTGTAAGACTGTTCCCTGGTTGTCTGCTGACTGTGAATTTACACTGTGTGCTGATTCTGGCACTGACACTGCATGGCGACCTGTCCCGCCACACTTTGTGTCTAAGAGGACAGGACACCAAAACCCATGGGATCCTAATTTTGTTGTAAATGTCCTCTTACATTTCACACCCTTCCTATGGTTTGAGGTCCTTCTATTGGAATACCAAAGAAATTGCCAGAGTTATCAGTATCTCCCCAGCATCGACGCTTTTCCCTTGACTTACAACAAACTCAAAATTTCTAGTAGAAGCAAAGTAACCACAAACGAACACAGTTAAGCAAAGTAACCACAAACGAACACAGGGGCTAAAATGAGCCTCATCAGATGCTTAAACAAACAGCAGAATAACCATGGACCGTACTGAGCAGGTCAGTCCTTGATGTGATCCGCACAGGTCACATCCTTAAGACATAAATCCAGCCCAAACAAGGCAGAGTGTGTCTCTGACAGGTCAGGAGTTGATCTGTCCATAATTCCCAAAAGACAAGCCTAGACGTTCCTATCCAGCTCAGACACATTCCAGCCTGGAAAGCCTTTTTTTACCTCTCCATCCATGAGACTTATTAGTAAAGAAGGCAAACCTATTTCTGGTGGTTTAATGTCTTTTCTTGAATATTTCAGCTGCTTGTTCACCCTTTTAATGTATGTTTAGGCTTTGATTTCTTTATTATTTAGTCTTTGAATGGATAGTTACATAAAATATACAACAGAGTAGAATAAAATCCAATTATCCTCTTACCTCTGCGCTGAGATTTTATTTGTGCGACCACCAGCAGCACACAGATGGTCTGCCAGCTCATCATCGACCACTTGTGGCATCCAGGCATCTTGATCCCTTTATGATTTAGACCCAGAAAATCAAATAAAATCCTCTCAACCTTTTAGACGATCAGTTCTCATCTCAGACACACAGACTCAGCCACAAGAAGCAGAGAAATTAACTGCAGAAATGCCTCCTGTTAACCAGCGCAGGGTCTGTTTACCTTTAGCACAACGCTGAGCAGGAAACACTGCGCTCTAAGCAGTGCACTTCCTGTGGAGGTTTTCACATTAAAGGTTTTTGTGATCAAGAAAGAAATTCTATTTTCTATTCTATTTCTAACAAAATAGAAACATTTCAGTGTATGACACCATGCACAAAATGTATGTAAAAAATGTGTTTACTGGAATTTCACCTGCAGTTGCTCTTTAGAGGTCTGTTCAAACTCAACTGAAGGACTTAAATTGACAGTCCCGGGGTCTGGTCAATTGTATTGACAGTGGTAAGCAGATGCTTACATTCTCTGTGTAAAAAGACATATAACCATTACTTTCTCACTGTCTGACTAAGTAGTTTAGTCTGACACTGTCAGACTAAACTACTTAGTTTAGTTTAGTTCACCTAGGGACAAATAATTAATGTTGGGAAACATGTCCTGTGATCTGATGAAACTAGACGTTGAGTGTTTGGCTATAATGACAATTGTTACATTTAGAGAAAAAAAGGTGGAATCTTGAAAGTCTAAGAACATCATCTCAACTGTAAAGTACGGTGGTGGCAGCATCATTCTGTTTTGCCGCAGGAGGTGCTGGTTCACTTGCCAACACGGAGGACATCAGTCCCATGGGCCAAAGTCTCTGCAAACTATTATGAGAAACTTGTGGAAGGAAACCCAAAACATTTGATCCGAGTCATACAGTTTAAAAGACAATTCTACCAGATACTGAGGAAATGTATGTGAACTTCTGTTTTTAAAGAAAGTTTAAAAATTTGCCTGTCAGGTTTTTGAGGCAGAAGATGACGTCTATTTCAAAGGACATTCAGTATGATGTGTAGGCATGGAAGTCGAACCGTTGTATAACAAAAGGTCATCTAAACCTTATTAAAGATGGGGATATTGTGTCACAAATCTCCAGAAAATCATCTAAGGTTGTTATGCTGATCAAAACACATGTCAGTGTAACCATGTTATTATTTAAAATCATCCTTACAATTACATTTAAAATCATTCTAGAACAACCCATTCATTAAAAAGTTTGACACTAATGACAATAAGCCGTGTGCCAAAGTGTACCAAAATATTGTCTGCAATTGGAAATTGACCATCTGGATTGATCTGGGGAGAAAAAGGGGAAGCTAGAAGTCTCACATCTGACATTATTCTACTGCTACGAACATCTAAAGCCTCAATTTTTTAGCATAGCGATAATAAAGGTTAGCCTGTGAGGAGGGGTGCAGCAATTGCAGTTTTCTGGCTGATCACTGATTACCAATCTTTAAAAACCTGACCTACCGATTCCGATTTAGCCAATACCAATTTTCTTTAAAACTGACACTGTCAGGTGTCATAAGGGCACAACACGCTTTCATTGTTCCAATCTTATGTTGTCACAGTGGGGAGACTATTGTGAACCATGCACTTGTGGCAGGTCTCTCAGTCAGCCCTCTCTCACGGCAGAACAAAAGGGGAGAGTGGGTGATTTTCAGACCTTTGCGGAGGCAAATAAAATTGGTGGATAAGATTGGTTTCACATGTAAGTATCGGCTGATCGCCGATCACCCAAAATTAAAGATAATGGGGGGCCACCCTACCAGTGAGTTAGACTTCCAAAGGTTTCCATGAAAAACACTCATAAGCAACTCATAAACTTTTCTTCGGGTTCCAAAAACGCTGTTTAAACCTCCATGTCTACATCTAAATCTAATCTATTAGTACCTGTGTAGCAGCTGAGGATAAAAGTGTGTGAATTAACAAGCATTAAAGTCCTGCAGCAGGTTCTGGGACCCGAAATAACCAAATCTGCACCAGTTAGAGAGCCTTCTCTAAAAGTCAAATATTTGCACAGAAATGTCAGATTATGGGGCTGATTAAACACCAGCGTGGAAGAAACCTTGTGTCTGAGCCTCTGTTCAGACATGCTAGGCTGCAGTTTGATATCTGCCTCCAGTCTTAGAAAACTACATTCCAGCTGGAGAGAGAGGTTTTGCATGATGACAGATGCTCTATAACTACCAACAGGACCATTTAGGAACACACAAAGTACTCAGAACCTTTACTTTAGTAGAAGTACAAATTTACCTCTCTGATAAAAGGGGAGTCCCTACACTTAACGTCTTACATTAAAACATATGGGTATAATCAAAAAAATACTTAGTAAATATAAGTTTTAATATTCTCACTGCTAATATTCATTTGTTGTTTGTCTGATCTTAAGAAAGCAAATTAATTTTCTTAGGAACACCTTAACGAAAGCAGAAATGACTTGTTTCTTGGTTACACAATATTACACCGGTATTTGCTTCCTGTATTTAGTGCCGGTGTTTAAAAAGTTGATCTGATAGTTGTGCCCCAAACAAAGTTTCCGTTGCGCAAGTGACCAATAATTTCAGCAAGTCCTTGGTTTTCCTAAGTGCTCTTTTTGGTGGGAGATGTCCATAACACATGCAGAAAACATCCTTTATAGACAGTTCTGGTCAAATGAGACCAAAAGAAAATGTATTTTAGCCTAAAGGCAAACCTTTTTGTGGAAGAAAACTAAACCTGCGCATAACTGAACACTCCATTCTCAAAGTGAAACACGGTGGTGGCAGCATTATGCTATGGTAGTGCTTTTTTAAGCATGGACAGGGAAAACAGTGTTGATGGGAAGACGTTTCAAAGCAGCAGCAATAAGTGTCCTAGTAGCAATAAACTGCACCAGGACACTTATTGCTGCTGGTGCTTTCTGTGACTCCCACTATTAACAAGACTCTGAGATACCTAAGCTCTTTCTTTTGGGACAGGAACTCATTCCCAATCGAAAGGTAAAATCTACCTTTTCCAGTTGAGAACCATGGCATCGTGCTTGAAAATGCAAAGCTTCACACTCAGCTGCTCCATTGCCATATGAAGGTTTCCACTTAGTGAGGCCAGCAGGACAACCAAATGAGCAAGAAGGCTGAATTCAAAGCCCCCAAACGGGAGACCCTTCATTGTGTGGCCATCCATGAATTTACAGACTGAATCTTTTGGGTTATGAATATAACTATTTATAAACTGATTTTACAATCAGGTGGAAACCGCAGAAAACCCAGGCTTTCAAGGTTGTTGCTCAGAAACTCACAATTTACAAAGGGCCACACTTGCTGCAGAAATGTCTAGCATTAAAATGCGATGTAAGAATAAACAGCAAAGTCCTTGCAAGATAAATAAGAACAATGTTCACAAAAAAAATCTTTCTCTGTTGTTATGCCTTGAGAGTGAGTTTGTCAGAACATGCCGTCCCCAGGTTCTGAACGAAACAGCTGAAGAGAAAAATCCACGTTTCTATCTCAGTTCGTCATTTCACTGGCATTCCTGTCTGCACATGTAAAGGTAAGTCCACACTCCAGTGTCATTCCTTCATCACTAGCTGCTCAATCCCCTTCCTCACCTTCATTCTTTTAATTTAAATTCTATCCATCTTCTTCCCACATGTCAAGGATCACGTTGACTCGTCTCAAAGGAAGCAGTTATGTAAACAAGAGCCGCACAGAGGAACACCTGTCATTTTCTTCCCACAAGCATCAGAGCATGTCCTTCCTCTGACCTGCAGAGAAGAATACCTCAGCATTTTAACTCCCAATGTTCTGGTGACAGAAACTATTCATAACTCCTGTTGCCTGACTGACTTGCATTGGTTCATGATCTTTCTTTACTCTTCTTCGTGTTAGCATTATTTCATTCTACTAGCTTTAACAGCTGCATATACAGGTATATTTATATCTCTATTAACTCACTGGAATGGAGGCATACAGTCTTACAGAACCACTGTTCTGCAACATGGATCCATAACTTTAGCAACAAAACTGCTTCAAATGTCTGATTTACCTTTAGAATGCCATCAAGTTCTGCAGAGACCTGGTACTGAGATATTCCTTTTGATGAAAAATGTTTTACTTTAAATAAAAATAATTTAAAGCTACAATATTTGGACTACATGGTGTATACCACACATTCTGGAAACTATATCCAGAACATTCCAGGTACTTTCTGGAACCGAAATGAAGCTTTCTTTGAAGTATGTCACACACTGTTATGCTGTTAACATTCATGAAATTTACCGCATACTTTGATGGAACCAATATGGGACTTTCTTTAAACTTTCATGCGAAAAAATCATGAAACTTACCAAGTACTTCCCTGGGTTTATTTGGACTTTAATGTAACTTTCCTTAAACCGTCATGGAGCTTACCAAATAATCAAAACTTTCATGCAATCATTCTGGAACTTTCATCAATCTTGCCAGGTACCTTCTAGGGCTTTTTTTGAACTTTCATGCAACTTTTCCAAAACTGTGATGTAACTTAACAGGCCCTTTCCGTTACTTTCTTTGGACTTTCATGGAACTTATTATATGGTTTCTACGACTTTAAGGAACTTTCATGGAACCTCCTATTTATTTTCTGGGACATTATTTCAACCTTTATTGAACTTTCATGGAATTTACCAGGTACTTTCCAGACTTCATGTTGTTTTCTAGAAATTCAGTGAAACGTAGCAGTCACTATCCAGAAATTACCTGCATCCATGAAAGTCTTACGAAGTACCGGCGGAGTTCCACTAAAGTACCCATTTACAAGTCATCACATAATGCAACCCACGTTCCGTAAAAGTTCTGGGACAGTTTCGTGAAAATCTTTGAAGGTAACCTCTATGTATTGGGACAGTGTGAGCTGTAGAAGTATGTAGTGTTTTATAACATTTTAAGCTAATTATAGCAATTATAGTAATTATTACATTTAAAGGAAAACACAATTATTCTAATAAAACAATTGAATACATCCATAACCCCCACTCCTTCCTTCCTCTCCTCTAACAAGTGGACTACAATCTTCCACTTCAGTATGGCCTTTGACTTAAACTGGTTTGAATGGATTGGGGGCATAATAAACACTTTTTATATTAACCATTGACTTTAATCTGTACTTTCGATTAATCTGGTTGTGAATGTTGTGCCAAAATGGTGACTGATAAGCATAAAATTTTGACATTAGAATGCTGATGTAGTTCTAAAACATCTTTGGATGTGATGAAAGCTGATTAATATCATCACCGTTATAAACTCTAACCCATTTGTTTTAGCCTTTATTCTGATTTGTGTCATAAAGCAATAATGTTAGTGTTCAGGTTTATATTACTTTGTTTTACTATGTGTAGTTTTACACGCCACCTCTAGATGGCTGTATATTCAAGTGTATGATAAGGTAAGAATAAGCCACAAAGAAACAGTGCTGCAGAATAAACTTCAAGCAAGCACAGACTATAGTTAAAGAAGTCTTAAGAAGCTGAAAGGAAGAAACAAACCTAATTGCTTTAGTAGCACACAGCCAACAAGATATGTTTATGTTTTACATCTGTGTTTTGTTTTCTGATGTCTGTACAAGGATTTAATATTGAGTTATGTCTTAAAATGTTCTTAAGAGTTAATTGTCTTTGTGTATTCTTTAGTTTTCATGTATTGAATTTTATTAAATTCGCCAGTCTGAGGGAACCATTTGTGTCTGGATGTGCTCTAATTTTTTAATTTCAGCAATGTAATAGAAAAAAATAACACATCCAATTTTCCTCATGGGCTTTGCAGTGTGTTTTTCCCACATGTTTCATACGAGTGCTGACATGGTGAAGCCCAACTGGATCTGTATTTTGGTTATGGTAAATGTCTTTGTCTGCATTATAAGCTTTGTTACTTTATTTCTGCAAAGTTTTGTTTTCCACCCGTGTTTACGAAGTACATATTGGGAAAATTGGGAAACCATTCTATCCAACCACCTGGGTCAGAAAAGCCAGCTGCTTTCTTTCTGCCACAGATTGACCTCTCCAGGTAGAACAACATCTGTGTTCTGAGATTCCCCTGTCATATGAATTTAAGGATGGCACTGTGGGAGCCACTAAGACTGCAGTCGAATTCAATAGTGTAAGTTAGTATAATCCGGGACCACTAATGTTTTAGTCTCTAAATTTGTTTCCAATTATATTAAAAATTATTAATTTGTGGTTTTGTATGTCAAACAGATTCTAAATTACGAAAAGATGTTATTATTCAAATTGGCTAAATGTGTCATGATGGGTTATGACTGATCACTAGAAAGCAGCAACGTGATCCTTAGTGGTACACATGCACCACCTTGGCTATGTGATTGTTTCAGGTTAATTTGCACAATGGTCTACAGGGGATAAAAGGTCAGCGGTGTGTTTCTGCCTCTTCTGCCAAGGTGGTTTTATAGACAGATGTTTTAAGCATTAATCTTACGCTTTCACTGCCACCCCACGTCTAATAAATGCTGTTAAAAGCACCATCTAGCGTTTATTTAGAGTCACTACATGCTTAATAAATGTCAGCAGGGGTGTTCAGAAAATATAGCCTAACCTAACATATGATTACGTATAATTATTCACCGTGTCCATAATAGCAATGACTGGATGGGAATCCAGATGAAAGTGAAGGTATTGTTTATGGTCCCACAAATGCAAGGAAAGAGATCAGCGCTCCACTAGACTAAGTTGGGTTAAAGACCTCAGAGCATGCGTGAAACCTTTCTAACAACCACATCAGTTCTGTTACCAAATCAGCTCACAATCATCTTAAAAACATTCCCAGAATAAAGGGTTTTATTTCAAAACAGGAAACAGAAAATTCAACCAGGCAGCTGCAGCTCATCCAAAATGCTGCTATCAGGGTCCTGACCAACACCAGGAAATGGATCGTATCACAGCAGTTCTTAAATCACTGCACTGGATCCCTGTTTGTCAAAGAATAGATTTTAATATTCTCTGATTGGCCTATAAAGCACTAAATTGTCCTGGGCCAAATTAAATTTCAGAGTTGCTTCTCAAATATGAACCATGTAGACTCCTCAGGTCTACAGAGACCTGCTTCCTTCAGGTTGCCAGGACCAAAGCCAAACAAGGTGAGACAGCATTAGGTTTTTATTCTGCACAGCTGTGGAATGAACAACCTGAAAACCTGAGATGTGCAGAAACTTTTGGTTCCTTTAAATCAGGACTGAAAACATTTTCTTTCCTGCAGCATTGGATCAAAGAGTCTCTATTTTGACATGTGTGCAGACAACAATAATAAACCATGGTTCTCTTCGCATCTGGACCAAGGAAGAAGCTTTCAACATTGGGGACTGGGACCTGTATAAGCAGACAAGAAACGAGATGACCAAGGAGGTCAAGCTGAGATTGTCCTCACAGTTAGACACTGATTGAAAAAAGGCCCAACAGAGACTGTACTTCCTGCAGCAACTCAACAAGTATAACTTTCCTCAGGAGCTGCTAAGCATCGTCTACACTGTTGTTATTCACTGTTATAGTCACTGTTAATGTCTGTAATCTCTAAGTGTTTGTAACCGAGGTCTAAGTCCTTGTTTGTGGACAGCCTTGGCCAATAAAGCTGATTCTAATTTCTACCATTTACTTTCTTTCGATTTATTTGCATGGATGATGAACCAGCAGCCGGTTGATCTGACATAAATAGCTTTCCAGTCACATCCACTGTTTCTACATGTTAAACATGAGATTTCAGTATTACAAAGCAGTATTGGTAAAAAACACTTTTAGATCACATTATATCTCTGTTATGAAGATGTTAATAAGCTCATGTTTTAGCCGAAAACAACCACAAGGAGAGGAATCTGGAACACCTTCAGACATTTCCACTTGGAGCTCCAACCCTGGTGCATTCCAGTTGGGTTTTTTGACTTGTGACTTGGAAATTCTGACTTCTAAGAACAAACTTAACATACAGAGTTCGTACAGGTGCTCGAAAACCTTGTAAATGCTTGAATTTTAACGTTGTGTTTTCAAGGTTTGGAAAGTGCTTGACTTCATTATAAAGTCCTTAAAATTGCCGGATATTCGTACTGCACAGATCTGTAATAAAGAGCACTCCAAGGTTTTAATAACCTCTGTCTCGAAAACAGTAGATCCATAGCATGATTGCAACAAGTAGCAAATCCACCAGTAGTTTCCTGCAACATATGCAAGAAAGACCTGCAGCTTTTTGCATTGGGAAAGTCGGCGCTTTCAATGCAAATTGATTGAAGGATGGATCGAGCAAGGTTTGTATATTGTTTACTGTACTTTAAAATGTGCAACAACAAAACATTATTGATGAAAACGCCACCATAGGTGGTTAGCTGATGGTTTAATTCACTGTGGGAAAAGTGTTTGAACCCTGAACATAACATAGACAAAAAATAATTCTTTTAAATTAGAAATAGTGCATGTTTAAATTAATGCTTATATCTGATATATTCATTAATTAGCATTTTCTAATGAAGCTGAAATTTCACCTTCTCGTTGATATTAGTCAGAACTGTCGTCTTGTTTAGCTTTAAATTATACACGGTTATGTTTTAAATCAGTTCTGGAACTTT
The DNA here is from genome assembly GCA_036173005.1 of Crenichthys baileyi. Classification (NCBI taxonomy): domain Eukaryota; kingdom Metazoa; phylum Chordata; class Actinopteri; order Cyprinodontiformes; family Goodeidae; genus Crenichthys; species Crenichthys baileyi. Next base: position 334,735 of record JAHHUM010000643.1, read on the forward strand.
TGACCCAATCTCACCTTTGGTTCCAGTGGAAACAACAGCTGCATTTTTTAAAACCTCAGAGACTCTGTGAGCTTTGAGAGGACAACATCACTTCCACGTAAACAGTAGGAGCTAAACTGATTAATTCACTGTTTCTGATTGAGCTGTTTATAAATTCATATTTAGATTCAAATACAGCATCAGTCTTTATGTATTATTCTTTTTATTCAAGTTCATTTAAAGAACTTTAATCAGCTTGGGTTGTTTTTCACTGTATTTTTTAAAATTTCTAGACATTTATATGCCTCCAGTTGTTCAGTGTCAGTGTAACTAAAAGTCGTCACCACAGAGTTCTTGGATGTTCTTGCAAAGTTTAGCAGAGGACTCAGCTGTAAGAATTTTACTCTGATCTTCTTCTTGTGGTTCATCTTGAAACGCCTGCGTGTCCCCTCTGTCCGTCTCTATTGGGACATCCCAAAACTGAGTCTATTCTATGCCTAGAAGGACATCTAATTACTTCCAGTTACATTTCTGGTGTGCCCAGTCCCAGTCCTCAAGGGTTATATCCTGCAGGTGTTTTCCACTAGTTTAACTACGAATGAAAGCGTGGATTAGCAGGTCTCGCAGAACTCGAGGACTACTGAGGAGGTAATTCAGCAATTTGACTCAGCCCTGTTTGAAGTAGGGACACATCTAAACATTGCTAGGACACCAACCTTTGAGGACAGGAGCTGGACCCCCCTGATTGAAGGACTGACTGATTCGAGTCTCGACTCCAAACAGAATGTCCAGCTGCACCAAGAGGGGACTGATTCCATACTGTGTCTTCACTATGACCCGGTAAAACCAACTTCCCGACGTCACTCCGAGCACAAGACAATGTCATACTATTAAATTTGTCTGGAATATGACAGATTCCACTTTTCATAAACTGCAACATTTAAGGCTCCTAAATGACTGAAAAGAGGTCACTTAGTCCAACCTGATAAAGAGCAGGCATTCTCCCGTCCAAGCAACACAAACTAAAGACACAGAGCCACGCATCGTCGAAACACGTATCATCACACCCCCGGTGCCAGTTTATCCATACAACATACACTATATATGCTCGCTACACATAATGTGTCATCGACCGACATGCAGAACTCGCACATTATCTACACCAAGTATGTTGTGTTAGATTCTGCGTCAAGTGGAACTCGTTTCCAAAACAATAAAACCTCAAGATGGTTCAGTGCCTTCATAAACAGACTTGCAATTCTGCGGCTCCATCAATCTAGGTCCCAAACACAAGGCCGGATAGAACACAGAACCTGATGGAACAGCAAAACTGAATCTAGAGACATCGTCAGCAGGTCCAACATGAACCCATAGACTGCTTTATGGAGCTCACAATCCAGTCCACTAGGTGGCATATAAAACCCAACCCACTTTCCTATAAATGTAAGTGGACTCCTTCACTTCCTGTTTGACAGTTAGACCTTTCACCTGTTCTGGTTCTAATGGAAGGAGCAGAAATATTTGGGTAATTGCACTTTTAAATTAATCAATGACTTTAAGTCTGTAATTGTATTAATCTGACTGTGAATGTGGAGATAAAATGGTGACTGAAGAGGAGAAAGTTTAGATCTGAGTAGAATTTCTGCTTTGATTCTCCAACTTCTGGATGAGCTCAATGAAACTGGTTTGAATGTTGGATTCAAATGAAAGCTTGTTGCACAGAAACTCTGAGATCACTCAGATTCAAGGGTCTTTGTTTGCTGAACACCTTTCAGGATATGTTGGTGTTAGCATGTGGAGGAAAACATGCTGACTCAGATTAAAGTGCTTGAAGAACTTGTTTTGGTTCTTGATCATGTTTCTGTCTTAAGAAGCTTTTCTTCAATGCTGATGGTCAGTTTCTGCAGGTTTTTCAGAACATCGAGCACTTGTGATAAATTTAGCATGTACGTACCATGTTTACCCTGAAAGACGTGAAGTTTAAGTTCTGGTAGAAGCCACCAGACTGTTTCAGTAATGCATTTAACTATTTACCTTCTGGATTCACTGCCTACGATCACGGACAAAAGCTAGATATTCCCACCTGCGTTTGAATTTAGGATCTTTTGAACTTCTTACAAGCCTTCTCTTGCCACTGAGGTATCCAGATAGGGGTCACCCATAGACTCTTTACTTTCCCCTTAGAAATTCCGACCGTGAGAACAGTACTGTTATATTTATGAGCCAATCTCAGCCTGGCAAAGGAGAAGCTGCCCAACTTGTTATTTAGCCTTAAACCTAAAGGTTAAACTTGGAGTTGGGCTTGAACTAAAGTCATCTGGAGTCTCCCCTTAACTCTAATATTATTAAAGAACAAAACTCTTGCCTATAGACACACACTTAAATATGATTTAGAGCAACGGTTCATCTCTGTTCATACCCATTGAACTTTTCGTTACAATCTGTCACATTTTAAAATCACAACTTCAGTGCCAATTTTATGGCGATTTTATGTGATAGACCAACACAAAGTAGTGCCTAATGTCAAGCGGAAGGAAAAGGTTGACAGTTTGGTTTTCTTTTTGGCAAATAGACATAAAAACTAATATGGGGAGCAATGTTTTGTTAGAGAAAATCATTATAGCAACACAAACAGCATCATGAGTAACCACAACATAAAACAAACACTGACCCAGAACACAGCTTCCATGTGCTTGCTGTGTCCCCTACATACAGTTTCACCTCAAACGCCCTGCCTAATGTCCCCAACTAGTGCCAGACTAATGCAGACCTTCCCGAGCAGGGATTGTTGCTAAAAATCAGGGCAAAAAGATCTAATCTATCTCTGAGTTGTGAACAAAGGTGATTCTTTTTTGCTTTTACACACTCTCACATAATGTCTTTTGTTACTGCATGTAGGAAATGTGGATTTAAAACATCTGTGGGTGAATAAAACCCTGGATCTCCCCGACAGAGAAACTGATTAATCGTGGGTCTTCGAAGACACCCTGGCATCTGTAATTAAGCATACATTCCGAAAATACAGGAATGAGCTAGAGCATCATTAAATTACACAATGATTGATGGACGTTGTGGCCTTCATTAAAAACATGGGGGGAAAAAGTGTGACAGCATGTAAAGAGAACAGAGAAATGAAAGGTTATCCATTCTAGATGGTTGTTGTGTGTGACAAACCTTTGACACCAAACAGAGAAGAAGGAGTGCTAACACCCAAAGGCAAGGGGCCTTGTTCACACAAATTTTTACTGCTTCCTTTGAGAACTTGTACTGAATGCCACCAAAATGTCAATTTCACAGATCACATTCTGCACTACCTACTAGCAACAGATCCTTTTTTTCTGGTGTGGCTACATTGAGGTGTGGTGCTCAAAGCCCCTTGGTAATGACCACAGGCGGCATGAATGCAGATGAACTGGGAGAGCCTGTTTAGCACTGCTTGTAGCTTCAATTAGAAAAAGTATTCTCACATCAAGCAATACTGCTGAGACATTCAGGAGTTAGAAAAGTATTCTAGACTGTAGTCCATACGGTGGACTCTAAACTTTTAGGTCTGTGTATCAACTTTTTCTGGTTTGGCGTAGTTAACACTGTCACAAAGAAACCAAACATACCGGCGAGTTTTTTAATGAGGGAGTAGAATAAGATTAACAAAGAAAAATTCTTAATTGGATTAGCCCTTCATGAATTTGTGTGCTTTGAGTAGAAGTAAAATGTTGCTGACGCTTGTTTTTCTCACATTTTGCCCATCCAGAACATGTCTGTAGAAGACCTTACCAAAGACCGACTCGCTTTGAATAAAAGAAAACAGTAAACGGTCAGAAGAATGGATGGATACAGGATGTATTGTTTGGGGTGTTTTATTGTCGGTAAAGTCTATTTTCATCTTGTACTTCTATAAACTAATAATGCTAATGGTCAAATAATTGCAGCACACAATATATCGTAGTTGGTCTAGAGGTAATACTTTGCTTTCTTTCTGTTCATGTTTTTTCCAACTGTTAAAGCTAATCATGTTGACTTATTTCCTTTTAGACTCAGCTCCTGTAACCTCTCTCTAACAGCCTGTGAAGCTCTGTCAGTTATCCTTGGCTCACAATCCTGTTGTCTAAGAGAAATTGATCTACGTAACAACAGCCTGCAGGACTCAGGGGAGAAGTCACTTGCAGCCAAACTAAATATTTAAAATTTTAGGCTTGACATTTTCAGGTAAGAAGTTATCAAACTATTTGAAGTGTGTCTTTGATGTTCCTGCAAAATGGTGCTTTATTATAGGTTAATTTTATATTTGTCAAGATGGTTATCCATGTTTTCATCTCACATAAATGCAGGTTCTTAGGTTAGGTCACACTTTTTGGATCAAAGTTTTAGGTTTGGTTCGCTGCTGACGAGGAAATGAGATTGATGCTCAAACTCAATGACAGGATGTTACACATTGTTTAATATAGGAGATGTGTCCAGATGATGAAATGATCTTTTCTGTAAAGAACAATATCTGTAGGAGAGTCATATAATGTCCATGTTTGTCGCAGAAAGAGCCTGATGGGTTCTGACTCCCCTCCTTTCAGGGAGCATGCTGAGTCCGATGGTTGAAACAGGTCTGAGGAAGTGTAAGTATGTTTTCATTTGAATTCATGACAACAAAGCAGCTCACATTCAACCATCTTCAAAATGTCCATCACTCATTCAGGATTCATCATCAAAGGGGTCAATAAATGATCAATAATTGCAGCTGGATTGTGTTTTCGTTCTTCATCAGATTCCTGTCAGCTCACAATCAACACAAAACACAGTGAGCAGAAAAACTCCAACTGTCTGAAGACAACAGGAAGGTGACACATGTGGAGGAGCTTCAAGCATATCATCAACATCCAGACAGATTTGATGACTGGCTTCAGCTGCTGTATAGTGATGGTCTGACTGGTCGCTGTTACTGGGAGGTAGAGTGGGAGGGAGGGGTTTTTATATCAGTAAGTTACAGAGGAATATGCAGGAAGGGATGCAATGATGACTGAGTGTTAGGGTGGAATGATCAGTCCTGGAGTCTCCACTGCTCTGAGGATCGATACTCTATCTGTCACCATAACAGAGGAACACCAGTCCCCTACCTCCTCCTCCTTCTCTAACAGAGTATCAGTGTATGTGGACTGTCCTGCTGGCATCCTGTCCTTTCTACACAATCTCCTCTGACTCACTGATCCACCTCCACACCTTCAACACCACATTCACTGAGGCCTCTCTAGTAAGTAAGTAAGTAAGTAAGTAAAATATTTATTTATATAGCACTTATCACAGATAAAAATCACAAAGTGCTTCACACACAAACAACAAAAAAATAAGATATAAGTACAACAATATAAAACATTAGAATACAAGATAACATATTAATTAAAAGCTTGTCTGTATAAAAATGGACCTATGCTTCTGCTCTGACAGTCTGACACTCTGCTCTGTTCCTTCTTGTAGATGGCTTCACAGTTGCATCTCCACCCCCAGTCTGTTCTCCAGGTGAACACTGAGGTATTTATACTCCCTCCACCACCTCCACCTCTTTCCCATGATGGAAATAGTGTTTGACCTGTTCTGTTTCTCTTGATGAAATTAACAATCATCTCCTCTGTGTTTATTCACATTCAAGATGAGATGATTGTTTTCACACCATGCCACAAAGAGGTCCCCCACCTCCTGTACTCATCTGGTCCAATCTCTGATCCAAACCATGACAGCAGAATCATCTGAGTATTTCTGCAAATGACAGGAGTCGTCTTGTACTGGAAGTCTGAGGTGTACAGAGTGAAGAGGAATGGTGAGAGTTCAGTCCCCTGTGGTTCTCCTGTGCTGCTGACTACCTGGTTTAACACACAACCCTTCAGTCTCACAAACTGTGGTCTGTTTGTCAGGTAGTCTTTGATCCAGGAGATTGTTGAGGCCTCCACCTGAGTCTTCTGGAGTTTCTGACAAAGCAAATCAGGTTGAAGTCTGAAATTTGCAGTCTGGTCTCCTGGTTCCTCAGTATTTCTGTGTTGAATTAAGCAGAAAGTAAAAATAAAATGTTTATGCTCATAAAATTTAGCAAAAACAGCCTCTTTACTGAGAGAAAAACTCTCTTTTTCTGATTTCCACTTAGCTAAATAAGTTCAAATTGTTTCTCTTTCAAAAATAAAAATAAATCTTACAATCCTTTAAAGAGAGAATATTATCTTATCTTTCAGACATTTTAGAATGTTTGTGTTTGTTCTGAAGTTGGTTTGTTTCATAAATATGTCTGTTTTCTTGATTTCCCCAAACATTTTCAAATATTGTAATATAAATGTGAGATTTTACTAAAAATATTTAAACAAAAAACTTTCATATTTAGACCTTTCTTTAATACATTTTAATATTTTATTCTGTTTCATCAGCAGTTTGTACCTGTATAAATGTATAGATTATTGATGGGATGTGATGACAAAAAAAAAAAATAAATGTTTTTGTAATTAATTAATTGAGATTAATCACATTCTCTATCAAATATCAATATTTTACCCAATAAAGATTTTTCAGTTCCAATAAATAGACTAAATTTGGTTTATGATGACAATCAGCAATTTCTACCTCTATGTTGTGGAAGCAGGAATGTAGTGGCTGTACTTTGATGCTGTGGTTCATCCAACCATACAGATCCAGACGTACATTTTATATGTTTTACTACTATTTACCCTGAACTACTACTATTTGTCCTGTATCTTTTCCAGTCCCTCAAATCTAAAATTAATGTCAACTTCTTCACCAGAAAAGCAGGTGAACGTCAGGTTGGTGCAGATCATTTTATTCATGAAAGAACATTTCTTTTTTTGACATTTTTAAAAAGGTTGTCAAATAAGACTGAATGCAGTTATTTCATCTTTAGGTTTGAAGCAGAACCTGTGGAAGTTTCTGGGCTCCCTCTAGTGGACAGATTAGTTGTAGCAGAAGGTAACTGAGCTGAGAGACTGCAGAGATGATCGTTGTTGATCAGTGTCTCAATAAATCAGATGTTTTCTGTGTTTCTGTCCTTTCTCCAGTTTGGGATCTGTGGACAGTCCAGATATCCAGCCCTGTTGTTGGAGGCTGCCTTCACTTCCTGTTTGACAGTCTGACCTTTCACCTGAGCTGGTCTGGATGGAGGAAGCACATGGAGCCAACATTTGGGTAACTAAACTTTGATTTCAGTCAGTGACTTTAAATCTGTAACTGTATTAATGTGACTGTGAATGTGGAGTTCAGATGGGGAGTGAAGAGGAGAAGGTTTAGATGTGAGGAGACCTGAAACTGCTGCTTTGGTTCTCCAGCTTCTGGATGAGCTCAATGAGATTGGTTTCAATGTTGGATTCAAATGAAAGTTTGTTGCATTGAGACACTAACTGAGGTCATTTAGATCCAAGGTTCTTCTAGCTCAGCTTTGGAGTTTGATCTGTTTGCTGAAGAACTTCCACAACATGTTGGTGTTAGCATGTGGAGCAGAACATGCTAACTGGTTTGAACTGCTTGAAGATGTTTGACTGTCTTCAGAGACTTGAGTTCAGCTGGGATGTTGAGTTTCTGAAGGTTGGTTGAACTTCTTTCAGCAGTTTAGCTGAATTTAGCATGTTGTTCTCCAGATGCTGATGCTGAGATGTTTTGTAAGTTGCTGCTGAAACTCAGATCAGATGTTGCTGTTGAACCAATCTGGATGATCTGTTTTAGAGTTTCCATGTAAGAAAGTTTAATCTGAATTCAACTTTAAGGCATTTTGATTGAGAAGATCCAGAAGCTGAAGAAAGAAAGCAGCAGCTACAGGTTCTACTCAGGTCCAAAGTTTCTCCTGTTGTTCTCCCAGTAGAACTCCACATTCCCAGTGAGTTTAATACAGTTTCAGGTTTAAAGTCACTGGTATCAAAGTTTAGTTTGACCAAAAGAAGTGAAATCAGTGATAATGTGCCAATGCAGAAGATCCAGAATGTGCAATAAAATATTGAGCTTGTGTTGTTGAGAAGATCATAACCTCCTCCATTTACCTCCTGATTATCCGGGGAGGGGACACGGCCCCCTCACCCACTCTCTGCAGCAGGTCTAGATCTTCTCTCCAGGTCGTAGCTCAGGCAGGACTTGAACCCAGGAACTCCACCACTGGCATCTTCTGGTCACAGACAGTTCCTCCACACCATCGGGTCCACTCCCCTCTTAGCTCTCTTCTCTTGGTGCTTTTCAACTTTTCACGTTGAACCCTGAACTCCTCAAAATATCAACTCTGAGGTTCTTCACAACAAATCAGCTCCTAAATGGTTCCTAATGAGAAGTTGAACCCAGACTTTCTTGAATCTCCACCCTACAGTCCATCATGTTGATTTATTGACTCCCTCTGGTTAAATTCTTTGAAATGTTGATCAAAGTTCTCTCAAATTGTTCAGTTTTATTTTTCTTAAAACAAGGAACTTCTCAGTCTTGATCTCATGACCTCCATGTTGCTGATCTCTGAACAAACACCTTGAGCTATCCAACCAGACACTATGCTGTTGTCTCCTACAGCCTTTCAGTCATGACCTCTGACCTATTGGCTCAATCTGATGGATGGAGCTGACAGCAGGTTGTTCGTCAGCTAATGTGAATTTTCTGATGTCAAGTTTAATCCATTGATAAAGTTAGAGAAAAATGTCTAAAGATTTTTCAAACTATCTCAACATAATTTATACTAAAGATCAATTAATAAAAGGTCATTGGTCAGTTGAGGACTTGAACTAGGACACTAGATGTTCTCCATACTGTAGTCTATCACACTGAGCTGTTGGTTGAATCACATCTGCTGTCTTTTTTTGGACTTTTATCTTCTTATTCTCACAGTTGGACTGAAGCTAACGTCACCACAGACTTTGATCCCTTGCTGTCTGAGCTTTATTCCCTCCCTTCCTCTTCTTCTTCTATTATGTTCTCACACATTGAAATCATGCTGGGGTTTGGTTATCTGCTGGCTTTCAGCACAGGTGACCTCCAGCTCAACAGTGTTTGGCTCCAGCTGGAAAACATGGTTGAACTTTCTGAAGGTAAATGTCAATTTGTATCCAGTAACAGATCATTTCTAGATCAGCCGACCAAGGAATCATTTTATGTGTGTTTAATGCAACCTTCTGCTTTTAGTTGCTTTTATTTTCAATCTAAAACAATTTGAAGGAAAACAAGGAAATAAAAAACTCACATTTCTTTTTTTAAAGACTTGAAAAGGTCATTTATTCAGTTTGTAATATCCACCTTGAACACTTTAAAGTAAGAACTGTACTTTTACACATTTTATCAGTTGCTTTAAACAGTCCCCTTCTTTGTGTTTTAATTAGTTTTACGTCTTAAAACATTTGTTGTATTTTCAATGCAGGAATGTTGTTGTTGGAGCCCTGTCAAAATAAAATCTATTTTATTTTATTCTATTCTGTGTTTCATTCCCTGTGTGTCTTTTCTCCAGTTTACTGGGTTTAAACCATGACACTGTTGGTTTTAGATGAAGCTCATGCAGTTCATACTAACCAACACCTGATCTACCAGGTCACAGATGATCATGAAACATGTTTCAAACGTTACACTCTGAGATCATCTCCATCAGTTTATCAGCAATGTTTCTCTGAAGGTCACCAAATGAAAAACTAAAGTCAACATTTCTTTATCTCCATTCAGAGAAAGAAACATCAGAGGCAGTTTCCTCCTCAGATCCTGGTCTGTCAGGTCTGATTCAAAGAACATCAGGTTTCCTTTCTGCTGTAAATCCAGTTTTCCCATTGCACTTTGAACCTTGGTCCGGACTAAACAACTGGACCGAGACCACCTCAAAAAGTGGGTCTCGGTTCGCTATCAAACGGACTCTGGTGCCATTCGCTTATGGTCTGAATACTAACCGGCCCCGATCTGAACTAAGTACAGAAAACGTACGTCTCTTTGGACTGAACAAGCCACCGTACCCGCTAGCAAAGGTGTACGTTGCACTGATATCATACCTGATCACCTGTATGTTGCTTAGCAACGCTTCTGGCATGTTGTAGGACAGGGTTCATGATTTCTCTGACGCTGTTCCACATTTATAAAAATAACTTAGCAAAATCTGTGTTGAAAGAGCAGCTCTTGACTCTCACAATAATATTGCAGCTGTAATAACGACACAATAATGCAGAACAGTTGCTGCGCAGCACGTCTACACCTGTTTTCCTACATTTCCGGGTCTGTGCTATGTCCCGCCCTCGTCATTTCTGTCCAATGGGAGCAATGATCGTCGCCCACATTGCTTTGTTTACAAGTAATAGTTCACTTGCAAAAAGTACAATGTGAAAACAAACCGCACCAAACAAAAAAATAAAGTCCGCTTCTGCTCCGGCCCAAACAAACGGACTAAAGGACTTTCCTGGAAGGAATAAACTCTTTATCATCTTCCTGCTCTCTGGACTCCAGTGTGGATCTGACTCAGGTCCTCCATCATACTTGTTTACTACACAGGTACTTTCACCAACTAAGCCACAGGGCATACCCTCCACTTAACTGGTAGCTCTCCAAAAATTCAGGAGACATGCCAAAGGAATCGATTACTAAAGGAATTAAACATAAACAGTGGTAATAGTTCTTCTAACATCCATGAGGTACTACTGTTTGTGGAATGTGAGACTTTTTATTTACAAATCTGGCGGTATGACCTCTTAACTCTCAGCCATTTAGTCACACTTAAAAAGGCATTGGACATACATTAATCGAGCAGTTTAACTGAAAGGCACTGCTGGGATTTGAACCTAGAATCTCCTGTTTACGAGACAGGTACTTTCACCAACTAAGCCACAGCGCCTACTCTCCACTTAACTGGTAGCTCTCCAAAAATTCAGGACACATCCCAAAGGAATCGATTCCTACAGGAATTAAACAGTGTCAGTGGTAATAGTTCTTCTAACAGCCACAAGGCACTACTGTTTGTGGAACGCGGGATTTTCTATTTACAAATCTGGTGGGATGACCTCGTAAGACACATGTCCTAGTATACCTACCACCTTTTTGTAGCAAACTGCCTTGTCATTTTATTTTTAAGAAGCATACAATGTTGACTTGATTCTTGATAAATTCGACTGCAAAGCCTGACCAACAAAACTTTTCTGGTAGTTAGGTTGTTAAGATTTCAAATCAAGATTAAAAGCTACTTGCTTAGGAGCTGTCACCTATCAGCCATTTAAAAAGGCATTGGACATACATAGATCAAGCAGTGTAACTGAAAGGCACTGCTGGGATTTGATTCGAGGATCTTCTGTTAACGAGACAGGTACTTTGACCAACTAAGCCACAGCGCCTACCCTAAACTTAACTGGTAGCTCTCCAAAAATTCAGCAAACATGCCAAAGGAATCAAACAGTGGTAGTACTTCTTCTAACATCCGTGAGGTACTACTGTTTGTGGAATGCTTGGGAGACTGTTTTATTTACAAATCTGTGTGGTATGACCTCGTAAACTAGTCAGCCATTAGTCACATCATTAAAAAAGGCACTTGGCTACATTAACATAATCAGAGCAGTTTACACTGAAAGGGCCACTGCTGGGATTTGAACCCAGGATCTCCTGTTTACTAGACAGGTACTTTGACCAACTAAGCCACAGCGCCTACCCTCCACTCAACTGGTAGCTCTCCAAAAATTCAGGACACATCCCAAAGGAATCGATTACTAAAGGAATTAAACATAAACAGTGGTAATAGTTCTTCCAACAGCCACAAGGCACTACTGTTTGTGGAACGCGGGACTTTTTATTTACAAATCTGGTGGAATGACCTCGTAAACTATCAGCCATTTAGTCAGACTTAAAAAGGGCTTGGACATTCATTAATCTAGCAATTTAATTGAAAGGCACTGCTGGGATTTGAACCCAGGATCTCCTGTTTACTAGACAGGTACTTTCACCACCTCAGCCACAGCGCCTACCCTCCACTTAACTGGTAGCTCTCCAAAAATTCAGGACACATCCCAAAGGAATCGATTCCTACAGGAATTAAACAGTGTCAGTGGTAATAGTTCTTCTAACAGCCACAAGGCACTACTGTTTGTGGAACGCGGGATTTTCTATTTACAAATCTGGTAGGATGACCTCGTAAGATACATGTCCTAGTATACCTACCACCTTTTTGTCGCAAACTGCCTTGTCATTTTATTTTTAAGAAGCATACAATGTTGACGTGATTCTTGATAAATTCGACTGCAAAGCCTGACCAACAAAACGTTTCTGGTAGTTAGGTTGTTAAGATTTCAAATCAAGATTAAAAGCAAATACATTAGGAGCTGTCACCTATCAGCCATTTAAAAAGGCATTGGACATACATAGATCAAGCAGTGTAACTGAAAGGCACTGCTGGGATTTGATTCGAGGATCTTCTGTTAACGAGACAGGTACTTTGACCAACTAAGCCACAGCGCCTACCCTAAACTTAACTGGTAGCTCTCCAAAAATTCAGGACACATCCCAGAGGAATCGATTCCTACAGGAATTAAACAATGTCAGTGGTAATAGTTCTTCTAACAGCCACAAGGCACTACTGTTTGTGGAATGCGGGACTTTTTATTTACAAATCTGGTGGGATGACCTCGTAAGATACATGTCCTAGTATACCTACCACCTTTTTTCAGCAAACTGCCTTGTCATTTTATTTTTAAGAAGCATACAATGTTGACGTGATTCTTGATAAATTCGACTGCAAAGCCTGACCAACAAAACGTTTCTGGTAGTTAGGTTGTTAAGATTTCAGATCAAGATTAAAAGGTACTTGCTTAGGAGCTGTCGCCTATCAGCCATTTAAAAAGGCATTGGACATACATTAATCGAGCAGTTTAACTGAAAGGCACTGCTGGGATTTGAACCCAGGATCACCTGTTTACAAGACAGGTACTTTCACCAACTAAGCCACAGCGCCTACCGTCCGCTAAACTGGTAGCTCTCCAAGAATTCAGGACACATCCCAAAGGAATCGATTCCTACAGGAATTAAAATTTCCCAGTGGTAATAGTTCTTCTAACAGCCACAAGGTACTACTGTTTGTGGAACGCGGGACTTTTTATTTACAAATCTGGTGGAATGACCTCGTAAACTATCAGCCATTTAATCAGACTTAAAAAGGCCTTGAACATACATTAATCTAGCAATTTAATTGAAAGGCACGCTGGGATTTGAACCCAGGATCTCCTGTTTACTAGACAGGTACTTTAACCAACTAAGCCACAGCGCCTACCCTCCACTTAACTGGTAGCTCTCCAAAAATTCAGGACACATCCCAAAGGAATCGATTCCTACAGGAATTAAACAGTGTCAGTGGTAATAGTTCTTCTAACAGCCAAAAGGCACTACTGTTTGTGGAACGCGGGATTTTCTATTTACAAATCTGGTAGGATGACCTCGTAAGATACATGTCCTAGTATACCTACCACCTTTTTGTAGCAAACTGCCTTGTCATTTTATTTTTAAGAAGCATACAATGTTGACGTGATTCTTGATAAATTCGACTGCAAAGCCTAACCAACAAAACGTTTCTGGTAGTTAGGTTGTTAAGATTTCAAATCAAGATTAAAAGGTACTTGCTTAGGAGCTGTCACCTATTTAAAAAGGCATTGGACATACATTAATCGAGCAGTTTAACTGAAAGGCACTGCTGGGATTTGAACCCAGGATCTCCTGTTTACTAGACAGGTACTTTGACCAACTAAGCCACAGCGCCTACCCTCCACTCAACTGGTAGCTCTCCAAAAATTCAGGACACATCCCAAAGGAATCGATTCCTACAGGAATTAAACAGTGTCAGTGGTAATAGTTCTTCTAACAGCCACAAGGCACTACTGTTTGTGGAATGCGGGATTTTCTGTTTACAAATCTGGTGGGATGACCTCGTAAGATACATGTCCTAGTATACCTACCACCTTTTTTCAGCAAACTGCCTTGTCATTTTATTTTTAAGAAGCATACAATGTTGACGTGATTCTTGATAAATTCGACTGCAAAGCCTGGCCAACAAAACATTTCTGGTAGTTAGGTTGTTAAGATTTCAGATCAAGATTAAAAGGTACTTGCTTAGGAGCTGTCGCCTATTTAAAAAGGCATTGGACATACATTAATCGAGCAGTTTAACTGAAAGGCACTGCTGGGATTTGAACCCAGGATCTCCTGTTTACTAGACAGGTACTTTGACCAACTAAGCCACAGCGCCTACCCTCCACTTAACTGGTAGCTCTCCAAAAATTCAGGACACATCCCAAAGGAATCGATTCCTACAGGAATTAAACAGTGTCAGTGGTAATAGTTCTTCTAACAGCCACAAGGCACTACTGTTTGTGGAACGCAGGATTTTCTATTTACAAATCTGGTAGGATGACCTCGTAAGATACATGTCCTAGTATACCTACCACCTTTTTGTATTAAACTGCCTTGTCATTTTATTTTTAAGAAGCATACAATGTTGATGTGATTCTTGATAACTTCGACTGCAAAGCCTAACCAACAAAACGTTTCTGGTAGTTAGGTTGTTAAGATTTCAAATCAAGATTAAAAGCAAATACATTAGGAGCTGTCACCTATCAGCCATTTAAAAAGGCATTGGACATACATAGATCAAACAGTGTAACTGAAAGGCACTGCTGGGATTTGATTCGAGGATCTTCTGTTAACGAGACAGGTACTTTGACCAACTAAGCCACAGCGCCTACCCTAAACTTAACTGGTAGCTCTCCAAAAATTCAGGACACATCCCAGAGGAATCGATTCCTACAGGAATTAAACAATGTCAGTGGTAATAGTTCTTCTAACAGCCACAAGGCACTACTGTTTGTGGAATGCGGGACTTTTTATTTACAAATCTGGTGGGATGACCTCGTAAGATACATGTCCTAGTATACCTACCACCTTTTTTCAGCAAACTGCCTTGTCATTTTATTTTTAAGAAGCATACAATGTTGACATGATTCTTGATAAATTCGACTGCAAAGCCTGGCCAACAAAACATTTCTGGTAGTTAGGTTGTTAAGATTTCAGATCAAGATTAAAAGGTACTTGCTTAGGAGTTGTCGCCTATCAGCCATTTAAAAAGGCATTGGACATACATTAATCAAGCAGTTTAACTGAAAGGCACTGCTGGGATTTGAACCCAGGATCGCCTGTTTACAAGACAGGTACTTTCACCAACTAAGCCACAGCGCCTACCGTCCACTAAACTGGTAGCTCTCCAAGAATTCAGGACACATCCCAAAGGAATCGATTCCTACAGGAATTAAAATTTCCAGTGGTAATAGTTCTTCTAACAGCCACAAGGTACTACTGTTTGTGGAACGCGGGACTTTTTATTTACAAATCTGGTGGAAAGACCTCGTAAACTATCAGCCATTTAGTCAGACTTAAAAAGGCCTTGAACATACATTAATCTAGCAATTTAATTGAAAGCACCGCTGGGATTTGAACCCAGGATCTCCTGTTTACTAGACAGGTACTTTGACCAACTAAGCCACAGCGCCTACCCTCCACTTAACTGGTAGCTCTCCAAAAATTCAGGACACATCCCAAAGGAATCGATTCCTACAGGAATTAAACAGTGTCAGTGGTAATAGTTCTTCTAACAGCCACAAGGCACTACTGTTTGTGGAATGCGGGATTTTCTGTTTACAAATCTGGTGGGATGACCTCGTAAGATACATGTCCTAGTATACCTACCACCTTTTTGTCGCAAACTGCCTTGTCATTTTATTTTTAAGAAGCATACAATGTTGATGTGATTCTTGATAAATTCGACTGCAAAGCCTGACCAACAAAACGTTTCTGGTAGTTAGGTTGTTAAGATTTCAAATCAAGATTAAAAGCAAATACATTAGGAGCTGTCACCTATCAGCCATTTAAAAAGGCATTGGACATACATAGATCAAGCAGTGTAACTGAAAGGCACTGCTGGGATTTGATTCGAGGATCTTCTGTTAACGAGACAGGTACTTTGACCAACTAAGCCACAGCGCCTACCCTAAACTTAACTGGTAGCTCTCCAAAAATTCAGCAAACATGCCAAAGGAATCAAACAGTGGTAGTACTTCTTCTAACATCCGTGAGGTACTACTGTTTGTGGAATGCGGGACTGTTTATTTACAAATCTGGTGGTATGACCTCGTAAACTATCAGCCATTTAGTCACATTTAAAAAGGCCTTGGACATACATTAATCAAGCAGTTTAACTGAAAGGCACTGCTGGGATTTGAACCCAGGATCTCCTGTTTACTAGACAGGTACTTTGACCAACTAAGCCACAGCGCCTACCCTCCACTCAACTGGTAGCTCTCCAAAAATTCAGGACACATCCCAAAGGAATCGATTACTAAAGGAATTAAACATAAACAGTAGTAATAGTTCTTCTAACATCAATGAGGTACTACTGTTTGTGGAACGCTGGATTTTTTATTTACAAATCTGGTGGTATGACCTCGTAAGATACATTTCCTGGTATACCTACCACCTTTTTGTCGCAAACTGCCTTGTCATTTTATTTTTAAGAAGCATACAATGTTGTAAACTATCAGCCATTTAGTCACACTTAAAAAGGCCTTGGACACACATCAATGTAGCAGTTTAACTGAAAAGCACTGCTGGGATTTGAACCCAGGATCTCCTGCTCATTATACAGATAATTTAACCCCCTAAGCCACAGCACCTGACTAGTTGCTCTCCAAATATTCAGGACACATCCCAAAGGAATCGATTCCTATAGGAATTAAACAGTGTCAGTGGTAATAGTTCTTCTAACAGCCAAAAGGCACTACTGTTTGTGGAACGCAGGTTTTCTATTTACAAATCTGGTAGGATGACCTCGTAAGATACATTTCCTGGTATACCTACCACCTTTTTGTCGCAAACTGCCTTGTCATTTTATTTTTAAGAAGCATACAATGTTGACGTGATTCTTGATAAATTCGACTGCAAAGCCTAACCAACAAAACGTTTCTGGTAGTTAGGTTGTTAAGATTTCAAATCAAGATTAAAAGGTACTTGCTTAGGAGCTGTCACCTATCAGCTTTTTAAAAAGGCATTGGACATACATTAATCGAGCAGTTTAACTGAAAGGCACTGCTGGGATTTGAACCCAGGATCTCCTGTTTACAAGACAGGTACTTTCACCAACTAAGCCACAGCGCCTACTCTCCACTTACCTGGTAGCTGTCCAAAAATTCAGGAGACATGCCAAAGGAATCGATTACTAAAGGAATTAAACATAAACAGTGGTAATAGTTCTTCTAACATCCATGAGGTACTACTGTTTGTGGAATGCTGGACTTTTTATTTACAAATCTGGTGGTATGACCCCGTAAACTGTCAGCCATTTAGTCACACTTAAAAAGGACTTGGACATACATTAATCGAGCAGTTTACCTGAAAGGCACTGCTGGGATTTGTACCTAGGATCTCGGGTTTACTAACATCCACGAGGCACTACTGTATGTGGAAACAAAGGTTTTTGATTTACAAGTCTGGTGCTTTGACATTGTGAGATACATGTCCTAGTATACCTACCATGTTTTTGTAGCAAACTGCCTTCTCATGTTATTTTTAAAATCATACAGCACTGACTTGAGTCTTGATAAGGTCAAGTGCAAAGCCAAACCAGCACAAAGTTTCTTGTAGTTTTGTTGCCACCTGCATGGAGTTTGCATGTTTACCTTGTGCATAAGTGGGTTCACTCTGGCTATTCTGGGTTCCTCCCACAGTCCTCCCACAGTCCTGGAATATTGTGTTCCCCCTATAAACATCCCTTAGGGACCGTCAATAAATGTCCGAACCAAACACTTGGGGGGGAAAAAAAAATAGAACTTTTATGTCTTGCGAAAAAGTGACACAAAAGTAATCATAAATCATCCAAATAGACTGGAAGGAGGCACACTCATTGTTTTCTGATTTAAACACATTTCCTATTTTTTTTAAATAAATTTCTTATATGAAAATTCACAGTTTTTATTCAATAACTTTGAGATCATGTGACCAATTGACACCAAATCTGTCTTAAATTGTTCTACTACACTAGATAGATGCTGCACACTCATTGTTATTTGATTTTAATGCATTTTCTATTTTTTATAAATGTCTTTCATCACAAATCTTTTTTTTTCAATAGCTTTTAGGTCACATGACCCAATGATACAAAAATAATGTGAAATCATTCTACTAGACGGAGTAGATGAGACACACTTCTTTTTTAAGAATTTTAATTGTAATAACAATTGATCATTTTGATTAAACATTAGATTATAATACATACTGTGATCAGTTGCAAGGTAATCCTCAAAGAGTACAAGATATAGTCAAATGCAAAACACTCATTTTAGCAGATCACACCTGCTTTTTTGAAACTGTCCAGCTTTACTGTATAAGTCTTCAATGCATGAACCAGTTTCCTGGTATATCTGATTCCGAGGCATGTTCGTCCATCATTCAAATATGCTCCTTTTGTCCACATCAACAGTTGACTGGAGAGGAATGTGTGCGATTGTATTTTTTAAGTTCATGTTTCACTTATTTGTCAACATTTACTTCATCATTTTAAAACTGATATCAACAAATGTTCAGATTTGCTGGCAAACACAGTTTTAGCTCGTACTCTTCTGCTTTATCCGGGACCGGGTCGCGGGGCAGCAGACTCAGCAGAGATGCCCAGACGTCTCTCCTCCAGCTCCTCCGGGGGGAGCCCAAGGCGTTCCCAGGCCAGCCGACAGACATAGTCCCTCCAGCGTGTCCTGGGCCGTCCCCTGGGCCTCCTCCCGGTGGGACGTGCCTGGAACACCTCCCGAGGAAGGCGTCCAGGAGGCATTCGGTATAGATGCCGGAGCCACCTTAACTGGCTCCTCTCGATGTGGAGGAGCAGCGGCTCTACTCAGAGCCCCTCCCGGATGGCCGAACTCCTCACCCTATCTCTAAGGGAGTGCCTGGCCACCCTACGGAGGAAGCTCATTTCAGCCGCTTGTATCCGGGATCTCGTTCTTTCGGTCATGACCCAAAGTTCATGGCCATAGGTGAGGGTAGGAACATAGACCGACCGGTAAATCGAGACCTTCGCTTTTTGGCTCATCTCTCTCTTCACCACAACGGACCGGCACAGCGCCCCCATTACTGCGGCAGCCGCACCAATACGTCTGTCGATCTCCCGCTCCATTCTTCCCTCACTTGTGAACAAGACCCCGAGATAAACTCCTCCACTTGAGGCAGGAACTCCCCTCCAACCTGAAGAGGACAAGCCACCCTTTTCCGGTCCATGGCCTCAGACTTGGAGGAGCTGATCCTCATCCCAGCCGCTTCACACTCGGCTGCGAACCGCCCCAGCGCATGCTGTAGGTCTTGGCTAGAGGGGGCCAGCAGGACCACGTCATCTGCACAAAGGAGAGATGAAATCCACTGGTCCCCAAACCAGAGCGCCTCCGACGGGCCTTGGCTGCGCCTAGAAATCCTGTCCATAAAAATTATGAACAGGACCAGTGACAAAGAGCAGCCCTGCCGGAGTCCAGCATGCACCGGGAACAGGTCCGACTTAGTGCCGGCAATGCAGACCAAACTCCTGCTCTGCTTGTACAGAGACCGGATGGCCCCTAATAAAGGGCCCCCGATTCCATACTCCTGGAGCACCCCCCACAGGGCATCACGAGGGACACAGTCGAATGCCTTCTCCAGGTCCACAAAACACATTTGGACCAGTTGGGCAAACTCCCATGAACCCTCGAGTACCCTGTAGAGGGTATAGAGCTGGTACAGTGTTCCACGGCCGGGACGAAAACCACACTGCTCCTCCTGAAGCCGAAGTTCGACTATCGGCCGGACTCTCCTCTCCAATACCCACAGTTTCAGGCACTTTAAATATCTATAATTATTATGTTGCTTATGCAGAATATTGCAAGCCTGTTTAATGTGGGTGTCCATGCATCGGGAGTGGTTGACACCAATTATCTCCTAAATCCCTCCACAGCTGGTGTGATTCTGTTTGGTGACAGAACAGAGCTTCCTCCTTACAGTTAACCAAAGGTAATATATATTTTATGTTTGTTTATTGTGATATTGTACCAATGTAAGAAGAAGAACTCTCACACATCAGCTACTGAGGTAAACATGACTGGAAATCAACAAATCTGCCATATAAACCAGTAATCCATTAGTGAAGAGTTTTAATAATACCTATCTTTTAGAAGGTGTACTTGTAACTAAAAAAAATTACATACTGTGCATCCGCAAAGTATTCACAGCGCTGCACTTTTTCCACATTTCGTTATGTTACAGCCTTATTCCAAATGGTATCAATTTAATCTCGTTCATCTAAATTCTACACACAACACCCCATTATGACAATCTGAAAGAAGTTGGTTTGAGACTGTTGCAAATTTATTAAAAATAGAAAATAAATCACATTTACGTAGGTATTCACAGCCTTTGCTTAACACTTTGTTGATCCACCTTTTATGAGGCCACAAGCTCAGATCACCAGTTTGGCCCATTCTTCTTTGCAGAACATTTCAATCTCCATCAGGTTGGATGAGAGAGGTCTGTGCACAGCCATTTTCAGATCTCTCCCGATGTTCCATCAGATTCAAGTCTGGACTCTGGCTGGGCCACTCCAGGACATTCACGGGGTGGTTCTAAAGCCACTCCTTTGAGATCTTGGCTGTGGGCTACAGGTTGTTGTCCTGCTGAAAAAAGAACTGTCGCTCCAGTCTGAGGTCAGAAATGCTCTGGAGAAGGTTTTCATCCAGGATGTCTCTGTACATTGCTGCATTCATCTTTCCCTCTATCCTGACTAGTCTGCCAGTTTCTGCTTTGAAAAACATCCCCATAGAATGATGCTGCCACCACCATGCTTTACTGTAGGGATGGTATTGTCCAATAAGACCAGAGAATTTTGTTTCTCATGGTCTGAGATTCCTTTAGGTGCCTTTTGGCAAACTTCAGACAGGCTGCCATGAGCCTATTATTAAGGAGTAGCTTCATCTGGCTACTCTACCATACAGGCCTGATTGGTGGGTTGCTGCAGAGATGGTTGTCCTTCTGGAAGGTTCTCCTCTCTCCACAGAGGAAAGCTGGATCTCTGACAGAGTGACCATAGCTCAGTTTAGATAACCGTCCAGTTCTAGGAAGAGTCCTGGTGGTTTCAAACTTCTCCCATTTACTAATGATGGAGGCTGCTATTGTGGTGACACATCCTTAAAATGTGGAAACCTCTAAGTGGTTTGAAAACATATTTTTAAGAATGTGTCACCACACTTTTTTGTCTAGTTGTCATCCTTAAAAAACTTGTAGAAGTATTCATACCCCATAGGTTGTTCCACAAGTCATACGGTACAACCACATATTTCAATATATTTTCTCACAGTTTAATGCTGTGAAACCACAAAATAAAATGCATTTTCGTGGGGTTTTATGTGATGACCAAAACAACGTACAACAATAAAACACTTTGTTTGCTGCTGTTAAACAAAGTAAAACCTGAAAAGTGTGGCCTGCATGTGTGTTTAGCTCCCACTGTCAACACTTTTAGAACCAGTTGGTTCTTTACAGCTGCAAATGTTTCGTCAATATGTTTCCTCCAGTTTCAGGATGTAATAATGCTTATTGATTGTCCACAAAAAGACTTGTCCTTTCTAAAACATGAATATGGCTTGATATAAACCCCGGAACACCAGTGACCTGAAGGACCTGCTTAACAAGAAAAAAAGAGCCTTCAGAGAGGAAGACGGGGAATTATTTAAGAGTGTACAGAAGCAACTTAAAGTCAAGACACAACAAGGAGGTGTACAAGAAGAACAATATCAGAGATGTGTGATGAGGGATGAAGAAGATCACATGCTTTCCTGTCACACCACAAATGTTTTATCTTCCACCTCTACATGTTTGCCTTCAACAGAATCTATTTTAACACCTGCTAGAAGTTCACATTCACTCGCTGACATGTCAGGGCGGGCAATAAAATGTGTATCAAATAAATAGTTGTTTAAATACATAGTGTTTATTTATTTAGTTTTGCAAATGTGTTTTATATTATTGGAGTTTTTTAGGAAAAAGCATCAGAGGTAACAGAGCTTGTAGTTTTTTGCTCTCACATCCATCCTTCATCATTTTCCTGGTGCTCCTTTTCAACTTTAATTTGGACCAGTCTTTATTCTGTTAGATATTCAGGAAAGCCACTGTCAAAATTAAACATGGAGCCAACTGATCAACACTACAGTGATGCATTATGAAAAGGTGCAACAGGTAAAAGTCATTTGAGGCATAAATACATTGGATTTATAAATACTTTCTGTTGAAATGTAAAACATCTTCAGTATAATCAAACACAACGTTTTTACATTTGGTTACAACCAGAGTCATGTATTTAATATTGATTTTAGGTGATAGACCAACACAAAATGGTGCATAACTGGGAAATGGAACAAAAATGGAACATACATTTTGCCACATATTATCAATAAAATGTAGGTATAGACTTTGACTAGGACATTATACCAGGTTTTCATCCTGTTTTTAGCTCGATCCCTTTTCTCATCAACTCCGACACGTTTCAGTTTTTTTGCAGCATGATGCTGCCACCACTGTGTTTTACTGTGAGGAAAGAAAAAATGTTCTTCTTGCCTAAACTCAACTAGTCATGGCTCCAACAGAGGATGCTCGACAACTTCATTTTGTCCTATTATCTAATTCAGTAGACTTTAGTAGATAAACTTTAACTGTATAACCTTATATTTCACATTCTTCATATTAACCTGCAAATGCAAATAAATAAAATATGCACATCACAAGTATTTCTGTGGTTTCCAAACACACAAACAAAAGCAAACCAGAATTATTGTTTCTGGCACCACACTGTCCTCTTGTGTACAAATAATTGAAGTAACACATGCAATCGAAACAACTAAATGAAGATACAGTCCTGGCAATGCAACATAACACTCAGGAATTTGCATGTAGGGATAAACGTTTAACTTTGGTCTTATCTGAGCAGAGCATCTTCTTCCCTTCTTCCACATGATTGCTGTGTTCGCTGCGTGGCTCTGTGCACACTGCAAAACTTACCTCTCATCCAAAAGGTCTGATTTGTGGAGTGCACGGCTAATAGCTGTAATAGATGACTGTGAAGAGATTTGTGCTGGATTTTATGTAATGGTGTCAGAGTAAGGGGGACTAAATACAAACAGTATGCATGCCAGACTTTTCATATTCTTAACTGTAAAAATGTTCAAAACTACTACTACTACTACTACTGCTACTACTACTACTACTGTGTCGATCCATTACATACAGTCCCAATAAAATGCATTAAGTTTGTGGTTGTGAGGTACAAAAACCCAACTCGATATCCCTGTGATTAATTTTGATGCCTGGTACATGGACTCCCATAGTTGGTTTGTTAGTTTCCTGTGGTCCAGTTCATTACGCCATCATTGTTCATGTTGATTATGCAGATAATCTCCTCCTGGAACGAGAAAACGTCTTTTCTGAGGCAGATTTAGTCAAATATTGACTAAAGCAGAAACAAAATAAGTTGTTTTTTCTTATTACAGCAACATCTGTACAACATATAAAACTTTTTTATATTAAAATATCAAAACTGCATCAAATGCTTCTGAACAATTGTAAAACCTCATTTACAGTCCTTACTTGATGACATCACTGAAACATCTGCATGATGTCACTTATCTTACTCCTCATGATTTTAAATTAGATGATATGAAGTTCAACTTTCCTCTAACAAATAATGACAACTTGTTGCACCCCTTTTCATTTCCAACCAATCAGAGCAGGGTTGGTATTTTAAAAAGAAAGAGGTCTTTAAAGACTCAAGTCGCCATCTCTTTTGTTCAGTGATTATACATCTGTCCTTCTCTTTTTTACCTTTGTAAAGCAGTTTGTGTTAGACCTGACTGTATGAAAAGTGCTATATAAAAAAGTTTGATTTAATAATTGAAACCTTTCCACAACTTTCTCCCTGACTTGTCTGGTGTCTCTGGGTCTTCATGATGCTTTTTGTCCATTAATGTTCTTTAAACCTCCCACAGACTGCAGTAGCGATGGGTAAAGACAGACACACCCCCTCCTGTCTGTGTCTGTGAGACGCAGCAGGCTGCACGCTGGATAGGTTAAAAACAGTTAAAGGGGCGTAGCTCCACTTTGAGGAACCAAGGGGGCAAAACTGACTTAATGGAACATTTTAGGGTACTGCAAATTTTAAACTATGGTTACGAAAAGGATCTGGAAGAATATTGTTTAATGCTAAAATGTCCAGGAAATCAGCTGTAGTGTTCCCTTCATAAACACTAATAAATTCTATAAAAATGGAAATCTTTTATATTATTTAACCTTTATTCAACCAGGTAACATCCTGTTGAAATGAAGAAAATATTTCTATAAATATGGCCAATGCATAAAAAAAGTCAATTAGTGAATTTGAATAGATGGGAAATTCCAGGTGGATTTTGGACCTTTCTTTACAAAGGTGGTGAAGAAAGCAGTGTCAGTACAGTGAGCAGCACTAGAGCTGCAAGAGCTCCTGCTGTCATGGAGGTGGTGGACTGCAGCAGTAAGGAGTCAGAGCAGGAACCTTCAGGTACAATTAGGAGCACAAAACACACCTGCAGGCATCATTTCATTTGATGTGATTTGAGTACATAATGTTGCATCACAGCACAAACATTTATTTTGTAGGTATTCAGTTGATGATGTGTGCAGATGTCGTGCATTCAAAGTGTGCTCCATTTTACTCAGTCTTGGTGGTTTGCATTAATTCGCTGGTGGTGGCCTGCTGGGATGTTATCAAATTCCCAGCCTGGATTATTGTCCCAGTCCAACCCTGGCTATAGCCATCATTATTCTCCAACACTCCCATCCCACTATGGAGAACACGATATAGTTATAAGGTTCCTCTGAGAACCTCTCAACTCTTCAGTTTGAACATGTAGCATCAAAATACAGAGCAGAAGAATATTTTCAGGAAGTGAGAAGTTCAAAGGAAGTCCTCCAACAGCATCTTTAGGTCATTGACATTGTGACGAAACCATTCAGTCCACTCTGGTCTTTTGGTTCTTCTCTGAGTTTTTCAGTTCAAACTCTTCATTTAAAATCTAGATCTGACATTTTTTGCAGTGAGGAAGTTCTTGAACTGCACCTGAAGAGGACTTGGACCCAAACTGTTCTTAATCTCCATCAGGATGGTCCTACTCAGGTGGATGGTGCATTCTGGGACTTCTATTGTTTGTTTTCAAAGTTAGACTTTTAAAATGTAAACAAACCTCAAAGTATTTTAGTAAAAATCAAATTAAACGTAATATGGGTTTGACCTTCCTGGTCTTGTGATTAAAAATAGTTTTTTGTCATGCAGACAGAGTCATTGCGTTATACAGATGTGTGATGTTTTTACATCAGGATTCCTCTTTCTCAAAGGTTTTCAAATAATGATGCAGGTTTATTGTAACGGTAATGGGTGTGTCTGTACTCCCTCTAGTGGCTACATATGTAGTTGCAGAAAATAATCAGGTTGGGATGCTGCACCAATCTGGCTGTGATGACTCTCATTGGTTGTCTGGGTGCACGAGTTAATCTCCTTCTTCATCCCCGATCTGTCCTTTTTTGGTTTGAGACTTTAAAGCCCCTTACACAGTTTATCCAAGTTGTCTAAACCAACCAACACCTTGACACAGCAGGTCCCAGATGATGCAAGGTCCAGTTGGAAGGTTTTGGGAGAAACATCTCAGAGTTTAAAGGCTTGGACATGTTTCCTTACCTCCATCAACATCAGCAGATTTGATCCCCTATTCACATCTTCACTATATCATTCTTGTCACTTTTAAGTTTATTCTTAAAATAAAAAGCAGCTTTAATGTTGGTCTTGTTGACAATTAAT
Organism: Crenichthys baileyi; assembly: GCA_036173005.1. Taxonomy (NCBI): domain Eukaryota; kingdom Metazoa; phylum Chordata; class Actinopteri; order Cyprinodontiformes; family Goodeidae; genus Crenichthys; species Crenichthys baileyi. The sequence continues at coordinate 360,590 of JAHHUM010000643.1, forward strand.
TTATTTTTTGCCTGGAAGAATCAACGTTGACGTATATTTAGTATTTATATTTAATGGGAAACCTTCAAATTCATTTAGTCGTAAGATTTGATCCCATAAACTCCAACTATTTGCTTAACAGTCTGATCTAGTAAAGCAGACACTCATAGTTTGTCTTCACCAATCAATCAATCAATCAATCAATCAATCAAAACATCATAAAAACTATCATAAAAATCTGTGCAAAATTTCATATTGACACAAGAACGCTCAATCAGTCAGTCAGCAAAACACCTGACTGATAACGAGCAACAGATACTAATTTTACAAACATTTTCTTTAGGCAGCCTTGGGTCCTCTTAGGGTTCCAGATCATCATGTTTCACCTGCTTCCTCAACCTCCTGCTGATGAGACAGGAATGTACCCACAGTCAAATAAAACACAAACTATGAATGGCTCACACTATAAAACACTGTATTAATTTAATATTTCTATTGTAGCCATGAAGGGACACAGAGTCTTAAGAAATGAGATATTTATGAAATGCTGAAAGTGTGGAATTGTTCCTTCAGAAAACAGACAACTGATTCACTGACTCACCTTGTTCAGGCGCAACATCTCCATCTACGTCAGAGAAGATAATATAAGTTAGGTTCTAGACCGGTACTGATAGATGGAGCTGTGTACTAGCTGTTTTCAAGCATCCAGTGGTAATAAATATTTTCTAATTACAACAATGTTCTGTTTAAAACATTCTCCCTTACTTGTCCGCTGCGTTCCTTGTTCTTCGTTAGGTGATGTTGTCCTACCAACTCCTGAGGTTAGAAACAGAACAGCTGGATTTATACTGAGAATAATTTACATACAGCTGGAACTAAATGGAGCTGGTTGCACTGTGTTTTATTTAGGGGCATTGGAGAAAAGAGGACTGAATACAAAGACACGCCACACTTTTCAGATTTCAGAAGCCATTACTCTTAATGCTAAATAAAATCCAGATTGCAGTAAGGTGCATTAAGGTGCAGTAAGGTGGTGGCAGTATCATGTTGTGGGGGTGTTTGCTGCAGGAGGAATTGGTGCGCTTCACAAAATAGATGGCATCATAGGTAGGAACATTATGTGGAAATATTAAAGCAACATCTCAAAACATCAGCCAGGAAGTTAAAGGTTGGGCATGAATAGTTCGTCCAAATGGACAACGACTGCTGAATTAGTTAGAAAGACGACAAAGTCAATGTTTTTGGAAAGTTAAAAGAATCTCAAAAGAATTTCTTCCACTAATTATTCTGATATTTACCAAATAGAAATAATTTAGGTAATCCTAAATGACCTAAAGCAGAAAACATTTAGTCTGATTTAATGTAACACAGTGAGAAAAAGTTTTTGTTTTCATACAGAGTTAACAGACTTCTGGTTTCAACTTTAAAATACCAATTAAATACATTGAAGGTTGATGTATTATGAAAAGATGTGACAAAAGCTCAGGGATGTGAATACCTTTGCAAGCAACTGTATATAGATCTGATATATTGCTTAGTTATATGTAAACAATAAACCGTTATTAGCAGACTTTAATTTACTCTGTGTTCTTATTAAAAGCACCCTGTCTTAAAGATAAGTACATATGTTAAATATTCAAGATTAGTTATATTTTTTATTGTACATCGTTTACAGAAGATTTAGTAACTTCCCTTTTTCCTCAAACGGGTAAAATACCCTGAAATAGAAATGAAGACATTACTGTTAAAAATTCATATCTGTTATGTAGTTCAGGTTTAAAAACATATTTGAAAAAACAAATCCTTCAGTAATTCCTGGGTGAGATGTGCTCAAATATACACAAACCAAAGCTGCTGATTGCTTGTTGAATGAAGTAAAACTTATAAACAGACTGTTAAACAGACTGGTTCTGCTTTATGAAAAAAACCCCCAAAAAAACTCTCCCCCCTGACGACAAAAACAATAACTAACTAAGTATCTTCAGGCTGAGATTTCTTGTTTTTGTTCAAACGAGGATGAAATGGACAAAGATGAGGCATTATAAAAAAAAGGGAAAGTAATGGTATTTTTTTTAGTGCATTCTTACCTTTTTTGTACATTAAAAAAGGCAACAGCTCCAATCAGGATCACAATCGGATTATAATTTACAAGGGAAAACAATTCAATTCAATTTAAATTTAAATTTCAATTAATTCAGTTTATTTATATGCGCCAATTTCCCCAAACCATGTCGTCTCAAGGCACTTCACAAAAGTCAGGTACATGCATTACAATTAATCCAAATCATTGAACAGTGCAGTCAGATTCTGTTATTTTTTCAAATTGGATAAAAAGTTTGTCTATCTAAGGAAACCCAGCAGATTGCATCCAGTCAGTGACTTGCAGCATTCACTCTCCTGGATGAGCATGTAGAGACAGTGGACAGTCACTGGCGTTGACTTTGCAGCAATCCCTCATACTGAGCATGCATGTAGCGACAGTGGAGAGGAAAAACTCCCTTTAACATGAGGAAACCTCCAGCAGAACCGGGCCAGTGTGAGCGGCCATCTGCCACGACCAGGGGGTTAGAGAGAACAGAGCAGGACACAAAGAAAACAAAAAAAGCCATGATCCAGGAGTATTTTCTATGGGAAAGGAAAAGGTAAATGTTAATGGATGTAGCTCCTTAGTCGTTTCACCTAGAAAGAAAAAAAAACAAAAAAAACTCTGAGCCAGTTTTCAATTTTGAGTCTGAAGAGAGCACATAGAGTTTATTTACGAAAAAGCTCAGTCAGTAGCCATGTCTAGGAGAGAGGAAGGGTTAAAACACAAAAAGACAGGCCATGTGGATCACGGTAGAGGGTGAGCATTAATTTGTTGCCAGCAGAAGCTCGGACGATGCCCCTCTCCAGACAGTTGTCACAGGTAGACACAGAGTCAGGCCAGGTGTAGCTTCTAGAAAGGAAAAGAGAGAACAAAAAGGTAAAAGCTGAAATAACAGCAAATAATACAAAATTGAAGAGTAGTGTGAGAAAGTAGCGAAGAGGGTGAAAGTGGTCATTTATCCTCCAGCAGCCTAGCCTATAGCAGCATAACTACAGAGATAGCTCAGGATAACCTAAGCCACTCTAACTATAAGCTTTATCAAAAAGGAAAGTTTTAGCCTAGCCTTAAAGTAGACAGGGTGTCCGCCTCACGGATTAAAACTGGGAGCTGGTTCCACAGGAGAGGAGCCTGATAACTAAAAGATCTGCCTCCCATTCTACTTCTAGAGACTTTAGCAACCACCAGTAAACTGCAGTCTGAGAACGAAGTGCCCTGTTAGGAACATATGGAACAATCAGATCTCTGATGTATGATGGAGCTAGATCATTAAGGGCTTTATATGTGAGGAGGAGAATTTAAATTCTATTCTGGATTTAACAGGGAGCCAATGAAGGGAAGCTAAAGTAGGGGAAATATGATCTCTCTTTTTTAATTTTCATCAGAACTCTTGCCGCAGCATTTTGAATCAGCTGAAGCTTTTAACGGCATTTTGTGGACATCCTGATAGTAAAGAATTACTGAACAACCAACCACTGCTGCAGGATTAATCCCTGAAATGAAAGAGTTAATTATTAAAACTACAAATTGTTCACCAGTTTTAGACTATGACTCTAACAGAGCCCAACACCTACTGCTCTTGGTATTAATATGAATACTTGAACGTTTTTGCTTTGTGTGGCAGGAAAGTAACATTGCATACACCATCACAAGCACGGTGGTGGCAGCATCATCCTAGGTGGAAGCTTTTAATCAGCAGGGACCGGGAAGCTGGTCAGAGTTGATGGGAAGATGGAAATATTTGAGGCTCCAAAAGACTTGAGACTGGGGTGGATATTTACCTTTAAATAGGACGATTAACCTAAACATACAGCCAGAGCTAATATGCAATGGTTCAGATTAAACATAGTGATGTGTTGGCATGGCCTAGTCAAAGTCCAGACCAGTCTCTAGAAGTGAAAAGCTGGAAGACAGGCAGGCTTCACTTCCCTTCATGATTCAACAATAAGGGAGACTGGACAAAAATGGCCTCCATGGTTGAGTTTAAAGACCAGAAGCACTGCAGACCAAGAACAAGACAAAGGCCCATCTCAGATTTACTAAAAGACATCTAGATGATACCAGAAACTTTGAGAAAAACTTTTTGTGGACTGACGAGACAAAGGTTGACCTTTTAGGAAGGTGTTTGTCATGTTACATTTGACCTACATCTAACACAGCATTTCAGAGACAAACCATCACACTGACAGTCAAACACGGTGGTGGTAGTGTGATGTTCTGGAGCTGGTTTGCTGCTTCAGCATCTGGATGATTTGCCATAATTCACTGAACCATGACCTCTGCTCTAACAGAAAACCCTAAAGGTGAATGTCCGGCCATCAGCTTGTCACCTTAAGCCCAAGCTCACGGTTCTACAGCAGGATGATGATCTAAAGGACACCACAAAGTCCAGCACTGAATGACTCAACAAACTAAATAAAGATTTTAGAGTGGCCTAGTCAAAGTCTAGACCAAAATCCAACATTTGGATGCTGTGTAATGACCTTAAACAGGTTGCTGGCTGAAAACCCTCCAATGTGTTTGAATTAAGACGAGTCTGTCCTCCACAGGGATGCTACAGAGTTATCACCAAAAGTTATACTCTTGGTGTCAGATGTTGCTGCCAAGGCTGGAATAACCAGTTATTATGTTGAGGGGGTAATTATTTTTTTAACTCTCTGGTAGCAAAACAACGTCACCACATGATGCTGCCACCACCATGCTTGACAGTTGATCCAAAGTTCTTAGGTTTTAAATCCTCACATCACCTTTCTCCAGAAGGTATTTAGCAAATGTCAGCTGATCAGTTATTTCTTGGTCCTTACCATCGTAGTCTACAGCATTGTAAAGGTGGCTTCACTGTGTACAGTGATACTGGTTTCCAAGCGTTTCCAGTTAATTGCAGGCTGGAGCCTACTGGATATCTTTACCAATTTTCCTTCATCTGAGGAGAGAAATCTGGGATCGTTTTTCTTGTTGGACATGATGGTGCCTCTAATGTTTCAAGAGACAACCTGTCAACCTGAGCTGTCCAGTCTGCTGCGTTGCTATTTTATCTCAAAGCTTTTCACTCATTACTTATTTAAGTCACAAGATTTTAATTTTTATTAATTTTAAGAATCCTGAGTCTTGGCCTAAAACTGAACCAAGACGCTCATCCTGATGCCAGTCTTGTTGGTAACCTTTTAGGTCTTTACTTTTAGTCTTGGACATTAGAAATCACCTAATAACCCTGGCCTGACTGCCACCCAGGTGGACTGCTCCCTCCAGATTGCTGTCAGTGTCTACCTCAAGCAGAGGAGTTCAGGTCCTGCTTCATAAGTGATGGTAGGATGAAGCAGGAGAGGAACAGATGGATCTGGGCTTCATCTACAGTATTGAGGATGCTTCTTCGTATCGTCACGGTGAAGAAAGCGGAGTAGTTTCAGCTCTAACTGGTGGTCATGACTCATGACTGAAGGAACAAGATCCTGGATCTTTCTCCAGTTTCATCCTTTAAGTTGGACTTGGAGATAAGAAGATAGGATTGAAGCAGAGCTGCATCTGATTAGGATGCCTTCATTTGATGGCTTTCCAGGCAGATTCTCTTGAAATAGACGCTGGGGCAGACCTAGAACTAGCTGGAGGGACTGAAACCTGAGGTCATCCATAATCAGCTGGAGAGTGTTGATGTGGAGAGGGACGGCTGTACTGTACTGTGGTTGATCCACCAACCTTAATAACTGAACATTAAAATTCAGCATTCAGAATCAAAATGTTAGATAATCATTATCTAGAAAGTAAAACTATATAGGTGGGTAATAAATAACTTTATTTACACAAAGTACAAAGTCAGGTTGAAGTTCTGCAGGAACATACCGGATTTTGGCCATTCCAAACACTTTACCACATAACTCTGCACATTTTTTTCTTGATTATCTTTAAACTAATTTCAAAACAATCTGTACAGTAAGAAAATAATTACAAACATTTTCTCATTCAGCCCCTTTATTGCTCATTTTAGCACATTTTTCATGTCAAAAACAGACTTTAGTGTTGTAACAAGTGGAGTGTGCTGCCCCCTAGTGGAAATACAGTGAATTCAGCTGCCACGTGTGTAGTAACAACATGCTGAACAAAAACGCTCATTAATACATTTAAATAATTCGTGATCAAAGCTCAAATGATTGTTTCTTTTCGTAAATATAAAAACCTTTATCCGTCCTCCAAAGCATGTGTGCCTCCCTCTTTAGTAGGTATCTATTGGTCCTCAGTGAGAAGAAGGTGCAGCTGAAAACAAAGGGCATAAAATGCACATTCTGCAGGAATTCAAGTGTTTCTCACATCATTAAAGGTTGAATTCGTCAGAGATAAAAAACTAAATATTTCCCCAAAATTCAGAGGTATTACATTAGGATACAGAATCTGAAACTGGCCGATCTTCTGATTTCTCATTTACATCCAATTTAAAAACTAACAAACACTGAGCTCAGGACGTTCCTGACATGAAAATGAGCAACAAATATGTTTTATAGACGCAAGAACACACATATTTACAACAAACAGATACACTATCATAAAACATTGTGCAAAATGTACATTTGCATAATGATTATCTTGCTTTGTGCAAAGGTTTTTGATTCTTTTTTGCAAAATGACTTTTTTGCAGCACAAACACTGACTGATAAACAGCATTTATCCAATTCATAGAGAAACAGATACATACTTAAAAAAGCTTAAAATGTATTGCTGTTGTGTTTAAATTAAGTTTAAACATTTTTTTTAGGACAGACTTTGGTCCCTTAGCGTTCCAGTTCATCATGTTTCACCTCCATCTTCAACATCCCGCTTAGACAGACACACGTGTCCATTTTCAAGACTGTTCTGCTTTCCACCAACGTTTGAAATGTCAGCTCAATTAATAAGTTAGTAGTTGGTTAAACAGCTTTTAGGTCCTTCACATCTTCCCAGAGAGGACCAGCTCACAGCAGTTACAAACATGATGATGCGTTTCAGCTTTGGTCTTCGTCTGTAGTGTGTCGGTCAGGTGTTTCTTCACCACTAGATTTCCGTGATGAAATCTCTGAAATGACAATAATAATCAGTACAGATACATGAGAGAAACACTGTACTTCCAAGCTGACAGACTTTCCTATAATCCTTTAAGGAGGAAATATAATCATAGATTAGAGCCATAAAAATAAAAACTTTTAAAACTGATCTCAGTCTGCAGCCGGAGGTTTGAATAAATTCTGATTAATCAACCAGAACGATGCTCCAATGAATTGGTAGAATCCAAAATAATACCAAGGTTTCTGAGGTTTGGTTGGACAGAAGACAATACACCAAGATACTGCTTGATTTCAGTTAAAAAAAGGTCTGAAGAGGGTTTACTCACCAGCTCCATCACGGTTCTCTGGGATTTCCACAGCTACTGATTCCTCAGCTGGTTCTGCTTGGTCCAGGTTCTCCCTCTCTGTTTCCACTCCTGAATTCTGAACCTCGTCTATCAAAAGAACCACAACACCGTCAGTGTGCACTTTCCTTTATTAAAAATATGGAGTTTTCTTCACAAACAAACTGTTTTGTTGCATAGTGGAAGTGTGGATCAAAAAATTAAATATTATGAAAATGTTCTAGATTGTTTTGTAACTAGAAAAACTAGAGTGTTTTTTACACAGAAAGTGAAACTCATCTGGTCTATAGATTAATTACATACAGAGTGAAATATTTCAAGCCTTTATTTGTAGTCATGTTGATCATAATAACTAACCCACAATGAAAACCCAAAATTCTGTCTCTCAGAAAATTAAAATATTGTGAAAAAGTTAAATATTGGAAACTCATGAAGTTTCCACAGCCAGTGATGGTTCAGGGTGCCATGTCATCTGCTGGTTCTGGTCCACTTTCTGAAGTCCACAGTCAATGACACCATCTACTAGAACATTTTAGAGCACTTCATGCTTTCTTCTGCTGACAAGCTTTATGGAGATGCTGATTTTATTTTTCAGCAGGACTTGGTACCGACCCACACTGCCAAAGGTACCAAGAGCTGGTCCAATGACCATGGTGGTACTGTGCTTGATTGGCCAACAAACTGGCCAATCAAGCACATACAAGTTTCACTTTCTGAAATGATTGACCAAACACATTGAACAACGTTCTCATATTTTAGATCTACCTGTACCCTCTATACCCAGCTATATAGACTGGCACTCAATATAAAATATGTGATTATTCAGTTTTATTAAAGCTACGCAGGGACACAACCAGGACCAGGACTGGACCAGTAACCACGAGGTTCTTCAGAAACGACACATTTATTAAAAACTCTTAAAGCGAGAATAATTTCCCCAAAAAGAAGACAGAAGATTGACTCACCTTCCATATCCACACGAACATCTCCTGTATTAGAGAAGAACATACGATGAGTTAAATTATACAATCAGTACTAGTGGGGTCTATTTTTGAGCTTCACATGTTAAGAATAAATAAATAATAACAGGATGAAGAAATAATGAAGTTTGCAGCCATATTCAGTTTGTGCATTTAACAGGCAAATGAGTATTGTGGCCATATCATAATTTTTATGCTGTTTTTCCCACTCCAAGGTAAATAAACTTAAATGCTTATTGGATTTAAGCAGATCAGGGTTAAGAGAGAGGCTGTGGCCTAAAGAGATCAGCACCATAGGCAGCTTCTATTCCTCAGGAAAAATGGGTCAAAAAAGAGATGTAACTGACTCTGAAATGTTTAAATTACTTAAATAAATCTCCCAGAGGGATGCAGCACAATGAAATTACCAAGATGTTGGGGGTTGATCACAGAATCAACAAAGTTTATATTGTCTCCTACTGGGCTGTCATTTTCCAGAACACCAACCTACCTGGAGGGCCCAGAAGTACCAGAAGTTCAGTGCTCAGAGATATGGGACAAGGTAGGGAAGGCTGAAACCCAACCATCTTCATTTGTTATTTAATTATATAATGATTCTGCACACTAATAGCTGCATAATAATTATGCACAAAGATATTATCCATAGAAAAACAATTTTTTTTTATTTTGCATCAGTCAAATCATGGTATCCTCTGGATTTTTCAAAAAGAATGCGGATCAAAAAGTGTGTTTATTGACAGGCTGCTGGGTACAAAGTGCCTAAATATATAATTTTTAAATCATCTGTTCAACTGTCTCATCTCTTGAGTTTAGGAGCCTTTTTTGTTAATGCCTGAACCAACAGAAAATTGTTTCTTGTTTTTGAACATGAACATCTGCAGAACTATTAATTGGCTGCTTTAACGTCTGACTGTTTTGATTAAAACATAGAGAATGACTCGATTTTTGCACATTATTTAGTGTTAGAAAGTCTTACTTACCTGTTTGACTGCTGGTTTCTGGGGTCACATCAGACAGGTTCTGATTGGATCCTTCATTTGACCTTAAAACGTTCGCTGAAACGAAAGTTTAGCTTTATATCTTTTTAGCTTTAACACTGATTATTCATGTATTAAAGCTACGTGATTTTAAAACAGTAACTAAAACAAATCTCACCAGGTTCACGATGCACATCAGCAGAAACTACAGACTGGTCACAGTTTGGGTCCTTTGGCATTTCTAAAGAAATCTCTGTTAAAATGATCAGAAAACTTCAGTTATTTTGTCAGAGTTGATGAAACATATCAGTATCTAGATTCTGTTAGATTACACATAAATCCAGTGTGACGAATCCACTCATTATATATAATGTATCCATGGGCTCATGCTGGGAACAACAGCTTTGACTTAACCTCCCTCCCAAAAATGGAGAACTATAAGGGCTGTATTTATACTTTTGATCTCCGAAGAAACCTAAGACATGTGAGATTACTACAAATGAGTCACAGTGAGGATTTGTGTTTACTATGTCAGAGTAAATTTACCTACAACACAGTATATATATTTACATTTTTTATCTCCACACTAAGAGTGAAAGTCACCTTTGAATCGTAGGACGCTGCCCCAGTTCATCTAGGAAGTAATACGATAATATCTGATGAGTAACTGATCAAATACAGATGTTAAAAAGTGGACCTGAGCAGTTTTCCAGATGTTTTACCCCAGGTTTGTTCAGGCGGCTCTAAAAAATGTTCTATTTGACCTATTATTATTATTGATATATCACCATGGCTATTTATTTAACCTGATTAAAACTCTTTTTAGCTCATTTTGATAATTCACTCAGACCTCTAAACATGTGCTTATTCAAATAAGACCATGCAATGAAAATGAAGGTCCAACCTAAACCTAAACACAAGGCTGAAACTCAACTATCCATTGGTTGATGTGGATGATTAACATCTCTATCAACCAATCAGAGTGCGGAGAAAAGAAAACTAACACCCACATATAACTTGGTAAAAACCAATGATGATCCAGAAGGAAGAAAATGACAAAGTGTAAAATATAATTAGCCTGCGATGTTTTTTAATATGAGACATATGGACAAATGCACAGGGCGGCATTGGAAATGGAGGGGGTGCACAAGTACTAGATAGAAGAAATACTTTACTTAGCTGTAAGATGCTCTCTGAACATATTTTCTATTGATTTATGCATCAATGGGGGATCACACTGCCATGTGTTAAATAGGCGCCCCCTGGTGGCTGCCGAGAACGTGGGAAACTACAGTAGGTTAGCTTTTTATGAAGGACTGGACTGCATTTATCCCCTATTTTTTATGCTAGTCTTTGGCTGCTAACTCAGGGATGGAAACAATATATTTGTGAAGAGCAGAATCTCAGCTTTCTTGTGACACGACCATATAATTACTTGTGCTTTGAATTGTGTTTAGTTTGGGTGGCAAAGCTTGGTGGAGGCTCTTAGCTGAGTTTCTCCACGTCATTTTGCTGTGCTGGGTGTCTGGCTTGGTGATTCTTAGCGTTAGCATAGACCATCTGTACTGCTAACATCTCATGCAACCCCCTGAACAGCAGGGTGTATATTAAAGTGGATAAATTGACTTTTTTCCACATGGTTATGGGTTTACTGCCTAAATAAAGTCACAAACAAAAACAAAAATCTGGAAAACCCACCAGATCCTTCACTGGTCTGCTGGGCTTCCTCAGTTTTGAAGTCCTGGGCTGGTTCTCCGTGGTTCTCACTGAATGGTCCCTGTTCTGAATTCTGATCCTGGTCTATCAAAACAACCACTGCATTGTAGGCTTTCACTTCACTCAGAATTTGCTGTGATTTTAACAAAACAACAGAAAATGTCCACTTACCAGCTGTCTTCATGGCGTCACTGGGAAACACATCACCTTCTGTCAAGAGACACAAACTATGAGTGGCACACACTATAGACATTTGATTTTTAGTAATAATAATACCACATAATGTTGATGAAAGCTTTAGCTTTATAAGTTTTTAGTATTAACACTGATTATTCATGCATTAGAAGCTACGTGATTTTAATACAGTAACTAAACAAATCTCACCAGGTTCAGGAAGCACATCAACAGAATCTGCAGGCTGGTCAGAGTTTGGGTCCTTTGGCATTTCTGATGAAATCTCTGTTAAAATGATCAGAAAACTTCAGTTATTTGCTCAGACCTAATGAAACATATCAGTGTCTAGATTCTGTTAGATTACACATAAATCCAGCGTAATGCATCACTGATTATATATTTATTGTATCCATGGGCTCATGCTAGGAAAAACAGCTCTATCAACCAATCAGAGTCCACAGAATAGAACTTGGTAAAACCAATGATGATCCAGAAGAAACAAAATTACAAAGAGAAAAATATAAGTAGCCTGCGATGGTTTTTAATATAAGAGCATTCTTGTGACACACCCATATTGTTACTTGTGCTTTGAATTGTGTTTAGTTTGGGTGGCAAAGCTTGGTGGAGGCTCTTAGCTGAGTTTCTCCACGTCATTTTGCTGTGCTGGGTGTCTGGCTTGGTGATTCTTAGCGTTAGCATAGACCGTCTGTACTGCTAACATCTCATGCAACCCCCTGAACAGCAGGGTGTATATTAAAGTGGATAAATTGACTTTTTTCCACATGGTTATGGGTTTACTGCCTAAATAAAGTCACAAACAAAAACATTTGGAAAGCTGTTAAACACCAGATCCTTTACTGATCTTTTTGATTTCCTCAGATTTGAGTCCTGGGCTGGTTCTCCTTGGTTCTTATTGAATGGTCCCTGTTCTGAATTCTGATCCTGGTCTATCAAAACAACCACTGCATTGTAGGCTTTCACTTTACTTCACTCAGAATTTGCTGGGATTTGCCATGTGATTTTTAGTAATAACCAGAGAACAAAACCATGATCATGTAGAAATTTGTGATAAATGTGAACACAAAAATCATGAAACTACATTTTAAAACATCAGAGCTTTTTCTATGTCTCCGGCTTTGTCTGTGGGAGTTTTCTTCAGTTCAACCAAACTAACAGAAACAAACTGTCTATGTGACAGGCTCCTGGAAGTGAAGTGACTTAGGATCCAGCTTAAATTGGTCCTTCCATAAGTTGCATGTTCTGTACTCAATTCTGTGAGTTTAGGAGCCTTTTTATGTCTAAATCGACAAAAACATGTTTCTCTGAACGAAAGTCTGCTGAGCTATTGGTTTAGGCTGCTTTAAAGGACTACAAGGTCTGCTTCCAATTAAAATATTAAGACATGAGGGATTTTTGCAAGCAACTTTGCGTGAAATGGTGTTAGAAAATCTTACCAGTTTGACTCCTGGTTCCTTGGCTCACAGCACACAAGTGCCCATTAAGTGCTTCATCAGACATTGAATTATTAATTTCTATAAAATTGGGGAAAAAAATTGATATGTTAAGACCACAGTTCAAGCAACAAAGGAGTTTGTCTTTACACATTTTATGAAAGACTTAAAAATCATACATTCAGCTGAATTTTCTGACGTTATTCAAGATTTTCTACAGCTGATAAAACATTAAATATTGTATGACCTCAGAAAACACTGCTTATAATCTTATCTGTGAGATCACATATATCAAACCTGCAAAAATTGTAATTGTAAGTCCAGCTTCTATTTTATATATTAATTAAATAATTACATTGATTAAATATTACTTAAGATCAATAAAAAAATATTTTAATATAGAAATGTCATCCTACCAAAAAGTAGGTCTGTGTACTACACAAAATATTCACTCAATACTTGGCCAGGCCTCATTTTGTATGCTGTCATCCCTGCTGCTTGTGCACCTTTTCCTACCAGTTTTTCCTTCCACTCAACTTTCCATTATTCTGCTTGGATACAACCAGCTTCTTTAGTGATGTCCATTAGTGGCTTAGTGTTAATATCTGCCAGACATTTGTCCAGTCAGGTTGTGTGGCCTACTGACCCAGACTGAGACCACTTATTGGTACCAAATAGTACCTCTATATAGTAAATATTACTTCCTAGATGAACGGTACTTTTAATAGAAGTACTGAAGAAAAAATACATTTCTTAACGATTTTCTAATTGTTTAAGGTACACCCTGTGTTGCTAATGAATTCTACTCTCCTTCTCTTTTGGACAACAGCATTTTTATGCATCTATTTCTGTATTTATTTTTTCATATATCAACACATGGGTGTCAATTTACTGCTTAAATAAAGTCACGTAATAAAAAGAGCATCTGACAAAGTTTTACTCACTAGATCCATTAATTGATGTGATTTCCACAGAGATTGACTCACAATGATCACTACACTGTATGGGTGCACTTATTTTTAAACAAGCTGTTTTTAAACAAGCAAAAAGGAAAGAAAAACATATTTACCAACTCCTTTATTGGTCCCTTCGAGCAATGGAACCTCTGTCAAATAAAACAAACTATGAATGTCTCACATTATAAAACACTGTATTCATATTTCTATTGCAGCTATGAAGGGACGCAGCCTGAAATATGACTGCAGGGTCTTAAGACATGAGATATTTATGAAATGCTGAAAGTGTGAAATTGTTCCTTTAGAAAACAGACAGTGGATTCACAGACTCACCTTGTTCAAGCGCGACATCTCCATCTACGTCAGAGAAGATAATATAAGTTAGGTTCTAGACCTGTACTGATAGATGGAGCTGTGTACTAGCTGTTTTCAAGCATCCAGTGGTAATAAATATTTTCTAATTACAACAATGTTCTGTTTAAAACATTCTCCCTTACTTGTCCGCTGCGTTCCTTGTTCTTCGTCAGGTGATGTTGTCCTACCAACTCCTGAGGTTAGAAACAGAACAGCTGAATTTATACTGAGAATAATTTACACACAGCTGGAACTAAATGGAGCTGGTTGCACTGTGTTTTATTTAGGGGCATTGGAGAAAAGAGGACTGAATACAAAGACACGCCACACTTTTCAGATTTCAGAAGCCATTACTGCCATTAGATGGCATCATAGGTAGGAACATTATGTGGAAATATTAAAGCAACATCTCAAAACATCAACCAGGAAGTTAAAGGTTGGACATGAATAGTTCGTCCAAATGGACAACGACTGCTGAATTAGTTAGAAAGACGACAAAGTCAATGTTTTTGGAAAGTTAAAAGAATCTCAAAAGAATTTCTTCCACTAATTATTCTGATATTTACCAAATAGAAATAATTTAGGTAATCCTAAATGACCTAAAGCAGAAAACATTGAGTCTGATTTAATGTAACACAGTGAGAAAAAGTGTTTGTTTTCATACAGAGTTAACAGACATCTGGTTTCAACTTTAAAATACCAATTAAATACATTGAAGGTTGATGTATTATGAAAAGATGTGACAAAAGCTCAGGGATGTGAATACCTTTGCAAGCAACTGTATATAGATCTGATATATTGGTTAGTTATATGTAAACAATAAACTTTTATTAGCAGACTTTAATTTACTCTGTGTTCTTATTAAAGCACCCTGTCTTAAAGATAAATACATATGTTAAATATTCAAGATTAGTTATATGTTTATTGTACATCGTTTACAGAAGATTTAGTAACTTACCCATTTTCCTCAAACGGGTAAAATACCCTGAAATAGAAATGAAGACATTACTGTTAAATAATTCATATCTGTTATGTAGTTCAGGTTTAAACACATATTTGTAAACAACAAATCCTTCAGTAATTCCTGGGTGAGATGTGCTCAAATATACACAAACCAAAAGCTGCTGATTGCTTGTTGAATGAAGTGAAACTTATAAACAGACGGATAACAGACTGGTTCTGCTTTATGACAAAACCTCAAAGAAACTCTCCCACCTGACGACAGAACAACTAACTAACTAAGTATCTTCAGGCTGAGATTTCTTGTTTTTGTTCAAAACGAGGATGAAATGGAACAAGATGAGGCATTATAATAACACAGGAAAGTAATGGTGATATTTTTAGTGCATTCTTACCTTTTTTGTACATTAAAAAGGCAACAGCTCCAATCAGGATCAGGATTATAATTACAACTGGAACAACCACTGCTGCAGGATTTATCCCTGAAATGAAAGAGTTAATTATTAAAACTACAAATTGTTCACAGAGCCAATTGTTCACCAGTTTTAGACTATGACTCTAACAGAGCCCAACACCTACTGCTCTTGGTATTAATATGAATACTTGAACGTTTTTGCTTTGTGTGGCAGGAAAGTAACATTGCATACACCATCACAAGCACGGTGGTGGCAGCATCATCCTAGGTGGAAGCTTTTAATCAGCAGGGACCGGGAAGCTGGTCAGAGTTGAAGGGAAGATGGAAATATTAGAGGCTCCAAAAAGACTTGAGACTGGGGTGGATATTTACCTTTAAATAGGACGATTACCCTAAACATACAGCCAGAGCTAATATGCAATGGTTTAGATTAAACATAGTGATGTGTTGGCATGGCCTAGTCAAAGTCCAGACCAGTCTCTAGAAGTGAAAAGCTGGAAGACAGGCAGGCTTCACTTCCCTTCATGATTCAACAATAAGGGAGACTGGACAAAAATGGCCTCCATGGTTGAGTTTAAAGACCAGAAGCACTGCAGACCAAGAACAAGACAAAGGCCCATCTCAGATTTACTAAAAGACATCTAGATGATACCAGAAACTTTGAGAAAAACTTTTTGTGGACTGACGAGACAAAGGTTGACCTTTTAGGAAGGTGTTTGTCATGTTACATTTGACCTAAATCTAACACAGCATTTCAGAGACAAACCATCACACTGACAGTCAAACACGGTGGTGGTAGTGTGATGTTCTGGAGCTGGTTTGCTGCTTCAGCATCTGGATGATTTGCCATAATTCACTGAACCATGACCTCTACTCTAACAGAAAACCCTTAAGGTGAATGTCCGGCCATCAGCTTGTCACCTTAAGCCCAATCTAACGGTTCTACAGCAGGATGATGATCTAAAGGACACCACAAAGTCCAGCACTGAATGACTCAACAAACTATATAAAGATTTTAGAGTGGCCTAGTCAAAGTCAAGACCAACTCCAACATTTGGATGCTGTGTAATGACCTTAAACAGGTTGTTGGCTGAAAACCATCCAATGTGTTTGAATTAAGACGAGTCTGTCCTCCACAGGGATGCTACAGAGTTATCACCAAAAGTTATACTCTTGGTGTCAGATGTTGCTGCCAAGGCTGGAATAACCAGTTATTATGTTGAGGGGGTAATTATTTTTTAACATTGAGCCAGGTTAGTTTAAAGAGGTTCCTTTCCTTGATGAATAAAATCATAATTTACAAACTGCTTTTTGTTTTTAACTCAGGTTGTCATTGATGATCTGAAACATTTTATTGAGACAAAAAGACAAAAACAGAAGAAATCTGTTAAGGGGGTAAATACTTTTTCACAGCACAGCATCACAGAAAATCCCAGTATAACACAATGAAGTTTGTGGTTGTGATGCAACTGAAGGAGGAAAAGCTAAAGGGATGAATGTTGTTTTGAGGCATTGTTTGGGACAGGATGGACAGGAACTCACCACTGCTAATGGGGTTAGTCACTGCTTCACTGGACGCGCTGCTAACAAGGTTTTTCAACTCGCAGATAAAGGAGCTTCCATGTTTCTCCTGAGAAACAAATGAAAAACAGTTCAGAACCAGACCATCAGGTTTTCATCCTGAGTTCTTACAGGGTTTCTCATCCTCATACCGTTTTTATCTCCAGCTCCTTGCTGTTGGACAGCTCCCCGTCTTCATTTTTCCATTTATATGCGACAGATCCAAACTCAGCAGTGATGTGGGCTTCACAGGTGAGATCACAGAGGGTCTTCTCATTGTTGCACTGTATGGACACCGCGGGTTTTGGGACCGGTTCTGACAGAAACAGGAACAGATTACCATCAACTCTAATCAGGTTCAAACCCAACAAACCTCAGTCAAACCCGCTTAACTCACGGAGAACCAGTAGTTCCATCTTGTCCAGTTCTTTGTTGTTGATCTCAGGGGAGTAGCTGCCGCTGTCGCCTAGCTTCAGATTATTGATAATCAGACTTCCACTTTTTTGATCCAAATTACAGCGATCTGGAACCAGGATCCATATAAACACATAATGCATGATGTGAATCCACAGGATCTCAGGTGTTACAACACTCTATAGTCCAGTCACAAGTGAACTTACCTTTAAAATCTCTGTAACAAGTAATCTCCGCCCCGAACCACTCCATGGCGAGGTCCGATTTATGCTTCCAGATTGCACTACTGATGGGATCAGAGAGCGGACCTGGATTCAGGACAGCTGAGTCTCCAACTCTTTTGTAGATCGGATCAGCTGCGAATGAAAATAAGAACATTTTTACTCCTTCGTGTGAATATGTTTGAGAAAATTACATTTTTTAACTTTTACAAATTATAAAGCTTAAAGTATTTGAGTTCTTAGGTTACAAATGTCAAAACATACACTAAATAACCTTTGCTTAGAGTTTTGTCCTAATATGTTGAAAAAGTAGAAGAAATGTCATTTATTTGTGACATTCTATTTTGGGTCAGATTTCACATTGTTACAATATAGATTTAAAATGCCGCAATTTACTAAAATTATGTCCACAATACATAAATAGTCTGTTTATAAAAACATTTAAATCAAGTACGAGGGTCTGCATGGTTAAGCAGTTAGTTGCCTTGGATAAAGAAGGTTTGAATCCTGGCCTGGGGTCCACCTGCATGGAGTTTGCATGTTCTCCTTGTGGAAACCTGGGTTCACTCTGGCTATTCTGGGTTCCTCCCACAGTCCTCAAACATGACTGTAAGGTTAACTGGTCTCTCTAAACTGACCTTGGGTATGAGTGAGTGCATGTTTAGTTGTTTATCCTCTGTGTTTGTGATGGACTGGTGACCTGTCCAGGGTGTACCCCCCATTTTAGGTTATTAATTAAAAATTGTCACTAAAAATAACGCCAAATGTACATCGGTATAAGGTCCATGTTTAACAAGCGGAAACATAAACCAAAACCACTGTATATTTAATTTTCATACTCACCACCTCTGACTTCCGTAATAATCAGGGCGACCAGAGCAGCCAGAGTCCGGAAATAAAACATGATCGGTAACATGAAAATTATCGACGCCAGAAAGATAACTTCGGCAAATCAAACTAGTGCGGAGCGTCAGCAGCAGATGTAATGTGTGTGAGCCTGTTTAGGGAGAGAAATAATGAAGTTAAAAACAAAAGAAGATCGAGTCGAAGTGAACAGGAACAAACCCTGAGTGAAGCGAAAACGAAAGCAATGTATGGAGCCAGTGACGCACTTGTTCCCTCGTGATTTTAAATTAGATGATATGAAGTTCAACTTTCCTCTAACAAATAATGACAACTTGTTGCACCCCTTTTCATTTCCAACCAATCAGAGCAGGGTTGGTATTTTAAAAAGAAAGAGGTCTTTAAAGACTCAAGTCGCCATCTCTTTTGTTCAGTGATTATACATCTGTCCTTCTCTTTTTTACCTTTGTAAAGCAGTTTGTGTTAGACCTGACTGTATGAAAAGTGCTATATGAAAAAAGTTTGATTTAATAATTGAAACCTTTCCACAACTTTCTCCCTGACTTGTCTGGTGTCTCTGGGTCTTCATGATGCTTTTTGTCCATTAATGTTCTTTAAACCTCCCACAGACTGCAGTAGCGATGGGTAAAGACAGACACACCCCCTCCTGTCTGTGTCTGTGAGACGCAGCAGGCTGCACGCTGGATAGGTTAAAAACAGTTAAAGGGGCGTAGCTCCACTTTGAGGAACCAAGGGGGGCAAAACTGACTTAATGGAACATTTTAGGGTACTGCAAATTTTAAAATATGGTTACGAAAAGGATCTGGAAGAATATTTGTTTAATGCTAAAATGTCCAGGAAATCAGCTGTAGTGTTCCCTTCATAAACACTAATAAATTCTATAAAAATGGAAATCTTTTATATTATTTAACCTTTATTCAACCAGGTTACATCCTGTTGAAATGAAGAAAATATTCCTATAAATATGGCCAATGCATAAAAAAAGTCAATTAGTGAATTTGAATAGATGGGAAATTCCAGGTGGATTTTGGACCTTTCTTTACAAAGGTGGTGAAGAAAGCAGTGTCAGTACAGTGAGCAGCACTAGAGCTGCAAGAGCTCCTGCTGTCATGGAGGTGGTGGACTGCAGCAGTAAGGAGTCAGAGCAGGAACCTTCAGGTACAATTAGGAGCACAAAACACACCTGCAGGCATCATTTCAGTTGATGTGATTTGAGTACATAATGTTGCATCACAGCACAAACATTTATTTTGTAGGTATTCATTTGATGATGTGTGCAGATGTCGTGCATTCAAAGTGTGCTCCATTTTACTCAGTCTTGGTGGTTTGCATTAATTCGCTGGTGGTGGCCTGCTGGGATGTTATTAAATTCCCAGCCTGGATTATTGTCCCAGTCCAACCCTGGCTGTAGCCATCATTATTCTCCAACACTCCCATCCCACTATGGAGAACACGATATAGTTATAAGGTTCCTCTGAGAACCTTTCAACTCTTCCGTTTGAACATGTAGCATCAAAATACAGAGCAGAAGAATATTTTCAGGAAGTGAGAAGTTCAAAGGAAGTCCTCCAACAGTATCTTCAGGTCATTGACATTGTGACGAAACCATTCAGTCCACTCTGGTCTTTTGGTTCTTCTCTCTTCAAACTACACTGCTCAAAAAATAAAGGGAACTCAAATAACACATCCTAGATCTGAATGAATTAAATATTGTCATTGAATACTTTGTTCTGTACAAAGTTGAATGTGCTGACAACAAAATCACACAAAAATCATCAATGGAAATCAAATTTATTAACCAATGGAGGCCTGGATCTGGAGACACACACAAAATTAAAGTGGAAAAACACACTACAGGCTGATCCAACTTTGATGTAATGTCCTTAAAACAAGTCATAGTGAGGCTCAGTATTGTGTGTGGCCTCCACGTGCCTGTATGACCTCCCTATAACGCCTGGGCATGCTCCTGATGAGACGGCTGATGGTCTCCTGAGGGATCTCCTCCCAGACCTGGACTAAAGCATCCACCAACTCCTGGACAGTCTGTGGTGCAGTCACATCAGTCTTACTCAGCCAAACCAACCCTACCAATCCTCCTGGCGCGTTTCAGTTGTCTCGATTGCGGCTCCTGCTGTCGCGAAGTCAGAATGACAAGTCTTAATGTATCACATGACTTTTGCCATAAATATGCCGCGGAAGTTGTCCAGGAAAAACTTGGGCCCCTAATAGGAGATAGTAGTAAAATCTTTGTGCTTATACATGACAGAAAGAACAAAGTCAAAAGGATAAGAGACAGTAATAAACAATCAAACTTAAAAGTCATAAAATGTCAGGTACAACCAGACACAGAGTTAATATCAGAAACTAAGTCATATAAACTGGCATTATTAAACATTAGATCTCTGTCAGGAAAATCATTTTTAATCAATGACTTCATTACTGATCACGATCTTGATGCTATGTTTTTAACAGAAACATGGTTACATGAATTTAATGAAGCTCCCATTCTGATAGAGTCGACACCTCCGAACTACAATTTTCTTTGTGAGAGCAGACAGCAAAGAAAAGGTGGAGGGGGGGGCACTTTGTTTAAAGATTTATTAGCAAATTTGACTCTTTTGAATATTTGGTTCTCCAGGTAAAGAGCCCGGTCCAAACCATGTTCTTGAATATTTACAGGCCTCCTAAGTCCAAAACAAACTTTTTCAGTGATTTTAATGAGCTTTTATCTGTGATATGTGTTGATTATGACTGTTTAATTATTGTGGGAGACTTCAACATTCACATGGACAATCCTGAAGACAGAAGTGCAATAAATCTATGTGACACTCTTAGAAATGTTGGTTTGACTCAACATGTTAAACAGCGAACGCACAAACAGGGACATATTTTGGACTTGATCATCACTAAGGGTCTAAACATTTTCAAGGTGTCTGTAACTGATGTTGCCCTATCTGACCACTTTTCTGTTATTTTTGAAAGCATCATCTGCAATGACTCAGTTTGCCAAAGAGACATTATAAGAAAACGCATCTTTAAGGACGGTGCTGCTGAAACCTTTAACCAGATTTACTCTTCTACCTCCACTTTGCCCTGTAACACTGTAGATGAGCTGGTAGAAAACTTTCATTCTAAAATCTCGGACATCATTGATTCAGTTGCTCCAATTAAAGTGAAAGTCGTTTCTGGGAAGAAAATGTCTCAGTGGAGAAGTGCTCCACCAGTCAGAAGTGAAAAAAAGGAGTGTCGAAAAGCTGAACGCAGGTGGAGAAAGACTGGACTGCAGGTTCACTATAATATCTATATAGACTATACAGATTTAACCTACAACTGAAAAATGCAAGGGAATCTTTCTTTTCTGAGATCATCAGCAAAAACATTAACAATGCTCGTGCATTATTTGCCACGGTCGACAGGTTAACAAACCCTCCTGTAACTGTAGCATCTGAACTCCACTCTACCAGGGCCTGCAATGAATTTGCTAACTTCTTTACTGAATAAACCCAAAAATCAGCACATCTACATCAACTCCAGTACCAATGTTGTCTCCAACTAGAACTGATTTCGACAAAATTTCCCAATTTCACCAAATAAACTACAAAAAATTAGAAGAAATCGTACACCAACTAAGCTCTTCTTCCTGCTGTCTCGATCTTTTACCCACAGTTTTCCTTAAGAAAGCTTTGCCTGTCATAACATCTGATTTAACTCAAATAATAAACACGTCCCTTGTGTCAGGTGTTTTCCTCCAGGCCCTGAAAACAGCAATTATCAAACCTCTGTTGAAAAAGAGCAACTTGGACAAGCTGCTACTACAGAACTACAGGCCTATATCAAACCTCCCCTTCATCAGTAAGATTATTGAAAAAGCTGTGTTTCAGCAGTTAAACAACTTCCTAACAATGACCAACTGCTTCGATGTCTTCCAGTCAGGCTTCCTGCTCACCACAGTACAGAGACTGCTCTTGTCAAGGTGTTCAATGACATCCAATTCAGTTCAATGCAGACTGTGGAAGAACCACAGTGCTGGTATTATTGGACCTTAGTGCAGCATTCGACACTGTTGATCACTCCATTTTATTAGAGCGCCTGGAAAACTGGGTTGGCCTTTCTGGTACAGCACTCAATTGGTTTAAATCCTACTAGAAGGACAGGGACTTTTTGTGTCAGTAGGTAACTTTAGATCAGAGACCACAAAAATCACATGTGGCGTTCCCCAAGGGTCCATCTTAGGGCCCCTTCTATTCAATATCTACATGCTCCCCCTAACTCAGATTTTAATAAACAACGTAAGTTATCATAACTATGCAGACGACACACAGCTATACGTTACGATGTCACCAGGTGACTATGAACCCATTCAAGCGCTGGTAAATGCTTAGAAGAAAGCAATGCATGGATGGGCCAAAATTTTCTTCAGCTGAATCAAAACAAAACTGAAGTAATAATCTTTGGACCAAAGGAAGAGCGTTTAAAAGTTAGCACACAGCTTCAGTTAATACAGCTAGAAACCACCAGTCAGGCTCGAAATCTGGGTGTAGTGATGGACTCAGACCTGAACCTTCAGAGTCACATAAAGAAAGTAACAAGGTCGGCCTTCTATCACCTAAAGAACATCTCCAGGATTAAAGGACTAATGTCTCAGCAGGACCTTGAAAAACAAATTAATGCATTCATCTTTAGTAGAATTGATTACTGCAATGGTGTCTTCACAGGTCTGCCTGAAAAGTCGATCAGACAGCTGCTGTTGATCCAGAACGCTGCTGCCCGCATCCTCACTAGAACTAAGAAAGTGGAGCACATCACCCGGGTTCTAAAGTCCTCACTGGCTCCCTGTAGCTCAGAGAATAGACTTTAAAATACTTCTGTTTGTCTATTAATCACTGAATGGCTTAGCACCAAAATACATTACAGACTTGTCAGTGTATCAACCACCCAGACCTCTCTGGTCTTCTGGGTCAAATCTACTCTGCATATCCAGAACCAGAACCAAACATGGAGAAGCAGCTTTTAGTTCTTATGCTCCACTAATCTGGAATAAACTCCCAGAAAACTGTAAAAGCGCCAAAACCCTAAGTTGCTTTGAATCAAGATTAAAAACTTATTTGTCTAGAGTGGCCTTTGACTGTGCCATCTAAACATTATTAGTTACGTTTTCAGTCCAATTTTCCTTTCATTTTCTTATCCATCATTCTATTCTCTTTATTTAATTGTTATTTCTTTAAATTACCTCTGTTGTTTGACCTTCTGTATCACTTTAATGTTTTTTCCTTATGTACAGCACCTTTAGTGCCTTGTTGCCGAAGGGCGCTATATAAATAAACTTGACTCGACTTGACTTAACGTAAGTTTTATTTGTGTGAAACATGTTTATTTGTGTGCAACCTTTTGGCAGGAAATTAACTCCATATACCTCTGTCTTCCTCCCTCCCTGTTGGATGGAGTAAGGGGGATTCAGGTTTAGCCTAAACCAGCTCAGTTCTGGTTGAGGTGCAAACACACCCTCGATTTCTGCTACCTGTATGACCCCCTCTCTTTTCCAATGGTTATAATCAGTCTGACAGAGAGACGTACCCCCAATCCTTGTGGTTTTTAGTACAACAATGGACACCAGTGGGCTCTAGATGGACAAACTTTATCAGTTTATTATTTTACTTAGAACCCCTACACATAGCCCATTCTAAAATGTCCAAACTCTAACACTCAGTAGTTTAATCTAACCTCCCCAACAACCCCGCACCATTCCAAACCCTTTGTGAAGAGCCTTGAGACAATATGTGTTGTGAATTGGCGCTATATAAATAAAACTGAATTGAATTAAGGTGAAGGACATCAACAAAAATCTATCACAACACAAGCAGGTTTGTTATTTGACAAAAAAGTGAAGTTAAATATATGTTTATTTGCAGGTATATTCAGACAAATGATGCATCTGTCAAGAAAACAAAGCAGTCAGTTAATCAAACTGATCACATACGTTAGAACAATGACATAAATGCAGAACATATCTGAACAGCTCTTCCTGAACATGCCTTTGTTACAAGCTCTCATCCATGCACTTACATCCATTATTTGGTAAAATAAAAGGGTTGAACAGAAATATGTGTTTCTGTGAAATATATGCGTTTTGTTTTATTCTGCTTCTTTCTATTTTGATTCATCAGGATCTCCTAAGAGTTGAGAACGAGCGCTAAAAACCCAACCTGCCTCACAGATGAGATAATATAACAAGTCTGCACCACTTTCTAAGTCTAAAGAACATCTGATTGGCTGGTCAGTGTCCTTCTGGGTCTCTCTAATGTCTGCATGGTGCAGTCTTGGAGTTCTGGACATTGGCACAATATCTAAAGTTTTGTCATCTTTATGTTTCCTGGTTGTTAGTTGTGAAAACGTGAGCAGTAATTCTGTAGGAAGTGATCAATCCCAGAGGAGGTGGAAGGGTATCGTTACAGAAAAAAAATAGCAAAACCTGCATGATATATAGTGCATTTCTACTGAAACTGTTAAACATACAAGCTTTATGATTAACCAACTGATATGAGAAGGCATATTTCACAGAACACTAAATTATCGTAAATGACCCAGCACATTTACACATGGGGCCCATATGGGAAGAAATGAGCTGAAAAATTGCACTGGGTTACATAATGACCACTTGTTAACTGCTGCTATAGGTATACAGATGTGTTTTAGCTAATTTAGTCATTATCAATTCAAGACCTAGACAAGACCTACATAGGGTGCCCAACTGGGGTTTCCCATATGCATCAACAGAAATGGGTCCCATAAAAGATGCACATTTTAAGCCCTGGACCACTTAATAGCCATCCAACCTGAACCAAGCTCATTCGGGGCGCAAACACACAAAAAGGCAATATTTACATATAGGGCCCATATGATATTTGTCTTTTGACATGTGTTTAATTTGCAAGTTATCGTCAGCTACTGGCCTGGAATATGAACTCTTTTTAGGAATTCCAGAAAAAGGTTCTTACAAAAATGTAGAGCAGGTTTATTCTTACTTTAAAAAAGAAATTTGTTGCATAATTCTGAATATTTATAACCAAAGTAATCACTACATAAAAGGCATATAACATGAAGCATCTGGTGTCGAAACAATAAGAACGTCAGTCTGATCAGAATCCGAAAACTCTTTTTGTTTCTCTATATGAGATCTTTTGGGTTGTGGTTCTCCAAGGAAAGGGGCGTGGCTTGACTACTTTACATTTTCATAAAGGACATTTATCATCATATTTTAGAGCCATAAAAACTATAAATATTGTAATTATGAAACAAAAATAAATCATAATCGGCCTTTGTATTGTTTCTTTTTTAAAGAAGCAAATAAAAAAATGACTGTCCAGGGTGTACCCCGCCTCTCGCCCATAGACTGCTGGAGATAGGCACCAGCTCCCCCACGACCCACTATGGAATAAGCGGTAGAAAATGACTGACTGACTGACTGACAAATAAAAAAGCCTTGTTAGTCCCACAACAAAAACAGGAAGTGAGTAGAACATATGATGTGTCATCTGGGTCCATAGAGTCTAACAGAATACTGTTTTATATAAATTCAGACGATTTTATTCATAAAAAAACGTCGTCAATAAGCATGTCAAAAGGATATGTGTCCGCTTCTTAGCAACACAGAAAATAATATAATGAGTACTTTTGCTATAAAGACCATCTATGTAGGAAAAGTAGACCTTAGAGTAGATCTTCATGAAAATAAACAGGTGAAGAGGACATATTTTTCCTCCACCATCCAAAACAGACCCTCTGTTGGAAACACTTTTTGCCCCAGGATTATGAAACCACTGGAATTTTTAATTTAAGGAAAGGAACAACCCAAAGCAGAGGGAAGAGGACACAACACAGTTTACACCACAGCTACATCAGATAGTTCAAGGAGTGAGTCAACAGCCAGAGCACCGAGGCACAGCTGTTGTTTGTGAGCATAAAGTTTAGCACAAAAAAAATGCTTTCTTTTACAGTAGATTTTTGTTTTTCGTGTCGTCATGATTGTGTTAAATTAATAAATGCCTTTTCCATCTCGTTTAGACCCCAAAATTAGATTCCGGTTCAGATTTCATTTTCTCCAAGTCTAAGTCGAATTATTGTTTGACTGCTGCTGAACTCCGACTGTATAAATACTTTAACTCTTTCATCTAACACATTTAGCATTAGCTTGAAACGAGATATTCGGGCTGAACATCGTGTTTTTAGTGAGAACAATAACTGCAGGCGGACTCATAGCGCCTGACTGCTCAAAGTGCTTTTACACAGAAGCTACTCTCAGAACGCACACACATTGATACACCAATACACAGAACGGTAGGCAACTAGGGGTAGGTGCCTTGCCAAAGGGCAGGTCGACATGTGATGGGGGAGAAAGCTGGAATCAAACCCACAGTTGTAAAATTGCAAGACAATTACTATATCCATGTCCTGAATGTCTTCATTTATGTTACCATATCACTTTTACTTTATGAAGTCAAATTCGAGGTGGAGACTTTGCTATTTCTACTCTTATCTTCGTTGGCCATCGTGTTTTGCATTGATTCCCCGAATTCAGCACTCTAAATGGAGCGTCATCACTCTTCAGCAACCTTCACGCTTTTTAAGATATTCCTTTATTTTAGTTATAGAAATATCACTATCATGAACTACTCACTGAACACAACTGAAAGGCAGAAGTTGTAAAAATGATGATATATGTCCTTTAAGCATGTATCTCTACCATGAAAAGAACCAGAGGCCTTGACAGGTTTACTTGCTGTTACTGTCTCAGTTGTGAGTGTAGATTCCTCCGGTTCTAATGGTGCTCATGATGGGGGACGATAGTGGATGATGGCCCGGCCTGATGGGCTTCGCTGAAACCCAGAGAAAAAAAAATGTTTACTGACTGACATGTGGCCATTTTTACAAAGCTAAGTAAAAACCTCTACTGAAAATAAAAGGTAAAAGCATTAAAACGTTGATTGGACGTCAAAAACCAATTAAAGCAAACAGAAAATAAAGATGCTGGCTCCATCAAAAGTCAAACTTTGTCTTTAATTAAATCAAGTTTATATATGTAAAACACAGAACTTTATTTTGGAAGCATGTTTAAGGAATCAACAGGATTGAAAAAATGAATAAAACTACAGTTTATGAACCAAGGGTCTAATCTTTTTAAAGGTTACAAAGACTGCATAAAGTAAGAGTAGGCAGTAACAGTAAAACTGGGCTTTAAAGCTTTATCATGAATCACTTGCTTCTTGCACGGCTTCCTCTGGTGCTACTTCTGCTATGAAGCAGCAGTTTGTAAGCGTGGTGTAACAGCTGAAGGGAGGGAACTCACCGATCTGTGCAGAATACCCCCTCCTGGCCATGTTCTTTGCTCGGACTGCCTCTTTAATGCGGTCCACCTCTTTCTGGTAGCGCTTGCGGTCCCTCATGGCATTCTCCTTGGCCTCCTTCAGGGCATTCTCCAGAGCTTTGACTCGCTCGGCCGTGGCCCGCAGACGCTTCTCGAGTTTGGGCAGCTCACAGCGAAGGTCTGCATTGTCTCGCACCAGCTAGGGACGCACGGCGTAAACCAGTGATTTGACTCCAGTCCAAACCACGATAGAAACTCTGATCTTAACTTAAATAAATTAATCGTTAAGACCTTTCACACATGCTGTACTTCACTTATTGTTGTGGCCTTTTGAGCCGGGTCAAAACAATTGGGGGCTCGTCCGGGATTTTTATAATTCACTTAACAACATTAATTATGTAAGTCTTCCAGTTTACCTGTTTGTGGACCTTGGTGAGCTGGTCCAAGTTGTTTTCCAGAAAGGAGATTTTCTGTTTCTGAGCGATGTTCCCGAGTCCCTCCTCACAGTCGAGCTCTGCGCTCTTCAAACCGGAGCAACAGGTCAGAGCATCAGCACAACACATTACACCAAAGCAGCTGTTTTAAGGGTGAACAACTAGAAGATTCACCTTCTTAACTCGCGCTGTGAGATCCTGAACAAAGAGTTTGCGAAGGTTGTGTAGAGTCTGCAGCTCTCTGGCCTGAAGAAAGATGATGAAGATCAGATGAAGATCAGAACTTTCAGGTCTGTCTGTGTGGATTTTCATCCAAAAATTTGGTTTGCCTCTTTCTATTAAAGAAATTGTTCTGTTTTTCCCTTGTCAAAGTTTTTCAAAAATATAAAAGAATAATAGAAGTAATTTGGGTACATCCATGTTTAATCAATTTCACAATAAAACAAAACTTTATACTTTAAATATGTTCATATTTGAGGAATCTGCATTTTTAAAAATCAACCGATTAGAAATTCTTATGTGTGGTCTCCAGGCGGATTTTGGTCAACGCTACAGTATTTGTTAGAATACCCTGTATATTAAATTAAACAATAGCGTTATTTCAGATAGATGTTGAGATTGATTTATTGAGACACAAACCGAAACAAGAGCAATTAACAGTTCATTGCTGCAGCTATCATCATGTTTTAATGAAGCAGGACTGCCATGTTGTATTTAGAGGTTCAGGGTTGGTGAAAATCATCCACCCTGTGGACGTGAGGTAAAATAATACATATTTAAAGGTTTGTTCTTAAAACACTAGCTTGTTGGAGGTTGAGGTAGAAACAAATAGTAAACCCCTCAGTATGGTGTCTTAGGCAAGAAACATGTTAAAAAAGGTTGTAAGATAAAACTTTGATCTTTGATCTAAAGACATAATTCAGGGTTCCTACGGCTCTTACACAGTCTGGAAAAGTATGGAATTTAAATTTAGCATTTTCCAGGTCTGGAAAAGCATGGAAAATGAAAATAGAGCATGGAAAAATATTTGTATTTACAGACTTTATTTAATAAACTATTGTCCAAATTTTGTCTTTCTTTCCTTCCTCCCATCCTTCCTACCGTTCTACCTTCTGTCCCTAAATCACAGCTTCGTTTATCTCTTTCATGCCTGTGTCCTTCCTTCCTTCCTATTGTCTTGTTTTTGTGTCCTATAGTTCTTCCTCATTTCTGTCTTTCTTATGTGCTTCCTTCCTTATTTCATTCCTTTCTTCTTTCCGTAAAATCTTCCATCTGTCGTCCCTCCATGTGTCCTTCCTTTCATCTTACATTGTCTGTTTTTCTTGACTTTCTTCTTTCCTTCCTTCCTTTTGTCCTATCTTGTCTACTTCCTACCTTTTGTTAATTTTTTTCCTTCCATCCATCTTTGTATCCTTCTGTCCTACCTTGTGTCCTTCCTTCCCTATATCACTCTTACCTCATGTCCTTCTTTTCACCTTTCTTTCTTGTGTCTGTCTGCTCTTCCTTACTGGAGTCATCTGTCCTTCCCTTTCTTTTGTGTCCTTCCTATCTTACTTGTTTCCTTTCTTGTGTCTTTCCTTACGTTTTGTGTTCCTATTGCTTCTTATTCTGTCTTTCCCTTCAGCTGATCATCCTCAGGTCCTTCATTTCCTTCCCACATTTCCTTTCTTATTTATTCCTATTTTAGAAAGAGTGAAAACTACTTGGAACCCTAGAATTTCAAATGTCTTGAACTTTAGGAATCCTGATAATTTATCCACCCCAAAACATCTTTCCATGCTATCTGAACAGGGTTTCATTATAACAGTTCTGAAACTTTCAGACCGTCACCCACCACAGTCTCCTCCAGCCCCTTCAGGTCCTCTCTGGCTTGTTCTCTGTGTTCATTCAACAATCTGTGGACAGAAACACAAGACAAACGATCATGAATTAAACTTTACAATACTAAATATGAGTACAAGGTGATGTTTAATAGTTCCTACATGAGCTTCTGCAACTTTGAATCCTTCTCCTGTTCCTCAGCCTTCAGTTTTTCATTGTCCGACATAAGTCTCTCCTGCTCCAGTAACAGACCCTGGTTTAGACTGGTAGAGAAACAAGTTTTAATTAAAATACGATAATAAAGATAGCAAATCCTGAGGGTTGGACAGTTAAATTTATGCATGCATTGGTTAATAAAGACATATTGCAGGGGTTTGCAGCTTAAATCGACGGTCAAAATCATTACGGTATGCTTGATTTGTTCTACAGAAGATGGGAAAGATGCACTAGCTCGCAGGCGACGCCTCATTTATCAGCAGTCTGTATCTTATCTACAGCAGACAGAGCTTAGGACCTGGAAACCGCGTCAGAGCTTGTAGCATTATGGACTATCTGAAATACATGAAGATTTAAAATAACATCCAGTCTTCTGTCAGAAAACTAGAACATGGATGTAGTTTGCATTTATTTATGTTTATCAAAGGTGAAGTTGTTCAGGGAGGTATCAGCTGTCCCTCTAAGGACAAACTCCAGACCATAAAACCACCACCGCATGCTTGAATAATAAAACAGAAAGCATTCAAAACCTTGTGAAACAGAGGTAATCTGGACCAGATGCCTATTTCTGTTTAAGCTGAGTCCAATCTTTAAGCTCAAAAGCAAACTAAAGTGTTTTTATCTCACAGTAATTAGCTAAAAAAGTGAATTACATGAAGGGACACAGCTCAGTTTCAGTTTAAAAACATGTTGGACAGTTCTTTAGATGTGGTTTGCTGAAGAATAGGAAGATCTTTACCTCCTCGTTTAGGGTTTAATAAAGGATAGGAGTATATTGGTCAGAAACGGCGATTTTTTTCATTGGTTAAACCCAGCTCGTTCAGATTTTTTGGAAAAGCAGAGGGTAGATGGTTCTGACTTCCACACATCTTACCTCCTGCTGTGGTTCAGGTATGAATAATAGATGCTCTCATGAAAATTTCACACATAAAAAAATGGTTAAAGTATTTTCTGATGGTGTTGCCATGTCGGCCTTGAAAAGCTTCACACGGAAGCCGACTTTGAAGTTAGAAACTGACATCTCCTGAGCTCCATCTCCTGCTCAATCCGTCCTTGAAGATAGTTTGAAGTGTAAGTGGTTGAAATAAATGTAGGAAAAACCATTTCCACTGATTCAGCAGCATCAGATGGATGACACAGGATATCAACCTGGAGTCTGAGCTCATGATTTATTTATAAACTGAGGCTCTATTTGGTTTTCTCTCTTTCTGCTTGGGTTTATAGAGGTTTCCTCACTCTGTCAGCTCGTCCAGCATCTTCTGCTTGTCTTTGATCTCATCCCTCAGGCGGCTGAGCTGCTTCTGATGAGCCTCCCTGTGGCTCTCCAGCTGCTCCTCCAGGGTTTTCTGGAGCTGGACACAAAAATATACATCAGAGACACAAAAGCCATCTAAACATCTGAATTTCAGGTAACCTTCAGCTGTTTGCCTCACCGTCACGTCCTCTTCTCCATCCAATCTGTTGAGGTCCTCCTTTGAAACCTCATGCCGTTTTTCTAAAGAGAAATTATTTATTTATTCTCACCTATTGCCGCCACAAACTTCATCTGGTTTCATGTAATAAACCAACAAAAAGGACTGCTTTACTCTGATACCCCTAAATACAACCCGGTGCAGCCAACTGCCTTTCAGAAGTGAACTAAAGGTAGGTCTAAGAAATTTACATACATGCTAAAAAAACCAAGACATGGACCACAGTTCAGACCTAAATCCAATTATGAGTCTAAAGGAAGACTCTCCATGCAATCTTGCAAAGCTAGTGGAGACTTTTGTGATAAAGTTTAACAGGTATGAATACTTTTGTAAGATTGCATGGTGTGATGTACCGACCCTGAGCCTGCAGTTTAGCGAGCTCTTCGGTCAAAGCGTCTTGACTCTCCTCCAGCTGCCTCTTCTTCTGCTCCATGTTCTGCATGTAGTCGGTCAGAGACTTGATCTTGGCCTGGTGCTGCAGGGACAAAGGAAACAAGTAAAAAAAGCAAGAGAAAAACCGGAGAACTGTTAATGAAGAGAGTTGAAGACTTCAGCGCACTGCAGTGGGTCATGTTTACCTGTGAGATGAGCAGCTGACAGGACGCCAGCTCTTTCTCATTGGCTTGGATCTTGCGGTGGGCGTCGGCCTGGGTGCTCTCCAGCTGTTTGCTGCGGTTTACCAGAGACTTGACCTCGGACTTCATCTTGCTGATGTAGAGCCGAGCGACGGTGAACTCCTCCTCCAACGCTGAGCCGTTCCCCTTCGCCTCTGCAGACTAAACGAGAGGGTATACTGGTCAGACTGGTAAATCCTTTGGAGTAATAGCAGGATTTTTGAAATTGCACTGCATGGGCCTCACCGAGGTCACCTTGATGTCGCCGGTGCCGATTATGGCACCGATGTCACTGAGGTCTCTCACCAGCAGGTTGAGGACCTCGGTGGCTCTCTTTCTCTGCAGACCGTTCAGTTCCTCCAGTTGATTCAGTTCCCGCTGCACCATCGACAGCAGAGTCTGTCGACACAAACGGACCAAAGCATTTCTCTACTAATTCCAAAATTCTATCAGATTCGAGGATCTGGACTCACTGTTTTCTGCTGCAGCTCCTCGGTCAGCTGCTGGTTGGCCTGCTCCCGCTCCTCCACCTCCTGGCTCTTCTGGTCGTAGTTGACGGCCAGCTCCTCCAGGGCCTGGAGCACCTCCTTCACCTCCTCCTTGGCCAGCTCATTCTCCGTCTGCAGCCGGCACAGCTCCTCCTGGATCTTGTCATAATCCCGTCTCGTAGACGCCAACAGCTGCCAGGGAAAAACACGGAAGAACAATAAGTAGAAATTAACTTTTATTTCATCTATACAAGCAAACATCAAACCCACCTCCTCCTGATCCAACATCTGCTCTTTCAGTTTCTCAGCAAGTTGACTGTGTTGGTTGATTTCATCATCCTGCAGAAACAGAAGGGTAAATATTATTCAGTTAATGCGTTAAGTTTAGCCCAATTCAGTTCAGTTCAGTTTAGTTCAGTTCAAAGTTTAGTAAATTTAGGTTCCATTAATTTCAGCTGAACTGAATCCAACTAAACCAGTTCAATTCGATTCCAGATAAAATAAAATTTAGGTTAATACAGTTAATTTCTATTTATTTCTGTTCACTTCATTAAATATAGTTTAATCCATCCATCCATACCTTGTCATCAAGCTGTTTGTACAGGTTCCTGATGTCCTCGTCTTCAGTTCTCCTGTCTTCGCCGAAGACGCCTCCTCCCCCTGGCTGCAGATTGTCGATAATGGGTGTGTTGTCGTACTGCTCGATGTTCTTCTGATCTTTGGAGCTCAGCCGCTCCTCCTCAGGAACGTCCTCCCCTGTAAATAAGCCCCCGTTAGAGTTCTTCCTCATGAAATCCCTGTAATAATAAATAATGATTGTTCAAAGTGTCCTGAATCAGTAGTTCTCCAGTTCTTCTTCTCAATTTGGCAACTTTTTCTCTTATTTTTTGTCTTATAAGCAGAAAACCTGCCGTGTATCAGTTAAGTTAACTGAGGAATTAAAGGGAAAAACTTGCTATGAAGTTCTAAGATTGTTGTTGAAAAACATACATTAAAAAGAGTTGCACTGAAAAAAATACATGAACATTAATAGGATAAAAATATTTATATCTGTTCAGTAATAATAATTATTATTATCATCATTAAATTGTACATGAATAAATAAACAAATAATAAATAAATATTAAACACTGATAAATAGGATAAGAATAATAATGAAAATATAACTGAATGAACCGCTGAGTGGATGAACAACTAAATAAATATTATTCAACTTCAACAAGAAGAGAAATAAAAAAAAACATGAATTTGCAAATGAGTAAATAAACAGAGAAGACTAGAAGGATATGTGCTGACAGCATCATTTAATAATTTAATTTCTTGCTGAATGCTGTTCTATGCTGACGTTCTTCTATCAAATTGATTTTAAAAACTAAAACAAATAAAAAAACTACAAATACAAAAAGTTGCACAGAATAAAGTACCGACATTAAAAGATACATAAAAAAATAGAAGCCTCGTTGATATAGAATATTTACTGAAAATGAGGAAACACATCTTAAAATCAAAAATATAAAATATACAGCTGAGACCTTCAAAATAAAACAGGAAGTGAAGCAAAATAAACAGATATAACAGATGATAATTAACAGAACATGAAATAAATTTAAAAAGTCTAAAGATGTAATGTTTGTGGGCTTCAGTACTGCAGGGAGCGAAGCGATGAAGAGCAAAGAGCCTCACTGCATCAGCCTAATGTGTGTGTGTGTGTGTGTGTGTGTGTGTTCTGCTTTTAAATACTTGGAGGCTTAAGAGGGCAAGTTGATTTAATGCTTGGCAGTGAGAGATTTTCCATCACCAACCAGGGAATGCAGCAAAAGTTAAAGCACAAAAGCTATAGAGGAGGTAGTGGGGGTGGAGGAGGAGTCTTAGTGGTTACCATGCAACAGAGGATGAAGAAGAGTGAGGATGGAGGTCATAGTGCAGACTCAGCAGAGAGGAACGTAGTCGTTTCCTCTTACCGTTCCTCCAGCGGCTCAGTTCAGCCTCCAGCCTCTGGACGATGTTCTTCAGGCTCTTGTTCTTCTCCTTCTCCTTCTCGTACTTCTTCTTCCACTCCTCAGCTGTCAGCTCCAGGTTCACAGACACTGTGTTCTTGATGGTCTTCGCTCTGAACCCAAACATGTTTAGCAACCATTAGTCCAAGACACACATTTAAAATATATAGATAGACATGTTGAACAAAGCTGCTTAACATCAGAAATCTCCACCAAAGATAACAGATACAGCCTCTAAATATTTCTTCTTTATTAAATTTGCAGCAATTCAATATCTTCTGCAAGGAGTTGCTTCCCTCTATATCTCAGGTAGAACTCATCATGTCTTCCTGCTATCACTGCTGATACATGTTAGGTTTCATGTATTATGAGCAGAGAAGAAGCTCAAACCACTGATGTGCGTTGGTTTAAAATCCTCAGGAGTCAGAGAAGATAAGAAGCACAGCAAGAAACTCTGGACCATCTGCTTGGTGTTTGCAGAACTGATGTCAGCCAACCTTAACATGCAAACAGATCTTTATTTACTGGCATGAACTGTCAAGCATGGCGGTGGTAGTATTACACTGTGGGGCTATTACCAGTTTGTTGCACAAAGTGCTGAAGTTAGCTTGCTTTTATCTATACCAAAAACAGTCTGGATGTGTGTTTGCCATCATTAAGAATAGCCAACCGCGTCTAAGTTTCAACCGTCTGATCTGTTCGACCCTTTCAGATGAAGGGAAACGGGTCAGGACGATCAGAAACAACCAAACACTTGTTCCACTCTAAACTAGGAAGCCAGTTCTACGTCACCATGCGCTGAAAAGAAAATAAACCAACAGCTAACGGATGACATAGTTTGGTGTTCCAACAGGACAATGATCCCAAACACACATCCAGGCTGGTTTTGGGATGGATAACTTAGTTCTAACCCAGGTCTATACCAGGATACCAACAAATTTAGCTGAACTCTACTAATTCTGTTCAAACATCCATCCAGAAGCTTGTTGGTGGCAATAAAAAGTGTGCAGCAGTCAGGCATAAAAACATTCAACCAAACATCAGTGAGGGTGTACATATATACTGGAGCTTATGTATACGAGAATATAAGAGGTCATAAGAGAAAATCCACCATAAATTCAAGCATGTGCTCCCAGTTGCTGTTTTTAAAAACCATTAGAGTTGTAACGGTTCCACCCTGGAAAACCCAACTGCTTTAGGGGTACTTTCTCTAGTTGAATTGTCTGAAAACACTAAAGAAGATCCGGAGAGGAAATGAGGCGTACCTCTGTCCAAACATGAGCGTGGACTTGGTCTCGGCCTCGTTGTAGACAGATGGCGAGCAGCAGATGATGATTGTGGTGCGACAGTTTCCTCCCAGAGAGTCCTGCAGGATCCGGGTCATCTTGCTGTCTCTGTACGGCACGTGGCTTTTCTGAGGAAATCAGCAAACCAGGATCTGATCAACAATCACAGATACAGTAGATGCAGTGATTCCAGGAGATACTCATGGATACCAAAGAACCAACTCACGGTTCCCTCAGCCAGGGCAGAGATGACGTTCCCCAGCGCTGAGAGAGATTTGTTGATGTTTTTCGCCTCGTCCAACACCGCCCCCTCAGCTCCGGTCTTGCTGACCTGCTCAAACAGCCCACCTCACAGATTTTATAAATCACACAGCTCAGCAGATTAATGTGACCTCATTAATGTCAGACTGACCTTCTCACTGCCGGCCAGATCGACCAGGTACAGCTTCCCCGACAGTTTCTTCTCCGTTTCAACGTTTTCCTGCTTGATGTTGATCAGGAAGATGCTGTGGCTGCGGGAGCTGTGCTCATTCATGTCTGGAACAGAGAACAGAAATTACTGATCTTCTGCTAACCCAAGGTTGGATCCCCAGGGTAACCAGTCAAGAAGGCAAACCCAGACATCTCTCCAGCTCAGGTGTTCCCAGACCAGAAGAGAATTTTGTCTCTCATCAGCCAACATGGTTAGTTCTGAGCCAGTCTGAGGCAGAAGTCCCGTTTCCCAACGTCTCTAGCAGCTTTCTGCATGCAGGTGCATGTTCTGTTATGTAAATATACTAATAAAGGCATCACAGCCTATTTTCTACCTTCCCGTTATTGGTTTTTGAACAAGATTTGTGCTGTTTTTGTGGAAATCTGCTTGCAAATTTCACTATTAAATTTGTTGTGGAAAACATTAATTTTTAAAAGAAAACAGTAAACACTGTCAAATAAAAAAGAAGCCCTTTTGGTTTTGTTTATCTTGGTGTTACTGACCCCTAACGGCCAAAAGAATGTAGTTCAGTGTTCATTTTTTCCATTTTATTAATTTTGGGGAACATTTCTGGGTTCATTTGGAGAGATTATAAATGAAAGTGTTATTTGTCAGCTATATATTTACCAATGTATGCAACAATTAAAAAGCTCAAAAACCTGAAAATGAAAGATTATGGTTGCAGAACCACAAGCTGGGTTAAAAAAAGGTCTGAACCAGTTAACAGCAGCAGCAATAAGATATGTTTTATTATGACATTTAGTGACAGATATCTGTGTTTGCATGTTTCTGCGCATGTCATGTTGTTGTAAAAAGTATGATAGCATAAAGGTGATAAACCTTTATTTTACAAGATAAATATTTGTACGTACTCGTCACTGCCACGTGCCGATTGGCCTTCCCCTCGTCGATGACGTCCATCACCTCCTCAGGACTGGACACGAAGCGCTCAGTGCAGCCCTGAAACAGAGCGTGGAGGTAATCATAACTGAAATCACATCATTTAAAAACAAAAATAGCTGCTGCTGGATAAGAATTACTGTTTTTAAATTACATTACATTTTACATTTTTACATACAAATAGATTCCATAACTTAGAAACCCTTTTTGTGCTAAAAACCAGGATTTCTAAACACCAGCTGGTGATATGAAAAGACATGACAGTGTTTAGAAAGTGAGTCTGAAGCTGTAGTTATAAATGCAGCTAAAAGCAGAAATTATGAGGACTGACCTTCACTTACCTAATTTTTCCCCTAATCAAGCAAAGACTTTGTGCTGAAATGTAACTGGCGTTCTGGTGCTAACTTCAGTGGTGAATTTCTAGACAAACACTGGAACCGGTGTTTGGGAAAAACTAACTGAGCAAACCTTGTTTGTCACATAGAAATGTTATATTTTAGAAAACAACGATGTTATTTACAATGAGGTTCAAGTTTAACTTGCTTTAAAAAGATTACTGTTTCAGCTCGACTTTGAATTCTTGCTCAAAGAGCCTCAATTTGCAAATAGAGCTGCAGGTCCAATCCACCATTTTTTATTACAGAACTCAGTGTTTGTTGAGAAAAGAAAGAATATCTAAGCAGAAAGCTCCACTGATAGAAATCTGCACCACAACTAATCCAAATTCAAGCTCATCTTTACTTCATCTTACTGACCTTCACATACGGGACCCTGTTCTTGTCTTCATGCACAGCAAGGTTTGTCTTCGACACTTCAAACAGAACAAAGGTCGCAGAATTCAGGTAGCGCTCGATTTAACAAATACCTTTAATAAAATGTGATTTCTTAAAGGTAAATAAGTGGAAACAGGTGGACTTCCCCCAACAAGACTCACCATCCAGCAGGTCTCTGATCTTGTCCAAGTAGATTTCAAAATAAGAAACCTGCAGAGAGAACACTCCAATTAAGTCTTATTACTTTTGTGTGTAAAACACAAGAAACCCAAAATCAAAATTTAAACATGTGGATGAAATATACTGAAAACTAAAAAAAGGATTATTTTGTCAACCAAACCTACAAGTATATCTCAAAAAATTATAATGCTGTGAAAAAGTTCAAACTTTTTTGTCACTCTCTTCAGAAAGTGAAACTGATATAGATTCGTCACACATAGAGTGACATATTTGAAACCTTTAATTCTTGTAATTTGTATGATTATGGCTTACAGAAAATAAACACCAAAATTCAGTGTCTCAGAAAATCTGAAAATTGTGAAAAAGTTAAAAATTGGAAACTCCTGTGACAGCACCCTAATCAGCTAATTCTCCAAAACTCCAAACATCTTCAAAGGTTTTCCTGACAGCCTCCCACAAGGAGGATAAGCCACACAGCTCTGTAGCTCCAAGCGTATTCATGGAAAGTTGAGTGTAAGGAAAAAGTGTGGTAGGAAAAGGTGCACCAGCAACGGGGCCACTCCTAAACCAGAGACTTTTTCACGATATTCTGTAAATCAGTCACCAGGTGATTTTTAGCCTAACTATAAAAACTTTTTTAAAAATAATTTTTTCACTGTTATTTTAATTGTTTGATGACAGAAAACTTCTACTGAAGCAGTTTTTTAAAAAGCAATGAAACCACCAAATTCATAATTATCCCACACACTCATTCATTTTCAAATTGAGAACAGATCATGCAATGTGAGGATTTGGTTTTTATTTTAAACTATTTTTGAATTTTGTTTATGGTGAAAATATACCATAAATCAGAGGGATCCACTACACCCTCCACACTGTAAAAAGTTAAAACCCCACTAGCGTTAATTAGTGATTTTAGGAGAGACAACACAAATTTATTTTAAGCCTATTTACGAAGGATTTTTCTTGTGAAGGTGGATGACATGAAGCGCTCTTTACCTTGATGTGAAACTCCAGGTTCTCGTCCATGGAGTAGATGTGGTCGAAGATGTCCTGGGCGATGCGAGGGATGATTCCCATCAGCTGCGGGTCGTGCAGTTTGCCCTGAACATGACAGCAGAAGTTTTACAGCTGAACTTTGTAAGAATTTAAGGACAAACATCTGGTGAAAAAATTGGAATTGCAACTTAGGAGAAACAAAGTTTCACGGATCAGATGAGGGAATTAAAATCTGGCTTTAGGCCTCTTTCTTCGATGATTAAATGACTCTGTCCGATGTCATTTACACCCATGAGAGGAAACAGCCTGAAAATCATCAACGCAGTGTTTGACCTCAGTGTCTTGTCCAGAGGCTTGCCTGGCTTTAGATTGCTTTGGATCTAGCTCTCCATAATTCTGTTATACAATCCTCTAATCCACACACAGCGGGTCAAAGTTCACAATAAAACTCTCCTCCAATCTTTGCACACAGATCTACATCAAGATTGATGGATTCATTGATTGAGCGACTGTCCAAGAGCGACCCCTCACCTCCATGGTGTGGGTCTTTCCAGAAGACGTCTGCCCATAAGCGAAGATTGTCCCGTTGTATCCACCCAGCACATCTAGAACCACAGAGACACAAGATATGTGGAAAACAGTACATTCATTGTCCAAAAACGTGATCTGGTTATAATTTCTTTTTGTACTTGGTTATACATTATCAGTGTCTAAATGGATGCATCATATATAAATTTCATACTGTTTGTAATGAAATACAAAAACAAAGCAATCCTATCTCAAGGCTAAGACATCATTAAGTTCAGCCATCTCACCTTTTACTATCTGTTTGGCACACTCCTCGTAAACCTGCTCTTGTGTCGTGTTTGGCGGCAGCACACGGTCGAACACGTATGGTTTCCCCTGTTGCAAGACAAAATAGATCGAGAACAACAGATGAGAGGTTCTAAATACGGCTTGTTCTGAGATTTTTCCTGCAGTGATTTAAATTTTGACTATAGAAGGGCCATTATGGGACCAACAGGGTCCTCAAACCAGCTACTTTAATGGTTATATAATGAACTTCTAGACAATGTCATCTTAGAACATTGTATAAAAGCATCTTTTAATCCTTATTCATCATCAGCAAAGAATAAAAACACCTGAAAAAGATAATCTACTGCATGATTGTTGGAAAAAAGGGGAATTAATGATTACATGTCGAGTTTAGATCATAAAAACATAGAAAAAACAGATTTTCAATTAACTTTCTGATGAGACTATCCATCACTCCTCCATATCCAATCCAACCCCTGACTCTTCGTCTCAGGGGTAAACTCCTCATTTGTGCAAACAGCTGCTCTCAGCATTTAAAGGCATCTGCAGCAACACTCTTACTGTCTCAGAGCCTGAACCCCCTGACACAAACTGTATCTGTATGCTGCTGCTCTCCTGATTGATGACAGGAAGCAGAATCATGCAACAGAACAATTGATGTAGGGTCGGTCCGGGTCCGGGTCCTCATGTCTGACTGGCTGTAGCAAATCAGTTTTAAAACCAGGGCATAATGATGCCCAGATAATCCAAACCCTCCTCAAACTCAAAATAAAGAGAATAAAACAATCTTCTGTGTATGCAGTAATAATCTGCTGTCAATAAATGTTAGAGTAAATGCTGACACAATCTGGATTAATTATAATTACATAGAAACTTTCCAGACTTTATTAGCAAATACATCAAACTGTTGATCCTTTTTCATAACTTATGTAATTTGTCTTCAACATGCTAGATATTCATTTCCAGACCAAATCCTGACTGATAGTGAACCATTCTCACCGTACTTGCTCTTAGATAAACCCACAGGTTCTCAGTGAGGCTAAGATCAGGTGAGTTTCCCGACTATAGGTCCAAAATTTCAATGTTCTGATCTATGACCCACTTAGTTACAATCAGAGGAGAGATTCAGCAGGGAAAATAACAGCACCGGTCTTCTGCTGTCCATGTTCAGCCTTTTGTCCAAGACAGAAATGACTTATTTGCTACCTTTCTTGTTACAAGGCTGTTTTGAAGAAGACCCACCTGCTGAGTAAGCTCTGCACTGGTGGTATCAAATCTCTTTAGCAAACTTCTCAGTAGGAGATGTTTCCAGCAACCATCTGGGGAGAGATACCAGCAAACTAAGCTGCTGGTTAGGACCCCAGGCC
The DNA here is from genome assembly GCA_036173005.1 of Crenichthys baileyi. Classification (NCBI taxonomy): domain Eukaryota; kingdom Metazoa; phylum Chordata; class Actinopteri; order Cyprinodontiformes; family Goodeidae; genus Crenichthys; species Crenichthys baileyi. The sequence continues at coordinate 402,264 of JAHHUM010000643.1, forward strand.
AGATTTAATACCTCCTGTTTATAGATATTTTCAAAAATAATTAACCTTTTTCATTTAGATTTAAAGGTTTAAGTGGGATTCATAAGGAACTGAAAAATAGTTTTACAGTGAGGAGACATAACTGTTTGATGCTGTTTTTCTACGTTTTGTTGCTTACAAACAAAAGCAATCTCTAAGTTTTATGGTACTTTCTCTTTAATGCAAGAGACAGAATATTAATAGAAAACACGGCATGAAAGTTAACAACAGCTTCATCTCATCATTCACAGATACTCAAGGAGGTAACACGGGTCCACAGAATCAGTTTCTTCCATTCCAACATCTCTAACACCATAGAAAGACCAAAGAGCTGTTAAAGAACATCAGGGAGGAGATGGTCGATCTACACAAGGCTGGAATGATCTCCAAGAACTTCATCGGTGAGAAAGCGGCAGATGTTAGAGAGAATATTGGAAATTTGATGAGATATGGACCATCGGTTGCCTTCAGTCGGGGGATCTAGACAAGGGGTGGGAATGATCATGGAAAAGTTGTGAGATGAGGCCAAAGCGACATGGGAGGACTCAAGTAATAACTCATGATTTTAAAAGCAGACCCCCACTGGTAATGCACAAACCTTTAATGGACTGAAACGTGCATTCTTCTTCTATAGAGGCACATATACAGGTCCATCCTAGGCTCCCCAGTTAACATCTAATGGTTCAAAGGTTTGGAAGAAGGTGGAGTGATGGAGAAAAAAGAAACACGGACTGACCTGAAAGACACCATCTCCACTGTCAAGCACAGCAGTGGCAACATTATGATTTGGGGCTACTTTTCTGCTACTTGGACTGGCTGCCTTCATCGCATTGAGGGGCCATGATTTATCATGAAATCTAAGACGAGGACACCACAGAAGGGTCATGGATGAGTGTCCCAGCATGCACTACTAATACAACCATGCCCTGGTCAGTCTGCAGACCTGCTGTGCTTATTTACAAAGGATCATTAAATAACCAAGATTTACATTAAGGCGCAAAAAAAAAAAAAAATCTAACTCTAACAAAGACCTGAATAGCTCTGTCTTGACTGCCAAGACAGAACTCGGTCTCCACAATTACCTAATAAATATAAACTGACTTTTTAGTGCTGTTATGATGGAATATGTCCCCCAAATAAAGTCTCACTTTGGGCCCCAGACAATCTAGGGCCACCTCTGGTGTCATTCCTTTTCATTTCTCTGTTTTAAGCAAACTTAATTGAAGGTATTTGCTCATCAGTAGCGAACTTTGACCTTCTTTTAAATCATTTTTGGACTTTTGACCATGAGGTTTTAGGACCCTTGGTATAAAGGTAAACTTTTAACGCTCTCTGAAATGAATTAAAATGCACCGGATCACTCTGAAGCTGCAAAGTAGAGTAAATAAATAAAATGTATTTAGTCACCAGTACTTGTATCAAATCTGTAGGAGAGCTTTTGTTTTGCCTTTCAGCATAGCTGCTGCAGATTTCTCTTCATGAAACGAAAAATTTTGCACGTTTTATTATTCAAATATTTCCAAAGCTCTGCAAAAGCCACTCAATTTTCCTATTTGTGCATCACTCCTTTAAACGCTGCCAGCTTCACTGCGCACTTTTCTTCCTGCATCAGCACAACGATGAGTCACACTTACAGTTATCACCACGGTGTCGTCCTCCTTAAACTTGGGGATGTACTTGTCTCCTCTGGTGATTTCGGCCTCATTCAGGGGCCTGAAGCGGCACATCACTTTCACCCCGCACTCTGCTGCATCCATCATGGCTGCTGCTGCAGCTACTTGCGTCCCCGTCCAAAAATTACAAAACAGGGAAAGATTCAGGGGCCCAGAGGGAAGTCAGAATAAATGAAATAAATGAAAAGGTTTGAATCATCAGAGTCAATAGAAGGAACATTAACGCCGCATTTTCTGGTTTCCATGAAGTTTCCAGCTTCATCTAAGCTAAGCATCACCGAGTTTCCCTATCTGCGCCATGGCCAGGCGGGACGAGCCGCAGCGTTGCGTCCCGATGCGGAGCTCACAGTTCGGTGTCCGGGCCCCTCCTGCTCCTCTGCAGCCGAGCGGGTTCCCAGCAGGAGGAGGAGGAGGAATCAGGAGGAGCAGCAGGAGGGTGGGAGTCAGGGGAGGCTAGGCCAGGACAGCCGCATCGTCCTGGATCGCTGAGGAGAACGATGCGCGCTCCCGTGCGGTGCCGCGGCGCGCATGTCTGGCCCTCATCAGCACCACGGCGGTGACGCGCACACGCAAACCGGCCCTTCTGTCCATGTTGCATCCGTTCATCTAGCTTTAACCCTCTAGCACCGCATTTCATCCAGTTACAACACGTCTTCTGGTAAAATTAAGATTTTACTCCGATTATATGAAGCTTTTTTTACCAGCATTTAACGCCATTTGTGTGCATAAACTTGAATTTATCGTCAAGTTTCTCACACAGGGTCAAATATGTACATACACCCCTACGGGTATTTGGTTAGATACTTTGGTTTGCTGCCACAGCTTCAAAGCATGGTCCATGAGGTTTTAGTGCTGTTGAGATGTAAGCGTTGGGAAGGCCATTCCAGACGCGTAATAACGGCCAGTTTGATCCATCCTAAAACCAGCTCTAATGTGTGTTTTGGATTATTACCCTGTAATATGACTCAAATGGGCCATTTATGCAAAGCAGCAATAAAGCTGACAGCTGAACAGGCCCACAGTATGATGCTGCCACTATCGTACATACAGGAGACATTTGGCTTCTTCATGTGGGCGGCTGCAAATGTCAGTCCTTCCTGATCAGCACCATGAAAAGACCCTGGCAGTGAATAACTGGCTTGTCTGTGGACAGTGACAGTGCTGCTCCAGCGGTTTCCAGTTCATTCAGGATACGATTTGGTGGTTTTTGAGTTACTGGACTGTCCTTTTAAAAATGCAAAACCTAATTTTATAAATGTTTTAATTAACCTTATAAAACAGATACTTGTACACCCTCACTGATTTGTATTTATAGGAGTATTAGATCACGATGTCGAGTGTGGACAAAGTTTATAACAAGGTTCTTTTTATAGGGTAAAATTTCTGACATTTTAATGATGCAATACAAATGCATTTCAAATAGGCTTAAATAAAAACGAGAGAATTTCTTACTGCATATTATCCTCAATGTCAAAGAAATGTCTCCGACTTTAAATCCATCCAACTAGTTTAACTCGAGTAGAGATCAGTAGTCCCATAAGGTGTGCTTTTATTGCCCACTAGAGGGCAGTGTCAAACAAAAGAAAACCCATTAAACTCCAGATTAGTCATTATAACCTTAAAATATTTGTCCAGGAGCTGTAAAAAACTCAAATTTGGAAAACAATATAATAAAATCCACAATATTCAAGTAAGAGTGAACATGTTTTTAATATCTTAAACATCTGTGCAACATTATTCAAAATGTTACATCACTGCATGACCTGTAATGTTTCACAATATTTACAAAAAAATGCTGCTTACATCAAACCATTAAAAAAAAAGTCCAAACAATGTGAAAATAATGAACTCTGACGCACTATTCCTAACCCACATTAATGCAGAAAGGAAAGAAATAAACAAGAGCAACCAAGTGCACACCGTACTTCACGCAGGTCTATTCTTTTTGTAAAGTATATATTAGTGAGAAAATATATACTTAATTACAAGCCGAAGAGAAAGCAAATACTGACAGAATAAAGGAAAATAAAAGAAAATGACACTCACACCTCAACACAGAACCACAGGCGAGAAATGCTTCCACCGTTTGACCATGAAGAACATGAATGGGTTCCTGCTCATCATTGCACAAAAAAAACAAAACAAAGAAAATAGGGGCAGAAGAGCAGAATGAACTTTACCGAAAGAGCTCATGTATTCAAAAGAGGGCAGATTTCCTTGTAGTTTAGGGTAAAAAAAACACATGGAAAAGCTTTGAATGATGCAACCAGAAAGTAGTGAGTGAGCACACGTAAAATAAAATACAGTACAAACTGATATAAAGGTTCTTCAAACAAAGAAAATGGTTGCAAAAGTTAGTGTAAGTCGACTTGGAGGTCTGGACCAGAGCCTTTCTCCACATCTAAATGGGTTGTAGTATTTATTATCTGGAAAAAGGTGAGATATTTTGTAGTGTATTATTTAACTTGAAGGTTACCAAGTTTTAATAAATTGGTTCTTACAAAGAATCTCAAAACAACAGAAATGTATTTAGGTTTTATTGGGAATTCCTAACGGGGGGTTATTCCGATCAACCAGTTGCAGTGCTAAAACAATGCTTGTTCTTGATTTTGGTTTGTCCTGTTTCCACCGACAAAAGCACCATAATAAACAGCCACATCTCAAGACCAGCGTGTTGGTTGTCTAAAAGAAAGGAATTTTATCAGGAGCTATAGGCGGGCTCATGGAGGCAAACAACCGATCAGAGAGCGACGTTTAAATCTCCCAATTAAGTCTTGAATTTATAACAGAGTTTATAAACAAGGTGGGATCTTTTAATGCTACCAGCTGGTATCTGTAAACCCTGCATGTAACTCCTGTTTACCAAGCAGTTTTTAAACATTGAAAGTTCTGTTAAAATAACCAGCTAGTCCGTATAAACCCTGCTTAAAAGCGTGTTTGCATTCTGTTTATAAACACTGTCAGTTCTAACCAGCTGGCGTTTATAAATCTTGTTTAAACAGTGTGCACACTTCCTATTTTCAAAAGGTCTTTCAGTAGCACCAGCTATTTATAAATCCTAATTGAAACAGTATGTGTAACTCCTGCTTGCAGAGTTCTTTAGAAACAGATTCAGATTTTTAAATCTCCCCAGCTAGTGTTTATAAATCCTGTTTGAAACTGGGCATTTAACTCCTGTTTGTAGCAATGTTTGTAAATACTGTCAATTGTTTTAAAACCACCAGCAGGTATTAAAAAGTCCTGCTCTTAACACTGCGTTTAACTACTATTTGGCAGTGTTCTTTATAAACTGCGTACCCTACTGGTACTTTGCTGTGTTTCTTAAGAACCAGTTTAAGATCTTGTTTAACACCGGAACTGCTTTGGTCGGAGGAAACATCTCAAGTTGAAACAGGTGTGCTGTGTCTGTAAAACTATGGAGTAGAGAGAAGTCTGAAGAAAGCGGATTAAAGGCAAACAAAGCAAGAGAAGTGAAGATTGCTGAAGATGCTGTTGATCCATCGCTTGGTTTATTGCACTTGATCATTCAATAGCGATTTCAGGTTATTGATTTGGAGGAGCAGCAGTTTGATGCAGAGTTTCCGATACTGTCAGTACTGTAGTGTTAAAACTGCATTTAATACCTCCACGTCTGCCATTTTTAAAGGTTAATATTCATAAATAACATGGTCTTTACACCAAAACACCCCATGACACAATGTGTAACAAAATGAGAAATCGGAGCGCCAAACTTCTTAAATAACGGGATACATGATCATTGTTCACCTGTTAAAAAACAAACATAACAGAAAAAAAACATACATATACACATATAAGGCTTTAGTTCTCAACTCTTGGTAGTATTATTGCCATCTAGCATATTTGTAAAGCTTAAAATAAATATGGAGTACTGTACATAAATAATTTACATCAACAAGCAACAAAAAACACAAACAAAAAGGCCTCTAAAGAAGAAAAATGCTTTCGTCAAGTTAGTGTTTCCTTTCCATGATCTAAACTCTGAGGTTGGTTAGCCCACCTAAAGCTATAGTTGTGGTAAAAGTAACTAAAATACTGTACAGACAAGCATGAGAACAATCGAAATCAATGATGATGGCGGAAATTGTGAAGGAAAAATCCACCCAAATGTGGTTTATCTTTGTGAACTAAACATTTGGGTTAAATTTAAGGGTTTTGGAGCCTCAAATTCAAACCGCAGGGTTTTACTTTAGCATCACTTTGCATTGGAGATGTGAAAAATCTGTCTGGACAATTTCCACGCTCCACTGCCCATGAAAATGGACAAAAGAGAGGAAGTCATGATTCTTTTTTAGAAGCTAATGAACCTCACTGTGTATCAGAAACGCCGATTTAAGGTGGATAATTCCTTCCTAAAAGCGCCTCATCGGATTCGTAAACATGATGGTTTTCCTGTCTCGGCTGAAGCTGGTGGAGAAAAATAAACATGGAACACTTTCTGCTGGTAAAGTTCATTCTGTTTAGTTTCGAAATGAACACTCGGCCGGCCTGAAGCCCGATCCTGGACTGAAGAAAAGAAGGGAAACAGCACGACCTACAGTTGGTCATATAAAAGCTTTAGGCTGTCATCTTATTTGTCCTATGCATGCGGCCCGAAGCAGCCGCACGTCTCAATAGAAACCAAGACATTGGTACACTTCTACTGCTTTGTTTTTGTACAATAAAAGATAAAATGTGCATTAGGTACGCTTGTACATGACATTGTACAATATATACATACAATTCTTAATAGCAGGAAATTTCAGGATTATCTATATACATATTGAAAATGTATCAGAAATATTTGGACTGTCTATTTTTCTTAAATATGTAAGGTAACGCTTGTAGCTTTTTTTTGTTTATTTTACCATCTTATACTAGAAAAAAATAGTTAATTCAGTGAACTGTAGACAAATTGCAACTGTTTTTAATGTTTGTTTTTGTGTTTTTCTTATTTTTATTTTCTCTACAGTTAAAACTGTATCGGTGATTGGAGTTTCCAGCACCTTCTGTGGTCAGTCACAAAGTCAAGTTGATATCATGGAACAAGGTTTGTACCACTGAAAGTCCGTGTAGCACCTGTTGAAGAGCTCAGATCGCCTCGTCGAGGCCAAACGGAGCGAAGCCTCCGGCCGCTCTGAGGACGTTCTTGGGCCTGACACATTCAATGTTATCTGGATATTTTCCTCCTCTTGGGTTTGGGGAGCATCAGCTGACGGTCCCTCGATGGGAGCTGGACACAAGGGGGAAATGTAATGAGCACAGCTGGATGCAGAGGCACAGTTTTAAACAATACACATTTCTTCTAGAGATTTAAACAGACTAACCAATCAGCTGCCATCATGTTTCTAATATTTTACATCGCTTTTTTAGAGCCACTCAGAGGTGGACTTCCTGGTGTGCTTTGGATGACTGTCCTGCTGCGTGATCCCTAGTTTTTTTTCTCCATTTGTCACTGATTCACTGGAGTCCCAAACCAAACTGATGGATTTCAGCGACTTTGCTTCCTTTCTGTTCTTGAATGTTTTTTAGAATGTCAAAGAGCCAGGCTGGTTCGGTTAGCTTGTTTAAAACTGGTTATTTTTGCCAGATATTAACATTTTTTTAATGATCTGAAACATGCAAGTATCACAGAAGACATCTTTGAGGGGCCAAACAAGCAGCTGATACTCACTGTGCCTGACATCTTATCGAGCTCACTCATGGCCTCGTGGAGAGCAGCTTGCAGGGGGTTATTCAGCTTCGGTCTGTAGGAAAACAGATAATTTTATCATTGCCGTATAAACAGCCATCAAAGGACAAACAAACGTAGGAACTTCTCAACATTAACATGTTTGTGAGCTTCTTACTTCAGGCCTCTCTTGGCGGCTCGGTCAAGTGCCTCCAGGTCGTGGGTTAGTGTTTTCAGTTTCTCTGGCTCGACCTGAAGGGAGACAAAGTCAAAGTTTGTTTACGTTTCACAGAGAGGTTCGCTACACTTGTCAGAACCACTGTGCCTATAAAGCATTTGGATTTCCTGTTCTGATGTGTTCAGTGACCAGGCTACATTCTGCTGGCAAAACAAACCAATAATGTATTTCTCTGCATTTTGTACTTTCAATAAGGCAACATGTTCACTGAAGGAGCTTGTATGGTACTGTGTATGCGTGGGAGTCAGAGATTTAATCGTCAAAAATCCAAACGAAGTTTTTTTTTTTACTGCGAATAAGTTCTCCTTGCATGGCAGCCATATTGGATTCTTAGGCTGGGTGGGGGAGAAACCTCTGACTCCTACACAGAACTCCCACTTCTAAGGAACTTTGTTCAGCTTTCCAACTTCAAACTTCAAGCAGCGTCAATGGATAATAATGTTTTTGTTTATTTAAGACGCAACTAACTAAAAAAGTCAAAATTCTTGTGGCACTGCTGTTTTTAAATGTTTTGCAAGATGGAGGTACTTGCTATAAAAAAGACAACCAGTGTCTTAGAGGAAGGTCGTGGGGCAGAAAGGAATTCATTGACGAGTGAAGAACAAAACAGAAACTACAGAACAAAAGTAAAATGGAGTTGGAGAAGAACATTTCATAGAAAATAAATAAAGTAGAAGATGTCACTTCACCACCAGAACCCTCAGTGTATCTAGCTGGGATTTTCAGCCCACTTTACTAAATTAAATCTAGTGCACCCAATTGTCTTCAGACACCTAATTAGCAATAATATAATCTCAGTATCGATCCAGCTGTTCTGTGAAAACCTCAGAGGGAGAACAAACAGCATCATGAAGACCAAAGAACGCAGCAGACAGGTCAGGACGAAAGCTGGACATGGAAAAACGATGGAGCAACTGAAGACCTACCAAGACATGGAGGTCCACCTGCCAGGAGAGCAATAATCAGAAAAGCGGCCAAGAGGTCCATGATATCTCTGGAGGAGCTGAGGAGATTCACCACTCAGGTGGGAGAATCTTTTAAAATGTGCCGGTCACAAACCTGGCCTTCATGGAGGAGTGGAAATAAGAAAGTCCTTTTACAAGGGAAGCCTAACAAGTCAAATATGCTGGTTGCCACAAGCCATCATGGAGACAGAAAAAACATGTGGAAGGTGCGAAAAAGTAACACCCCACATCACTCTGAACACACCCTGTCCATAGTGAAACATGGTGGAGGCAGTATTATGCTGTGGGGGTGGTGGACAGAGAAAATGGGAAGACTGACTCAACTAAATACAGGGCAATCCTGGAAGAAAAGTGTTTACAAGCTATTAAGACTGGGGTGAAGGTTTAACTGAATAAACATCCAGAAAAGGCTGCAATGGAGTTATTTAAATCAAAGCATATTTTGTTAGAATGGCCCAGTCAAAGTCTAAGAAAAGACTAGAAAACTGAGATTTACAAACCGTCTCCTTTTGACCTGAATGAGCTTGAGCTATTTTCGATAAATAATGAATTTCAGTCTCCAGATGTGGAAACTGTAAGTGACACCCCAGAAGGCTTCCAGCTGTAATTACAGTGAGAGGTCGCTCTACTAACTTCTGACTCAGGAGGTCTAAATAATTACAGACACGTGGACTAAAAGGTGTTCCTAAAATCAAACAGGAACAAGGCTGATTCCTGCACCAGTGTTGCCACAAAGGCCCATGCTGGCCCTAAGCTGCAACTGTGGATAAATATGAAGCTTTCATTAAAGGAAAACTTCCAGTATTTGATCTCAGCTCAGCTTTTAGTATATAACTATCTGCTGCAAATCCCCAAATCACACCTCAGAATAAAACTAGCTCAATGAGTCTTATTTAGTCCTGGTTGATAAAAAGGAGACAGGCGTTGCATCTCACCTTGGCTTGCTCTCGCAGCTGCATTGCAGCGCAGTGCACCTGTTCGTCCCCGGCCAGCTTGGCAGGCCAGGATGGGAAGCCCTTCAGCTGGCCCCAGACCAGCTCTCCCATATTGAAGGTCCTGGGGCGGTAGGGGAGTAGCTCTGACGAGGGAGAGTCGGGCTGCCGCAGGTCCTCCTCGCTGCTTAGGCTCTTTGTGTCTGAGGGACTGGGGGCCATGCCGTTGAAATGACCGTTGTAGTGACTGTAGTCTTTGGGTGTGGCCAGAGGCCCTTCCAGGCTGGTGGAAGAGCCAGGTGACTGGTCGTCCCCCGTCAGCTCCTGCCGCGGGGGGCCCAGTACTTCTCCGTAAGGTCTGGTGTTAAAGTGAGGGGTGGCGCCATTGATGTGAGCGCACCGTTCTACTGTTTGTTCCAGACGCTCTTTGTAGTTGGAGGTGGTCCGGTTGCAGTTGTTAAACCGGTCGAAAAATGTCTTATCGTGGGGCATGGGTAGGCTGTGGTCGTTGGACCCCTCTGCAGGGCAGGGTGGGGCAGGGGCCAGACTGGCTGGTCTCTCCATGAGAGGACTACTTCTTACTTGAGTAGAACACTCCAGAAACTCCTCTCCACCCCAGGTGTTGTTCTGCGTGTCAAAGCTTCCCCCGTGTGGCGTCTCTCCATCCCAGTTCCCTCTAGGGGTTCCACGACCAGGGGAGCGGAAGTAGTCATTGGTCTCTGGACCGTCCGGAGTGCTCTTCCCTGGATCCATGTTTTTCTGTCCACGTCCCGGCCTCACCTGCCTCTGTCTGACTTGCTGGGTTAACGTCTCAGTGTCCTGGTGCCCATGCAGGACTGCGCTGACTGCCTGGGGGAGGTTGACGGGCTCCCCCATGTTGGAAGTGAAGGCACTCATGGCACTGAGGGCAGGCACCGGACTGGCCTGCGTGGTCCCACTCACCGTGGTGGTGATGGTAACATGCATGCCCTTACTGGCGGCACCCACTACTGCTCTGTAAATGGCGTCCACCACCTCTGGCCCTCCACCGGGTCCCCTCTCAGAGCCAGGTGTACCTGCTGGAAGCCCCTCACTTTGGGGCTGTTGCTCGTCCCCAAATTGTGGGTGGGGCAACATTCCCTGCTGTGGAAACACAAATTATTAACATGAAGTCTTCTCCTTCGTAAGAAACTGCAAAAAACACATAGGACCAAAGTCTACCTGGTAGTTTGGATAGAGGCAGGCCATGGAGCCACCATTGCTGCCGTCTTTGTAGTGTGGGTTGTCAGAGAAGTGCTGCTGCCCCTGGTAAGCTGGGTGTGAGGATACTGCCTGTGGCATTATCTGGTGGACCTGCTGTTGGTACATCTGACCTCCACCAGCGTTGACATGTGGCTGCAGGGTGCCCATGCCACAGCCTGAAAAACCAGTTAAGGAATAGGATTTATTAACAGATCCAAATGCTGTAACTCAGGGAATAATTACCATGGCAAGAAAGGGTCAAGGATGCGAGCAGAAATTACAGCAATAATCTTGGGAATGCAAAAATAATGTAATTTATGACAGAATTTCTTTGAAACACTTCAATTCATCAAGGTTTGTTTATGCATCGCTCTCATGGGGTCCCAACAAAGTGTTTCAGTCAGGTTGAAATAAGCTATTATACAGATGGCCTCACACTTGACTCTAGCATATTTTTGGTATACAAGAGTTCATTGTTGACTCTGCGAAACAAACCAAAATCATCACACTTCCACCACCAAGCTTGACATGAGGATGAGTATGAGGAATTTGCATCAATATGGTGCATTTGATTTTCTCAAAACATGGCAATGTGCATTTTGGTCCAACATCTTTACTTTGTTCTTATCTGTCCACAGAACATTGTTCAAGAAGTCATATGGTTTATTCAGCTGTAACAAAAACCATGCAGCTGTTTTCCTTTTTTGAAGAAGAGGGTTAGTACTCCTTCAACCCTTCCAAACAAGCAAACTTGTTCAGTCTTTTTATAACTGTCCTGTCATTAACTTAAACATCTAACATGACTGAAGCCTGTAGACTCTGACATGGAGCTACTTGGTTTTGGCACGATCTGACTTGGGGGTAAATTTGCTGGGACGTAAACTCTTGGAAAGATTGCCAACTATCTTTAATGTTTTCTACTTGTGAATAAACTTCCTCTTTGTAGAATAATGGAGTTCAAATAGCCTGGAAATGTCTCAAGTTCCCCACATTATTGGGCAGCTACAGTTGTTAGAGTGCCAACAGAGCAGCAAACCTGCTCTTCTAGGGTTTAAAGCTTTAATTTAAAGCTTTAATAAACGTATTATAACACCACCATCCGAGATGAGTATGATGTAAATATTTACTGTTTGTCTAAATGATAACTAAATCTGATTAAATTGGTTTTCAAATTGGCTGGTATGAGTTTCCCATTATTTTGAGTCACTTTATTCCTGTATTTTAATCTGGTGCTTCCACCAGAAAAATCAATGGCCAAGCTGCTGAAAGAATGTTTCTGAGCTGAGACTCACAAAAGGGAAAAGTTGCACATTAACAATCTGTTGCAGCCCAAACCAACAGATGGACAAGCTGCCAGATGAACAGTACAGCCAGACTTGTTAGCAAAGCATCCAAGGACAGCACATGAACAAAGTACATCAAGGCCACAGATGTATCAATGAATAAGGGAGCGGGCCCGGCAGCAGTACTACGCAGACAAAGCCAAGGCAGATACAGAATCTCGAAAGCCCGACATGTTTGGTGGGTGTGAACATGGACGAGTGTCGACTGGAGCAGCTGGTGCGATGCTACGTCACTGAAGGGCAGCTGTGTGTGCTCTCTTTTCTTCCTAACCGCCCCCCCCTTCTCTCCAACGCAGAGGAGGCACTACTCGGCTGACCCCCTCCCCCGTCCTCCCCACATCCTCTGCTAGTGCAATGATATAGTGACGGCTGTTGCTGGGGGACGCTGCCATGGAAACCGAGTGATGATTGGTGGTGCTGTCTGCAGCCAGGAAGCTTGTTGGGAAAGACGGGTGGGAGAATGATGGGGGGGTTGGGGTGGAGCAATTTTAGACTGCAGGGGGATGGGGGTGGCGGTCAATTGGATATAGGGGGTCCAGGGGAGTTTACAATGAACTTTTGAATATTTGTTAATGGCGGTAGAGTGAGCGGCAGTGGGTGGGGGGTTCAAAGCAGAGCAGCTGTATCAAAACAGATGGTTCAAGGCTACATCTCAGACGCCACAGTCCAGCTCAGTTTCTACGATTGTTCAATGAAAACTCTTCCAAACGCGGCATCTGCCACAAACTGAAATACTATTCCAGGGTTTAAGCCTAGAATAAATACTAAAACTTTTGTTTCTGCTCAAGCTATGTCACATTCACGTTCTGGATATAGCATATTTACAGACAAAGAATGTTTTTCATCTTAAATGCAAAATGTATATATTTTTTGTAAAGTTTTGGTTTAGTTACTGCTGAGTGGGTTGTTCCTTCAGCAAATGGCATGTTCTTTACTCTAGTTAACAATTATGCGATTACCAAATTAGCAAGCAATTATTTCAAGAATCGATTAATCATAAATTAGTTATTGGACCATTACCAATATCTTTAAAAAATGATCGATACTGATTTTAAGGCCGATATATTGTACATCTCTACTGAATGCCACAGATGGGATAACTGAAAATGTTAAGCCTGCCTTTAATACAGCAAAATGTATCTCTATAATGACCCCTACTGTTCAGGAGGACTACATTGAGTCTGATATACAGAGCTTTGAAAAAGTATTTGCACCTTGACAGATTTCTTTTTATGTTTTATGTCCCACTTAAATTCTTCAGATCAAACCAATTTTAATACCAGACAAAGGTAGCCCAAGTAAATACAAAGGGCAGCTTTCAAGTGATGAAAAAAAAAAAAAAATCACTTAAATAGAACCTGACTCCTAACATGAAGTAGGCTAAAAGATCCCTAGATGCAACACATCATGCCCTGATCTAAAGTAACTCGAGAATAGATGAGAAACAGGCATTGAGTTCAATCTGGCACAGTGAGAGCCATCATCCACAAATGCAGAATATATGGATTACAGGGAGACCTTCCCAAGAATGTTTGGCCTAACAAAATTATACCAACAGCACATAGAAAAAAACTGAAATAACATCTAAAACACTGAAGGTGTCACTTAAGGTCAGAGTTCATGACTCAATACGAAAGACAGATTGGGCAAAATGGCATTCCAAGGTGAAAACACACTGGTGACTCAAATGAACACCAAGGTCCACCTCACATTTAACAAAAACATCTCGAAAAGCTAACAGCATTTCAGGAAAAGACCATCGTCCCCACATTGAAACATGGTGGTGTTATTTTGATGGTCTGGGCTGTTTTGTCATTTCAGGACCTGGACGACTTGCCGCAATTGATGGAAACATACATTTTGCTCCCTAGCAGGAAATCCTGAAGAAGAATGTCCAGTTATCAGTTTATAGGTTTAAATTCAAGAGCGCCTTGTTTACGTAGCCGGACAAAGATCCAAAGCACGCCTGCAGGCCAAGGGTTGCAGGGATTCTGTTTAAACATCGGGCAGCTTGCATTTATCCCTCAATAGATGAAATCTACTGTTTTTATTTACTCAGGTTATCTTTGATGATCGGAAACATTTCACATAAAAACAAAGAATTTCTTAATACTTCATCCAAGCACAGGAAACCGGCATCTCTGACAAGACATTATTCATTTTCATGAGAAAAGTCTGGTTAATTGTATAAAACGATGCAATGCTATGCCTTTTTAAGCAGTTAAAAAGCTTCGGGATACTTTGGAGGCTATCAAAGAAGAAGGTCAAGAGCAGCAGGCCGTGCAAGTTGAAACTTAACAAACCACTGGTCACATCACTAAAAAAGAAGCAGAAGCAGAGCTTATTAGAAACAATATGTTCCCTGCATCTCTAATCTCATCTGCACATAACATCTCTTCACTCATGATGGGTTTATGATATTCATTTAAAATAAAGAAACTGAAATTAGGGCAGAGGATAGCCAGAACCAAGCGGTTTTCAAAGCCGCAGAGTTTGTTTCGTTGGTGGTTTTTAATGCTTCTCTGACGACTGATTAAATTCAACCTCAGACTGTTTCTGTAGTTACAATAAGGATGCAGAAAATTATAAAAACCCCCAGTGATAAAAAACATCAGTCTCCACCAACAAGCCTGAATTTCAATGAATTCATGTAGCACAAATACAGAAAAGCTCATGATAAGAACGGGGGGCCTGCAGCAGACCTCGATTCTATTTCTATAATAAACACAGAAATGCAAATCAAATACATAAAATGAGTCCAGTCAACTGCAGGCAGGGAGGGGGGTCAGAAACAAGATCCCGCAAATACAGTCTTACTGCAAGTCATCCATGCGCATTCAAAAAACAGAAGCACACACTCTGTGATGCACAAGCAGACCTACACAAACAGGCACACCGTCCTAAACTGTCATCAAAGGCTTCACTCTGGTCTCTATTCAGGGTCTATCGTTACTATAGTGACCAGCTTTCTGGGAGAAGCTCTTTACAGCTCCCTATCGGAGTTGCTTCCCTTAAACCGTGATGCAGATCCCATTTCCATCTTCTTACGCCATTGACTGATGCTAGAATACAAATAAAACAAAGAGAAACACTGGCTGACTGACAATTAGCGGGCGGCCAAAGATGAGGGGGCCCCTAGTTAGCTTTGAGATACTGGAGGAGCCGGACCATCTTGACTCGGGGCCCATCACCCAAATCCTTTGGTTTTACTTCACTCATAACCATAGAAACCACAGCTTCATCATGCCAGGACCTTATCAGAAGAAAAAGGAGGTGGATCGCCAGCAAAGAGGACCGACAGGACAAGACCGTGTTCTCCCAGTTTACAGGCCACCTCTAGATTTTAATTTTAGGGATTTCAATATATAAAACTCACAAGTTGGGGTTAAAAATGAAACAAATCATATGTGCTGGTAAATGAAACAGAATACACCTAAAACCTGACATTTATCTAAAAGGTTGTTATTCCTTTGTTAATAATAATAATAATTGCTTTTCTGTGTTCTGGATATTTAAATATTCGTGCTCAACTGTGATATTGGACTAGTAGTCCCTAACTTCAGTTTTTTATTAATGGTCGTCTAATGTTAATATCTTGAACTACTGGTCACAATCCAGAGAGGATGTAGAGGTGCAGCTCAGTGAATTAGAATCAGTAATTCAACCCGAATAAATGAAACCCTCTTTTCCTTAACTTACATTAGTATGCTTAAAGAACAGCCAGTTTTAGTGAAAATCTTTCGTGGCTTATTCTACTTTAGGAGGAAAAATGATGCATACATTTACTACCATCCACTATTTTTTAAGTATTTGGAACATTTAAATCATCACATCCATCCTGATAGAAATATGATTTTAATTTCAACAGCTGCTTTGGAGAAGTCTCACCTGAATCTGAGACAGTCTGGTTACAGCCACCATCGCCACCTCCGTGTGGTACAAGGTTAGTCCTCCTCATACTGTGGAGCTGTGATGGGTGTGGGCCTGGATGGGACAGTGGTGGTGGATTAGTGTTGGGGCGCACCAGCGGCATGCCGTCAGGTCTGATCGGTCCGCCGCTTGGCCCTATAGGCCCGCAGCTGTTCATGGACTGAGCCTGCATCTGAGCCATCATGTCAGGGAACTGGCCTGGACGGGGGACCAGGTGGCTCCCAGAGGGGTCCAGGCCCTGGCAGTGCTGAATGGGATCTCCTGGAGGCCGCAGCCTCTGCTGGACCAGGAGGTTCTGCTGAGGGCCACCAGGGAGCATGCCTGTGGAGTCGTTGTAGAGAAGCGCCGCTGCATGTGAGCCAGGCCCGAGAGCTGGGCGATGGCTGTTCCCTGCCATGTTGTGGGAACTGTGGCAGCTCATGGACTGCAGCAGCTGAGCCATGGAGGCGTTAGGATGCAGGTTTCCCATTCGGCCCACTTTTCGCAGCTGCTCTGTAGCACTGGGCCCCTGCATGTGGGGTCCTCCCATGCCCGGCTTGTTGAGCATATTGAACACCATGTTGTTACCACCGTCATGGTTCACAGCACTGCTGGATGACTGCTTCCGTTTACGCGTGCTCTGCTGGGCCATGAGTTTGTCCCGAAGCGCTGCCCGACCACTCTGACCTTCTGGAGTGTTTAGCAGCATGGTGGAGTTTGGCGGGAGCATGGGATTTAAAGTGCTGTGTCCCTCCATGCTTCGAGAGATGACACCCCCACCGTTACTTCCACCGGCTGCCCCCATGGCCGGCATGCCGACCGCACCACCAGCAGCCATGCCAGGAGTGCTGTTGCCAGCAGTGCCAAGTTTGTTTTGATTTGCTAGCTGTGCTTTGGCGGCGGCTGAGAGGAGACTGCTGGCTGGGAAGGAAGCGGCATTCTGTTGGTTCAGGATCTGGTTCAGGGGCATTCCAAGGAGTCCAGGATGGCCCTTCTGGGAAGCGCTGGAAGTTGCCAGAGAGGATGAGGAAGAAGTGGGTGAATACATGGAGTTGCTGTGCTGATGGGTGCCCACTGGGTTTCCCATTCCAGGCAGCAACTGGGAGTCTTTATACTGGTGGAGAGGGTCAGTTTTGTTGGTGGAGGGGCTTGAGGGCATGGCCGGCCGGGGAGATCCCATAGCTGACCTGGGAGAACGAGGTGGAACCTTCATTGTGGCACATGGGGCCTGGTGACCCGAGGGCATTGCAAAGCTCCCATGTTCGGAGGAGGTGGAGGAGGACCGCGAGCGATGAGGTGAGGCCTCGATTCTCCCTACAGCTGGCCCAGCCATGTGAACTGGGGAAGTGACAGGGGAGGGGGACATGGAGGAGGAAGGACCACTCTGTTGAGTCCTTTGCACATTGCCACCATGGCCCACAGGTCCAGACTTCACTGTGGGTAAAGGTAAGTTGCTTGGCAGGGGAACGATGGCAGGAGGGGGGATGTTTACATTCATCATTTGTACCTGAGAGTGGATGTTGGGCTGAAAGCTGGAAGGGTTGGGGGCATGGGTTAGGGGCTGGCTAACTGGCTTGTTAGGGATGGGGTCGAGAATCCCTAAGGGGTCTTTTTCAGAGGTTAACTGCCTTTTCTGAAGAGCACAGGGTGGTGGTATGGATGGTGGGGGAGGTACAGGATGCACAGGGGGCTGAGATTTATGATGAAATGCTGCTCGAGGCAGATCTATGCCAGGTGGGAAGTTCCCCCGTGGCATGTTCATGTTCATGACAGGGCTTTTGGCAGTGGCCGTAGGGGAGAGAGGCGTGCTAGTCCTTCCTGACATGGCACACGATAGCTGGCCTGCAGGAGAGCCATGAAGCATTACACTGGGTGGGGAAAGAGGAGTCCTAGTGTTCCCATGAATGGATGATGAACTGGGACTACCGGCTCCTGGAAACCCACAAGGATTGGTCCTTTGAAAGCCCTCAGGGCTGCCCAGAGTGTCTGTGTTGGGAGATTGAGAGCCATCTCCATACAGTTTAGCACTGGAGGAAGATGGGCTCAACATGCCCCCATACCCCGCCCGATACGGAGATTTAGTGCCAGGGTCCCCACTCGATAACCTCTGTGCCCGGGGGTATCCAGAGTAAAGCTCAGGCTGCGGGGCTCCACTTGCCTCCTGAGGTGGATACAACCTCTGCTGCTGCTGTCCGGCTGCCTTCATCATCTTGAACGGGTTCTTGCACTCAGGGCCAACAGCAATGGGCAACCCTTCGTGGGCTTTAGTCCTTATTGCTCGTTGAGTTGTAGAATGCAAAGCAACCGCAGGTGATGTACCTAGAAGGAAAACAAATCAGTTTCAAGTTATATAAAAGCCTGTATATATAAAATCTGTTGAATTAACGTACAAGCACAATGAATATCAGAAGCTAAAGAGTTTAATTTATTGTGATATAGTAAAAACTTCTCTCTTTAAGGCTAATTTAGCCATCTATAGTCCAACCCACTTTGTCAAATATGCCTTAATATGTATTTGACATCAGATTAATTTAAAATACCTGCTACGGAAAAGGCAGCCTATATGCTAGCATTAGCCAAAATGCTAATACTAGCTAACGTGGTAGCATTGCGAACATTAGTTAAGATGCTAGCATTTGCAAAAATGTTAACTGTACCCAACATTTGCCAAAAAAGATAACCCTAGCACATTAACCAATAATTTGTCAACTTTTGATAACATGCTAGGATACTAGTAACCATCCTCGTTGTACAAACTGAGTATCAGAAGGTGAAGAATAATCAAATCCCTTTATAAGTAACATTAAATAATATGGTAGCTTTAGCTAGTTAGCTCACTTTAGCCAATATGCCAACAGTAGCTATAATGCTAACATTAACATGTTAGGTAATAATAGCAAACAGTACATAATATGCTAATGGTAGATATAATGCTAGTATTCTAATATTAGCATCCATGCTAATATGCCAACAGTGGCATTTTAGAACGTTTGACTTCTTTTTTACTTTTTAAATGGTAAAACATTAAAAACACATTAAAAAACCTAAAGCATTCCCTATTTTGTTTTATGAATGTAAGTATTTTATAAAAATATAAATGTTACAAATAGCAGAAGTCATAGTCGGCATGACCCGGCATGAGTTTTTTTATTTTAATGGTTCAAATAGCACAGGCTGCAGTAGTTAGAGGCCAATAAACATGCTGAAAAAGCTAAAGCAGTTGGAAGATGTTAATTATGAGCATGCTACAAAGCAATTACAATTTAAGCCAGATTGCTACTCTTGTTTTTATAATATACCAGGGTTCTAACAACATGTCCATGTACCTCCTCCTGGGCTAGTCAGCGCCAGAGGCGGATGTGTCTCCATGCTCTTGTGCAGTGTGGCCACAGCCAGGAGCTTCCTCTTGTGAATGCAGAGTTTGGTCACGTCTTCATCTGCTTTCACATCCTCCGCTGTCCTCTGTTTGACAGCCGCCCCTGGGTCGAAGTTGAACACCTGACGACAAACGGCATGTTTAAATGTGATCTTACTATGTATTTGGGATGTCATTTATCCATTCAAAACATGAGTATCAGAACATAGTGCATAAATAAGTTACAGATAAATCCGTCAAACTTCTACAAGAACGTTGAACTAAAATCCTGCATCATATGATATGAAAATTAATCTGTAGGCTCTTTATAGGAACAGATGGTGGGTTTGCTGGACAACCAGTGGTTACGTGTTCAGCTCATAGAGGTGGTACATGTGTTGCAGCTGTGCAAAGTTCTCCAACATCTGGAGTGACCAACATGGCAGAGCTGGCATCAACAGTATCGTTTCAGAGTGCAACTAATGAGGCAAGAATTAAAAAAAGAATCAACGCTGTCCTCAAACAGAGAATCCAAGAGACAAACTTTCCAAGTGGAAGATGCAGGAATTATTCTGTTCTGTTGTAGGGAAACAGTGGGATAGTGTAAGAAAACAGGAAAGACATTTGGAAGCAAGGACGGACACAGAGAAGGATAGAAATTAGGACGGACACTAGAAAGAGAAAAAGCCAGGATAAAGAAGGAAGGACAGCATGTTGGATAGAAGATAGGACACGTGGAGGAAAAACAGAAAACAGAGGAGGCAAGGAAGGAAGGAGTAATGGCACAAAGAAGAAAGGAACATGAGGAAGGAAAGAAAGACAAGCAAGAAAACAAGGAGAGAAGGATGAATACTGGGAAGGATACAAAGAAAGAAAGACAAAGTTTGGAAATCAAATTTTGTATTCTCCTACATCTTGGAAAAAACTAAATGAATTCCATGTTTTCCCAGACTGTGTAAGAAAGCATTTTTTAATCCTCTTCACTCTTTCATTTAGTAGTTTTGAATTCCCATACCAACAGTTTCATGTCTTTCAAAGAATGAGGCTTTCATTATAGCCTCACCTGAATTAGCACAAGCAACATTACCTTGTGGAGGATGAGCGGGCACTCCAGGCCGCATTTACACGTTCCATCTGTGAGCAGGTAGGTCTTAACCTGCTCCAAGCTGGACAGCACCGAGCCACTGGGACTGAAAAACAGAAGAGAGGGGGGGGTAACCCGAATGCTCGTGGTTTTATTTGACTTGTAATTTAGATTTTAAAAACAGGGAACCAAGCCAGATTGAATTGGATGCGCTTCACAGCTCCGTCAGGCAGCATCTGCAGAATCAACTCTGAACAAATTTGCACTCATTGAACAACTTTCCAGATGTCTTTAAACCAGGACATTTCTAGGGTGAACCGAGAACAGAAACCTGCAATGATTGTAAAACTTGGTACACATTTGCCTGCCTGCAGAAATATTCACACCTTTAAACTGTTCCATTATTTGTCCCATTGTGGATTTTATTAGAGCTTAATGTGACAGATCAGTACAATGTCATTTATTATAAGGTTGAAGGAAAGCTTCCCTTTTGCTTTGGACAAACAGCAGGCCCACAGCATGATACTGCTTCTACCAAGGACTATTTATTTATTAATGTCACTAATGAACAAGTATTAATAGATGTCGCTGTACCAGTAATGTAACTTACAGGATCACACACACTATCTCTTTGTTCTGAGCTCTGCATGTACCGTTTGAACTCTGCCTGAACCCAGTGAGGTAGACCCAGTCTGGAGTGGGGATGTCCCATTACATCATACTCAGAAGTGCAGACTTGGCACACTTGATGGTTGCGGGTGATGGACCCACCTCAGAAACGTGACGTTATTGGTTTGAAATACGGCATAAAGAATATTTTAAAAATACAACAAACTTTAAAGCCGTGTACTGGAAACTGTTTTATCTAGTAGAGCTTGCTGGTTTTGGACCTCTCCAAAGTGAAATTATTTTTCCTCTGACATCTCTGTTTTCCCTTAAGTTTGTTCCTCGAGTTTTTTCTGCAAGTGTTCTGGAACTTTTTTTAAATGTTTATTCCTTCTTGGATATCTGGCAGCAAAGAGGTTTAACCCCTTCAGTTGCCTTGGTCCTCATGATGCTGTTTGTTCTCTAATAAACTGCTGAGGCAGAGTTTTAATTAGGGGTATCAGAGAATAGAGAGTTGGATACAAATGCAAGCTACAGTTTATAGATTTAACAGCTTCCTGACGGACCGACAGCAGCAGGTGAGACTGGGGAGCATCTTCTCCCGAACCAGATCAATAAGTACTGGAGCCCCCCAGGGGTGTGTTCTTTCCCCACTCCTCTTCTCCCTGTACACAAATGACTGCACCTCAGCGGACTCGTCCGTGAAACTCCTTAAGTTTGCAGATGACACCACTGTCATTGGACTGATCCAGGACGGTGATGAGTCTGCATACAGACAGGAGGTGGATCGGCTGGTACACTGGTGTAGTCAGAACTGCCTGGAACTAAACCCCCTCAAGACTGTAGAGATGGTGGTGGACTTTCGGAAAACACCACCTCCATACACCCCCCTCACCATCCTCAACAACAACGTGTCGGCTGTGGATCACTTCAGGTTCCTAAGAACCACCATCTCTGAGGACCTGAGATGGTCTTCACACATAGACACTGTTCGAAAGAAGGCCCAGCAGAGACTGTACTTCCTGAGGCAACTTAAGAAGTTCAACCTTCCACAGGAGCTGCTGGTCATCTTCTACACTGCCATCATTCAGTCTGTCCTGTCTTCATCCATCTCAGTGTGGTTTGGTTCATCCACAAAACAGGACAGGTCCAGACTGCAACGAACAATCAGGTCTGCAGAGAGAATAATCAGGGCTGACCTTCCCTCCATCCAGGACTTATACAGGTCTAGGGTCAGAAAAAGAGCTGCTAAAATCTCTGCAGACCCCACACACCCTGCACATAAACTGTTTAGAGTTCTGCCTTCAGGCTGACGCTACAGAGCGCTGTTCACTAAAACCAGCCGCCACAGAGACAGTTTCTTCCCCCAGGCTGTTTCTCTGTTGAACATTTAATTGAGTACAAAACAACAGCATATTGATGTTGCAAATGCACCTTTGTATATGTGTATATTTGTATATATGTATATTCAAGGACATAAAGATATATGCATAATATATCTTATAACGCATTAAAAAAAATAAAATAACTCCAGAGAGCAAAGTGTACCGGAGTCAAATTCCTTGTTTGTATGTACGAACTTGGCAATAAAGCTGATTCTGATCTATCCCTGCAGCAGCAGCCAAGAGCCTTTTATTTATGAATGGCTGGTTTCTTAAAAGAGGTGGAAAGCCGTGGGCTGCAGTTCTTCTGTATCAATGGGCCGCTCAGTTCACTTTTGTCAGCCACCTCCGATGGCACAATATGTTGGGGAGATTTTAGCAGCGAGTAGATGTCAGACACATTGTGGCGTCGCTGGAGCGGTCGAGGGAACGAGCATGACTCAACACGGAGAGCAGCAGCATCAAAACGTCCTCGTGTTGGTGTCGGCTTCCTGCAGAGCCGAGGGCTTTCTGACTCAAACCGCCTCATGTTTACATTTCTCCCACCTCTGGACACAGTATGACACGTTAATTCCTGATGATCAAACTTTAATTTAAAACACGGTTTCTTTAGCAGTCCAAGGGACAATATGAAATAAAACCTGCAGTCATGTGGCTTCTTTAATTGATGCAGTGTGACCCTCTTCTGCATCACAAACATATGGCCTGTTGCCCTCGCACAGATTATAAGTCCAACTTCCGAGATGGATGGAGATCTGAACAAATATTTGTGTTGCTGCTGGTTTCTCATCTAGATTTGCTATTTTAGAAGGAATTCAACCCAGATCCAGGGTAAAAATGCACCAACTCCCATTCTAGTGCTGATTCAGCAAAGAATAGGAAAGAAAGGTTAAATTAGGAGCTGCAGGCAGGCTCCTGGAGACCAACAACCAATCACAATGTTGGAAGTGGCTAGGATTTGTTGTGTGTTTATTTTATCCAATTTAGGACGATGACAATGAAAAAATGAATGTTCAACATTATTACAAATGGATTAGCCCATTTTAAGTATAAATACTAAAGTTCATTAATGCTTTACAGTCGATAAAACACAGACTATCTTTGCTGTCTGGATAGATGGGTCAATAGATGGATGAATGAATGAATGAATGAATGAATGAAGAGGAGGATGAAGTGATGAGTGAATGGATAAAAATACATTCCAATCTCCCATTTCCTGATAATAATCCAGGCCAGTGATGTGATTAACAGCAAAACCTGAAGTTCCAGTTAGTGTTAAAACTGATAACCACTTCACTGCACAGACCTAAATTACTAGCTTGAACTTCTCCACCAGAAACAAGTCATTAACAGCATCTAAAACATCTACGTCTTCAGACAAGTTCTTACCTCACATACATGACGCCCCCGCCATGCTCCGCCTTGCGCTGCCAGCCAATGGGGACCTGGACAGGGACGGCCTGCCTCTCATCTCCTGCCTCACAGTCCTTTCCGCCATTCATTGCTCCACTGGTTTTACGCTCGACGCCTCAGAGGTGTATGTATCAGACATGAACCGGCGTCATGTTCCGTCTTCCGGAGACGTGGTGGAGGTGTTGGTGCTGGGAGAGTTGGAGGAGAAGGTCCGAGGCTGCTCGATTCTGCTTTGATGTGGGAGTCCGCTCTCTGGTGGAGCTAACGGGGTGGTGGGAGGGTAGGGTGAGGCGGGCTCACAGCTGACCCTACCCTTTGAGCTGCATTCTGGCTACAGTACTCAACGGCGTGATGACATCCATTACTGTGTCCTGTCATTCGGAGCCATCCGACTGGCTAGACGGGAAGGGACAGGGATCAGGAGCGCTGCCTTCTTCCAAAATAAAGTTCTTTATTATTAACTTCCCAACATTTGTCCCTTTCCCAGGAAAGAAACCCCTTAAACAGAAGAAAGGAGTCTTTTTAGGCAATGGGTTCCCAAACACAGTTGGGTACTGGTTTCCCCATGGCTCCTGAAAGGGAAGAGAAAGGGAACAGTCAAAGTCTAAAAACTTATCATCAATCTGAGGTCATGTTTGGCACAATATCAAACAAAAAGAAAAGCAAATTAGCTTTACACAGCAGTCATTTACAACTTTTGATTTTGGGCCTGATCAAATTTCAGACCTAAACCCAACTGAAGTTACTTGTTAAAACCATGTATGCCTCAAAGCAAATGTCTCCAACTTTGATCTGTTACTGTTTAGTTGGGTTTTTTCAACAAGAAAGGTAGAAAATTCTGATTTTTCCATATCTGAGCAATCGATCACTGACCGACTGATTGGTGCATCTAATACCTTTGGTTAGTCACAAGCTTCAGGACACTAAGCTTATTCACTCGTCAATCCTCATCAAAGATCTCGAGTCTGTAAGGGAAGGAGCTCCATGCAGAAGCTCCTCTCAGCTGGTGGTGCTGCTGACTCATAACGGGCCTTGGAGCTACTGAAAACCAACCCGATGATGTTACCACATAGGAAGAACGGTGGGCACCAGAGAAAGGGGCAGCTGTTTATCAGCCGCTGCGCTGCAGCAATCATCTCAGGAGACGGCTGTGGAATCATATAAGTGAAACGGCCGCATCGTTAAAATCTAATTTCCCACAGCTCCATGTTTGGCAAAGACAAATATAACAAAAAGCACCTCATTTCTATTGAAAAGAAGTTACCTTTTCAGCAAGAGCCTATTGCAGCTGAGCTGGCTGAGGATGTCTGACAAATGTTTCAGTTTATATATATATATACACACACATATATATATGAAGAGAAAAGATTAAAAACGAACACATTTTGATTAGAAATTACACAAAGTGTCTCAGCAGAAGCAGCCCTCTATGACTCTGCTTCCCTGCAGACGTAAAAGCATTCATTTATTGGTAAACCAGCAACATGCCTGAAATTAAAAGAAACTGCAAGGCCTATAGATGTCACTTGTTTGTTTTAAAACTTCAAGACAAAAGTTCACCATGAATTTAAATTGGATATCCTTAGAGCAGGGAGGATTTGATTTTTAGGAAGACAGGAAGGAAGGAAGGTTGTAAGGAAAGAAGGAGGGAACTCTTCTCGGTAAAGTCCACTGTGAGAACGAGCCATGAAGACCACAGCAGAGAGGCGACTCAGACAACACCACCAACAGAGGCAGCACCAAGTCAGTCATCATTGAGCTTTTCTCACCAGATTCTGACATCCAAAGCTTCTCTAACAGCTTCCTGTGATTTAGGGGGGGAAAGCTGCAACTGTTCGTACCGTGGATTAACAGACTATAGCCAAGCTTTGAAATCACACAGAAACTGCGTCTACCTGATGCACATCTCAAGCATAGCCACACAACATGGATGCAGAGGCAATAAAGGCAGCACTTGAGAGACTACAAGTGTGATTCATCTGAACGGCTGTTTATGCTGCTAGAGGCTTTAAAGACTGCATCAGTGATTTATAAAAGATCGACGTCAGACTTTAGTCCTACAATAGGCTGTTTGATATTATCCACATGAGGAAGAGAAACCAAACAAAACCAATATGCATCACTGTAAAATCACTGCCTTCTTGTGTTAGCCATGGTTATCTCCAAAGGAAATCAACTCCATGCATCAAAATGGCCCCACAAGCAGGAAAATACTGCAGAATACTGCAGCTGAAAGAACACATTTTTAATTATCAAGAGCTTCAAAAAAAAGATGGTTCTGCTGCTCCAAAGAAGAAGAAGAAGAAGAAGAAGAAGAAGAGCTTCAGGACATTGAAGGGAGTCCAGCTCAACGTTGGTATTGGCTGCAAAGAACCCCCTTCTGTCCAAGTAAACAGCAACGATGAGTGAAATCTACAAACCAACATGATTTGGGCTTGCAAAGCTGCATCTGTAAGAACCACAAGACTTCTACAGCAATGTAGTTTGAGCAAAACATCTTACTACACTATAACCTGTCCCAGAATAATGAGCAGCAACAGTTGCCTCTGACATCACTGCTGATGCCTTTCTGCCTTGGCACTGTGTTAACACACTCAGCAAACTATCAAAACTCCTGCTTAATGAAGCTCATCATTATCAGCTGATTACAGGGTTTCTACACATCTTCATGTAAAAATCTTTATACTTTTCTAGACTAGACTTCATAGATTTCTCAGCCCCCCAAATGTTCAATTGAAAAAGTAAAATACAAAAGTTCACTACAGATCTTTCTGGTCAGATGCTTATCCAGCTGGTAGGATTTAAAGATGGAGTCTGAGAAAAGCACAGGAAGTAAGGAAGGACACAAGGAAAAGGAGATAGGACACAAGGAAGGAATAGAGAACAGAGGAAATGGAAGTAGAGACAAGGAAGCAAGGATGGAAGGAAGGAATGGAGATTGGACACAAGTAGGGAAAGAATGAAGGACAAAAAGAAGGGAGGACAAAGACAGAAGGTAGGAAACAAGGAAATACAACGTAAATGGGAATTAAGGAACGAAGGAAAGTAGGTAAGGGCACAAAAAAAAGGACACAAGAAAAGAAGATACAAGGAACCACACTAAATGTAGACAATGGTGTACGGTAAAAAATTTGCACTTATCCTGACCTGACCTAAAGTTACATTCCTGACTTTTACAGACTGCGTCGGAACCCTATAATTAAGTCATTTAATTAGCCTCACCTGGCTGCAAGTGGAAGCAAGGGCGCACTTAGTTTTTCCCAAACTGTTTTCAAACTTCATCACTAATTAACAGTGGGGTCAGATTTAAATAACTTTATGGCAAAGACCAGATCATAATTGTGAAAAGGAGGGTGTACTTTCTTCTGACTGACTCTACCTGCGACCGTGGAGACAACGGCCCCTTTCAGACAGCCCTGTTGTGGCTTCTTCACGCTCCAACATTCTGGTTATTAGAAACAGACATGGAGTGAGGGTGAAGAGGAGGCTGGGACCGAGGCGAAGCCATTAATGTGTTTAAGAAGAAGCAGAAATCATGGAAAGCAGCAAGCTAACGGGAGGGGTTAGCTTATTTGACACAAAACACCTTCTTGAATCAAGTAAACAGCACTAAATATTACACCCGTTATATTCTAAACCTTTTAAAATCACACGAGCTGAATTAACGAGAAGAACATGGAGAACCAAAAAGGTCCCGTTAATAATATGGTTCCAACATATATGTGAAAGTGGTCCTAAAATGATTGAAAATGTGCTGCTACTCTGTCCGTCTGGAAGAATAAAGTCCAGATTGAGGAACAAACCTCAGAACTTCGGCCGTTTAAACGTTAGGCTATCTGGGAACAATAGACCCGACCAGGAGGAAACAAGTCAAGATAACGTGGATTTCCCAGATGTGATGACAAGTACGGGGCTTTGGGTCTAACCAACAGGAAATCAACACCAAACGGTTTAAATCCTGTTGAGAACCAAATACAATAATAAGAAAACGCTGAGGAAAGGTTGGCGCAGAAAAGGGTACAACAATAACAACAGCTAAAGAGTTGCAGCAAAGTGGCCTGAAAAACGAAAAGAAAAAACTGTTTTACATAAGAAATAAGATGAAAAAAGAGAGAACCACGGCTCAAATCAGACAGAGCTGCTTATGAGCTTTTCTATCATTAAAGATGATAAATAACATGACATTTGGGATGTTTGAGCAACTGATGCTGCTTTAAATCACTGATATCCAAGTTTTAATTAGGGCTGCACGATATTAAAAAATATTTTATCAGGAGCAATTTATGTCTATTTTCTTACTCATCTGTGCTTCCATCACTCTGACTTTTAGCATTTTGGGCGACATCGTTAGTGTCCATTTAGAGCATCTGCTGCTGTTAGACTGTCCAACTGGCTAAATCTTATATTAGCATGAAAAATACAAGTTCATAACACTTGGAATATATGAACCAACAATTACTGCACTCCTATTGTTCATTATGAGTACTGCACACCACCGACATGCTGATGACGATATTCCTCATACGTTGAACAGCCTTAGTTTTAATATCTGGAAATGGACCAGGTGGATGGACAGATAGGATATATAAAAAGGATGGATGATGAAAACCAATGGACAAAGGGACAGCTGGATGGAGCTGTAAGGTCGACCAATAAAAGGCAGAAAGAGTGGACCTAACATTTAGACACATGGTTCAGGAATGAAATCTGGAAGCACAAATCTTTTTCTATACTCTTCTTTTTTATGACTTTTCCAGACCTGGAAATGACTTTTTCCAGTTTTCCAAGCATTATAGGAACCCCACAAATTAGTAAAAGAGGAACGCAAACTCAGTCCACCACCTCAACCTCAAACACTCAGATAGCAAGTAGCAGAACCTGAACATCTCACAGCAGAAAGCATCTCTGGTGACCAATGAGGTTATTCTTTGGGACAGGAGACTCTTATCTGGTCTCATTCAAACGGACATTTTAACGTGGCTTTTCTGCTCTGTAGATCTGTGTTACAAAAGTTTCAGAGAACATTTCAAACAATCGCAGCTCCTAACGACATCTGGTGACTGCATGTTCTGATTGGCTTGTTTCACCTGGATTTTTAGAACGTAGGTTCTCTGAAAATAATAATAACAGTCATAGTTTCACTATATGTAGCAGAAAGTCTTTACTCAAACTCCGACATTTCTTACTCCGCTTCTGGCTCCAGAGGTTTGTTAGAGAAATCTGAGGAGCAAACGGCATCATGAAGACCAAGGACCACGGCAGACAGAAGAAGTTTAAAGCGGAGCTACGTCAGAAAGCATGAGCCCAAGGAGTACTGTTCAATCCATCATGAACATGAAAAGAGTAGGAGACAAATGCAACCCTACCAAGACATGGACGTCCACCTAAACTGGCAGGATGGGCAAGGGGTGCAATAATCAGAGAAACAGCCAAGAGGTCCATGGTAACAATGGAGGAGCTGCAGACATCCACAGCTCAGGTGGGAGAATCAGTCAACACGTCAACTGTTCACCGAAAAGAAATTCATAGGAAGTCGAATTTGACTGGTTTGGATTTATTTACATCTATAGGTTAGAATGGCCCAGTTAAAGTCCAGACCTAAATCCTAAGTAGGATTTGTGGCAAGACTTAGAAACTTTAGTTGGCAGGCGTTCTTTATCCAATCTGAAAGAGCTAAAGATGTTTACCAAAGAATGTGCAAAACAACACTGGCTGCAAAATATTACAACAGCATGCAATTCCAAAGTTATTGTTGAATATTAAGACAACGATTACGATAAGCCCAAACTTTTCAGCATTAAGATGTTTCCACCACTCTCCATGAGCTTTAGGATCTTACTAGCTAAAGTCTGAATGAGGAGTGGCCATCAAGGCCCATCCTAGTGACCAAAGATATTGTTGGGATGCAATCAGCTAATCTTAATACAATCCAATCATATGGACAGATTCCATTACTACCATTGCAACACCTGATTCAGGTTGATTGACAGAGATCCGAAAGTTCAGGGATTAATGTGGGGGTATCATGATGAGGGCGAAGAAGAAGAATGAGGAAAGTGAGGGTTGAGCACAACTGATATCTATGCAACTCCATCCAAGTTCAAGACTGATCAGTGGGACTCTGTTCAAAACACCAAGAAAAATAGATACGGTAAATATATGGGATAGTAAGGTATGGGAGTCACATGCTGCCACAAAATGGCCAAGGAACAATCTTTATTCCATACATTTTCTGGTTAAAATTGAGTAGAGACATTTTTACTAAAGATGCACTTACTGGTAACAGATCTGAAGTTTGTCTTTCGTTCGTTTTGATTGGTTATCAGCAGACAGTCATTTTCTACCGCTTATTCCATAGTGGGTCATGGAGAAGCTGGTGCTTATCTCCAGCAGTCTATGGGCGAGAGGCGGGGTACACCCTGGACAGGTCGCCAGCCTATCGCAGGGCAACACACAAACAACCACGCACACACTGACCTAACAGGCATGTCTTTGGAATGTGGGAGGAAGCCGGAGTACCCGGTGAGAACCCACGCATGCACGGGGAAGACATGGAAACTCCATGCAGAAAGACCCCCGGCCGGGAATCGAACCCAGGACCTTCTTGCTGCAAGGCAACAGTGCTACCAACTGCGCCGGGGATAATCAGCAGATTGTTCCTAATTCATTAAATGCATTAAAATTAAGCATTCCTTTGATTTAAATTTTGTAAAAATACCAAACGTAATGGACCTCTTCAGAGTTGACAAAAAACAGATAATGGATTGTGGTAAGTGGACAAAAGCACTAAATCTATCAAGGAAGGTGCAGCATATTTTATTTTCCCTTACGCATTAAACTCTTTAGGAAAAAAGAAAGAAACGTTCAAATTTTCCTTAAACACATATGAATTCTTACAATTTTTCTCCTAATGATGCGTCATCACTTTGCTTTAACCTACAAGTCTTTCGTAAATCTGCCGCACACAGCGACCTATAGTCTTTAATTCAGCCAAGAGGTCAAGTTTGTTACTACAGAAAATTTGATATTTTTTACCAGTAAAAACAACAACAGAATCCATTGTAACATGGAACAAAACCCTGCACCTTATAAATATATACATTTTTTAAAGTAATTGACCCTAACAGTGTTTTTTTGGGTTTAGAAAACCACGTTCTCCCATTTCAAATCAGTTGACTTTTGGGTCATAGTACTTCATGATCTGAACACTATTTGGTCAAATAAGACAATTTGACTCATCTTTAGGTCAAAATCATACACGGTTTGTGGAACCAAGATTTTGGTTAGTGGTCTTAAAAAAAGTAATAACGAATGATGTTCTGGGTATGTTTTCTTTACCTTATCAATAGAGATTCTCCAAACCATAATTAGCAAATAAGAAGCTGTTTCTATGGGAACAATGCAGGCAACAGCGCAACAACCAATCAGGCGTCAGGAGCACAGACAACAGCAAAATAGAAAAACTTTTTAGAACTTTGGCCATTTGTGGTGAATTTTCCATTTTGGGTCAACAGTTCTGGTTTTAATGCACATTTAATCCACATATTCAGAACATCATCTATTTTTCTTCCACCAATCTTAACGACGTGCCGAACTTCTCGTCAGGGAACCAGCGTTTGATTTGCGTCAAGATGTGTAGAAGTTTAAAAATCAACCCAGTTTTCTGCTCGATAATCTTGTTAACTACCAGTTTTACAAAATTAACTTTTAACACGTGAGCACATTCTTAATTAGCTCAAATATGGTCTGGATTAAATCAACATATAAAATCAAGTGGATTTCGGTTACACAATTAACCTGAATACGTTTTAAAAAGCAGTTTTATTTGCCTAGTCTGTGCACACAAACAAGGAATTTGGCTTCAGTTCCACTAAGAAATATAAAAGGGAAATAAAAATATTTTTGTACATTTTTGAATTACTGCAATTATGCATGGTATCGATGTGGGAACTCCGACTGTCAAGTGTTCATCAGAGAAACAGCCTTGGGGAAGAAGCTGTCTCTGTGTTAGCTAATAGCGCTCTGTAGCGCCGACCTGTGTCCAGGATGTGTGGGTTCTGCAGACCATAAGTCCTGGATGGAGGGAAGGTCTGCCCTGATGATCCTCTCTGCAGACCTGATTGTTCATTGCAGTCTGGACCTGTCCTGTTTCTTTGTTACTGTTTTTAACTGTAAAAATATACTAATCTACAGGAATGAGAATTACATTTTTATATGAATAAAGAATGATTACAACTCAGTTAAATGAGGTTCATTCTGACCACTTAAAGAATGGTCTTCACGGAATAACTGTTTCAATTTGTGATTTTAAGTTACATGTTTCAATGCAAATTAAGGAACTTTAATTCACAATTTATGCATGGGGGTCATAAAGAAGCACAAAACCCCCACTTGAATTACAATTATAATATAATCCACCAAAAAACACAATAAAAACCCTGCAGAAAGTATGCCAGCTTTGTAGAAGTATTTTCTGTTTAGGGTCACAAGGTTTATTGGTTTAATGCTAATTCAGGCCCATAAATAACCCCAGAATTTCAGCATTTAAAAATGTGGCAGCAGTCTGAATTTTAATCTACACACATGATTTTAAAATGCTCTTTAAGTATGACAAGTTTTTTCTGACACAAACATGAACGCAACGAGAACATTAGCCGTCCTTTACTGGTTAATCAGCTGTCAATTATATTATGTTACAGGTTACAGTTCCTCATGAACCAACAACACGTTTAACAGAAATGTGTAGATTTTATCCAGCATTTACCCAATCCAAGCTGGCGGAGGGAAACATAAAGATCAAGCAGCTTTAATAATCAGATCTGACAGCTTTAACAGTTGGCTAAATGACAGCAGTTTTCCCTAAAATCTGGACAACATGACAGACGGCTGTGTTCATCATCAAAACAAGCAGAGGAGCCTAAAGGTGAGATAATTAGCCTACTGAACCAAGATGCACAGCAGAAACCCGCTTTGTGTATCTGCTATCGCATCTGTTCGGCCTCGGCAAGACCAGTTCGGTGTTAGAAAGGCGAACTGGGACCAGTCAGAGGGCTCTCTTGATGCTCTGGAGCCAACACTAAGCTAGCCGTTAGCCTGCTAGCTTGTTGTAAGGAAAATGCACTAGACGGAGAGCTCAGCTCAAGCTAACAACCGCTGGGTTTTTAATCTGCTAACCGGAACCGGGTTCGGGCACGTCCAGCACTTGCATCCCGGGTTCCGACTTTAAATTTTTGAGGTAAAAAAATTAGCAAGGCCCCAGTTAGGTTTCGAGCCAAATGGGGGCAAGGAAAGGCCAGGGCCAGGCCGAGTTAGCTCGAATTAGCTTAGCATGCTGGCTAACAGCCGTGCTAACCCGTTGCGTTTGCAAATGAAGAGGGAGACGCTTTTCAGGCTCTGTAACGTTCCTGTCTGCGGCAAAACAGGCCGAAAACCGGCCCTTCTTACCCGGACAACCCGACGAGTTCATCTCGCCGCTGAAATAGTTACAGAAAGAAGCGAGGATGCGTTTTAGATGAGGAGAAAAATAAGAATAAGAAGCCTACCCATTAGTTCTCTGCTTCTGCTGCTTCTCCTACACTGGAATATTGGAGATGATGGAGAGCCGCACTGCGCATGCGCGGGCGCCGTCTGCCAGCAGATGGGAGAGGTGATGCACGTTTTACTCCGGAGCGCTGCATGCATGAGATGAGCAGGGTGGAAGGAGCAAAGTTAGGTAAAAAACCGGGACAAGAGAGGGAGAACAGCTGGAAGAGTGGGTGGGATGAGTCACAGTGAGCCGCAGGAAGATGGACAAATAAATGAAAACGATTAAAACTGCAACAAATTGTCAGAAAACACAATTTAACAAACAATTAAACGTCAAAATCTAATTTTATACAGAAAGTTACAGAAATGTTTGCTAGAAAAAACTGGAAAACAGTCAAACAAAACCCACAGGTAACATGTAAAAATGTGAGAAAACAACAATGGAAAAAAATAAATATTTCAAAATGCAGGTATCAAAATGTTAGGACATGATAATGCAAAATAAAACATTTTACAAATCAAGAACAAAAGAAGGAATTCAAAATTTTACAGAATTAAAAACACAAAAGCAAAATCATTTCTCCAAATGTAGATACAAAACAGCAGAATTTTTTTTATCTTGTCATAAAATGTTGTGAAACACAAAGACAATCCAATTTCAAGGCAGGTTTTCAACTAATAACTGAACCTTTCACAAAAATCGAAATTTGACAAATAGAAGAGCAAAACATTTGAAATTCAAAAAGACATAAATATTTAACTAATTGCAAAACTTGCTGAACAGAAGTTTAAACATTTCTTTATAAAATATGGGAAACACAGCAATACAGAACCCCTATCTTAAGACATGAGAAATCTACATAAAAAATTAATTTAAAGCACAAAATAATACCTTTTGGCAAACAGTAAACCAAAGCATTACAAATCAAAATATACATCATACAACTAAAAAACTTTGAAAACTATAGCAAAAAAGTTAAACATTTCATTAAAATTTGGGGAAATACATAAGAAAAACAGAAATAAGCGAGATCAGACAGTAATAATGCAACAAATAAAACATTTTATTATACATAATTTGTCAAATACGAAAAAAAACAAATTTAAATCCAAAATTCTAAAAACAAATACAAAAATGCTGACCAAATTTAACAAAATGCATAGGTTGTGGAAACAACAACAATGTAAAACAAAAACAGTGTTGCACAAAAAATTAGAGCAATCGAATTTAAGAAAACAAATATTTAACCGAACAGCAACAAAAACATCAAAGGAAACATTCAATGGCAGAGGTGTCCAAAGTGCGGCCCAGGGGCCATTTGCGGTCCTTGAAATAATTTTGTGCGGCCCCCAACCACAGTTCAACAATGGTACAGATTTATTCCTCCACCAAATGGAGCTGATGAAGATAAACATTTGTTGTAATATTTTAGGATGGGATTTTTAATGACAGATTTATGTGTTCCTAAGTTGAACAATTTCAGGGATAACACAAAGTGTTTTTCTTTTGTAGGGCCACAAATATCCTATGACTTTTTATTCAAAAAAATACTTGGGCACATCAATTAATTAAAGTTGGATAAATACAGCAAGAAAAACAAAGTTCTCATTTCTGTTGCTGGGAAGAGAATAAAACATTTTCTAGACCAACAAAATAGAAAACATTTGTCCGAAGAAGTTAGGAAACTGAACACCTTTAGTTTATTAAGGCAAACATCTAAGACCCTTTTCTGACCCAATATAATTTGTTCTTTTCTACTTTGTTTCATAAAATATACATTTAGAAAGAAAATAATTCTGAGTAAAATGATTTTATGTTTTTAATTTAAAAAAAAAGCTATGGCCCCTGAGTATTTTCAACTTGTTGATTTTGGCCCATGGTGCAAAATGTTTGGATATCACTGCCTATGGGCTCTCTAATCTGACAAAAACAACAACAACAAAAACCAACATCTCATTAAACAACACATTTGCTTAAACAGAGCAAAACAGGAAAACATAACCCTAATTTTAATTCCTGGAAAAATAAATAAAACATCTGAGATAAAAGCTCTTTTTATACATTTTCTAGCGGCTTCCTTTAGGTGGCGTCAGAGAGGATCATCTACCCCATGCTTCCTCTAGTATGATCCCCGATTTACATGTTGGGCAGATGGCCTCACATTTGACTCCAGAGGAGTCAAGTGATTGCAAGGTTTTGCAAGGAGGATGTGTGGCTGCAAAACAAGCCCAAATCATCATAACTCCACTACTGTGCTTGACAGCTGATATGAGGTGTTTGTGCTAATATGCTGTTTGCTATTCTCCGAACTTGACACTTTGTAGTATGCCTAAACATCTCCAAACTAATTATCAGCTTCTGTAACAGTCTTTTCTGTTTTCTTTCCAGTTCGGCATTGTGTTAAGACAC
This sequence comes from Crenichthys baileyi, assembly GCA_036173005.1. NCBI lineage: Eukaryota > Metazoa > Chordata > Actinopteri > Cyprinodontiformes > Goodeidae > Crenichthys > Crenichthys baileyi. The sequence goes on from JAHHUM010000643.1 coordinate 438,006, forward strand.
GGTCTAAAGTCCTGCTTCAAAGGACTTATGGAGGTGGTCACACAGATGATGATCAGCTAATCAAAAGTATTATTAGGCTCTCCTGTAGAAGCAGCATGGGTGTACTTACTTGTGCTGCTGCTATCACATACAAACCTCTTCAACGTGTTTTTTTTCGTCAGGTGAGTCATCAATAATTTTCAGGTTTGAAAAAACTCCCTAGAAATGATCAATGAATTGGCTTCTTACGAAAAATCTTTGAACTATCCTGCGTTTCAATGTGTGTTTGAGCTGCAGCATTGTGGATTATCTGCCTGGGTCTTAGCAGCTGTAAACAAGGCAAGAGCACAAATGTGCAAATCTGAAAAACTGACACTGAACCAAAAACAGATGCTCAAAGAGGATCAATAAAACACATGAAAGCCTGAAAAATGAGGCCTTCGGCTGTGAAGACGCCTCAGTTCTGAAGGTCAAACCTGAGGAGATGATAAATGAGTTCGGTCACAGTTTTAAAAAAGCTCTTCATGTGTTTATATAAGGGCAGACTGAAAGCTTAGTATGTCAGCAGAAGGTCGTATTTTACCATAATGTGGCAGAATAAACAGACGCTCAGTGAAGAAGGCGATTTCTGAGATATCTGGTAGCTTACTGTGCTTTGTTCATTCATCAGCTCCAAGCCACAGGAAGCCACACCCAATAAATACATTAAAAACAAATATATATAAAAACTATAAAAATTAGACCTATTATAATTTCATTGGGGGAGAATGTGGTAATATTGTTAAGAGTAAATTACCCAGACCAACCAGACAAACTAAGAAATCAAATTCTTATTACCAGAATATAATATTGAATTTGTTTACTTTAAATATCTTGGATGGTTTGTGAAAAATTAATTTTTGCGGTGATATTTTGCTACTTTTAATCAAACAGATATTAATAAAAAACATCAAGAAAATATGAAAAAAGAGAAAACCTAACAGAATACAGATTTTTGACTTTCTTGTTTTGCTCTTTGTTTCTTAAAAAAAAATCTTTTATTGAATTATTCTGTTTAAAGAATACCATGTTTTTTTATTATTATTTTGATTGTGACCAGGAAAATAAATAAATGCAGTAGGTGAACGTTTCATGTTTAAGTTCTTAAAAAATGTAAAAGAAAAAGTTTGAAAATAAGTACTCAAAAACAAGCCAACAGAAACCCACCCACAACAAAAAAGTACAATAAAAACATATTAATACAAAATTCTGATTTTACATATTTTGGATATTATTATAATACTACACTTACATTTCATTTTCAGTGAAATTTCACCTGCAAGATCCCCAAAGAAACAAAGAAAATTCATAAAAAGGAAATAAATCTAAGGAAATAAATACTAGTAGTAAAACAACTGTGTAACAGGTGAAAGTTACACTTTCAAAAAATAAAAATAAACAGCCAAGCAAAAAAAGTTAGAGAAAATAAGGAAAAAATGTGTAAATAATCAGTAAAAATACAAGTAATGACTATGATATTTCTCGCTGCTATTATTGTTGTAATACTACTGTTTTTAAATTCAAAGAAGCATCTTATTTAGTGGCCATTTTACGTTAAAGCCTATTTATTATATCATAGTATTTAAGTTTGTTTGACTATTTTGTTTTCCGGTCGGCTTCCTGCATTAGCCAATCAGGGGAGACCTACAATCAAAGGCGGAAGTGGTCATCAGTGACAGCGCTGAGCTCCCGCGAAAATCGAGACATTTTCACCATAATACGTTCAGGTAGGAGGGTGTTTTATCAGGCCATTGTATGTGCAGATTGTTTTATTAACTAACTAAATATTAAATATGTAAAAAAAAACGTCGTTTAGCCCCAAATTATATAGTTGTGGGTTTATTTAAAAGCGGCTGAGAGTGTACTGAAAGTTACACCAAACTACTGTTTTAAATTAAACTAGTGTAGAGATTCAGTCGTTTCTTACTGTTTTTAACTAGCCTCAGTTCATTTCTGGGACATGGTCTGAAAAAGTAACACTTTCTTAACAATTCGGCCTATAAAGCGCCCAGCCAGGAGCAGAAATACTATTTAAACTATTAAACCACGTTTCCCAGGTTTTTCCACACTATCATGAGTAAAAGAAAAGCGAAAGATGCTCATCTGCCCATTGGAGAATGCATTAATCAGGTTTGACATAAAGAACTTATTCCCTAATTTTGTTTATGTTGATTAAAATTATGAATTTGTATTTATATTTATGTACCATTATTCTCAGGTTCATCAGATTTTAAGGAAGAGGTTTTGCCACCAGCAGCTTCCTGATAAACCAGAGGGATTGGAGGCTCAACACAAGTAGGTGAATTTTTCCCACTTTGGGAATAATTTTACAATTCTTATCAAGTTTAAGATGGGTTGACCCAGTTTAGTCTAGCCTGGCTGACACAAGTGTCCCAGTTAAAATAATTTTCAGTGAAAAATGGGATATTGTTGAATGTCTGTTTACCTGTAGACACCTGGTGGAGCTGTTGAAGCGAACAGCGGTCCATGGGGAGAGCAATTCTGTGCTTATCGTTGGCCCTAGAGGAGCAGGGAAAACCATGGTGAGCCTCCACCGAGCTAAGGTAGGAAAAATGGCCGATTCTGAGGCGTAACGTCTATTTCTGTGTCTGCAGCTGCTGAGGAGCGTGCTGAGGGACTTGTCCGAGGAAACAGAGGTGCAGAAAAACCTCCTGCAGGTTCACCTCAACGGTAAGCTCTAATCGCTTTGGAAAATGATCTCAAATAATGATATTTTATGCATCCTTTCATCCGGTTGTTCCAGGTCTCCTGCAGACGGACGACAGAATAGCTCTGAAAGAAATAACAAGGCAGCTCCACCTGGAAAATGTTGTTGGCGATAGAGTGTTTGTGAGTAATGATGAGGGGTTCTGGCAGGAGTTTCTCCAAGAAGACTGCTGCAAAAACGGATTTCTGTCTGATTTCAGGGAAGCTTTGCAGAGAACCTGGGTTTCCTTCTGGATGCGTTAAAGAAAGGGGATCGCAGCAGCAGCCGTCCGGTCCTGTTTGTCCTGGACGAGTTCGACCTGTTCGCCCACCATAAGAACCAGACCCTGCTCTACAACCTGTTTGACGTTTCCCAGTCTGCCCAGGCGCCCCTTGCCGTGGTCGGCCTCACCTGCAGACTGGTGGGTCATGCATCCATCCATTCATGTATGCATGCATTCATTCATACGCACATGGATGCATGGATTCATTTGTTTCTTTATACCTGCATGCATCTATTCATTCAGGGACAGAACTTAGCTGGTATTACAATGTAACCTCTGCTCTGCACATAAGCTTTCTAGCCATAATCTCTGGTTGGTGTTTTCTGATAAAGAACAATAAACTATATTTCTGTGATAGTAATACAAATACAAACAGTATAAAATCTCTCACTTTCCAAACTGTTCAGTGAGAAAATATAAAAGTAGTATTACAGAGCAGGACTTTAACATTCACAAAACGAGAAGCTTGTATTTTTATATAACGTGGCAGTGATGCTATCGTAGAGATCTGACTGTTGATTGGCTGGTTTGAGGCTAGGCTTTCAGGCCATACATAGCATGACTGTAAACATATCACTGAAATCAAAAACAACCAAACACATTCAACATCAGACAGTTTCTTGCCATCTTGTGGCAGAATTAAATGTCTGGTTTTAGGAAACACACGTCAAAGATAAACAAAAGAAGATGGGGCCTGGAATGGTGCCCTGTGGAATTCCTGTTTTAACTGGAGAAGAAGAAGGCAGATAGCTGATTCTGTTGGGTGGTTATACCTGAAACCAAACAGGAAAAGATACAGGTTGTGTTTTGTTTGTAGATGCACAATATTAGAAAATATTGCGATCACGATATCAGTTGAGATTTATGCCTATTTTCTTCTTTCCTGTCCTGTGACTTTTAGCATTTTGTCATCAAGCTAACAATTATTGCACTCCAAACAGTCCTTTGTGAAATTAAAATCGGACACAGATATTGTGATGACGATATATTCCTGATATATTGTGCAGCCCTATTCTAGATCATCTAACCTTCTTCAGCACTTTTGACAAGATTTCAGCCCAATTGGACTTTAAAGGCCATGTTAATGAAGGTGTTTTTCAATTAGTTTGAGAATTGACCAGTTTTGGAAGAGATTTTTGGGAGAAGTGGTGTTTACACTGTGTATAATTCCTTAGATGAGCTTCCTTCAACCACGGAAAACAAGATGCTTCCTTTTTTTAGCTATTTGTTTCCTTCCAGGACGTGCTGGAACTGTTGGAGAAGCGGGTAAAGTCTCGGTTTTCCCACCGTCAGATCCACCTGCTGAGCACCTTGACGTTCTCTCATTACCTGGATCGGGTCAGAGCTCAGCTCAGCCTACCTGACGGCTTCCCAGATGGAAAGTTTGTTGAGGAGTGGAACGCTGCCGTCACAGTGAGTCAATTAGCAATACTGAAACAGAAATGGGATTTTCAGTTCCTGATCTTGAATTTTTCCTCCTCCTCCTGCAGACTCTCTGTGAGGACAAGTCGGTTGTAGAGGTCCTGCAAAGACACTACAACTCCAGTAAGGACTTCCGCTCCTTGCACATGCTGCTGGTGAGATGAACCTCCGTAAGATGCATGATTCCCTAAAGAAAACTTCCTAACTAAATAATTCCCTCTAGATGTTGTGTTTGAGTCGCGTATCGGTCGCCAAACCAGCCATCACGCCAGCTGACCTCCTGGACGCCAGTCGCTTGTGTGTCGCCGACGCCAAGGCCAACATGCTCCACGGTAAAACAGTTAACCTGAGTCTGGTCCAGATTGTTACACCGGAGTCAGATCTAAGATTTTCTTCTCCTCCGCAGGTCTGTCGATCTTGGAGCTGTGCCTGATCATCGCCATGAAACACCTCAACGACGTCTATGAAGGAGAGCCGTTCAATCTGCAGATGGTTCACAATGGTAGGTCTGGAGATGTGATTTGTAAAATTAAAGAAGGAAAGCCAAGATGGGTCCCATTTGCTACGAGGCATGTAAGGACAGATCTGTGGCCTGATTAAGCTTAGTTAAACCATATCAGTTCGTATAAACCGCATCAAAAATGTATTTTATAGATTACATGAGGCCACCTGCACAGAATGAGGTTTTGTCAAGACTTAAAATTCAGACAAGCACATTTTGAAGTGAGAGAAGCAGTTGATGCAGATGAGAGGTCAGGTATGGTGTGTGCTACACAGCAAATGTGTGGATCAAAGTGTTCTGGACAGGCCAGACCATAATTGAACTTTTTAGCCTGCAAAACTCTGGTGAAAATGGTGTTGGCAGCATCATGCTGTGGGGAAGATGGTTCATGTTAAGATGGATGGAGGTAAACACAAGGAAATCCTGGGAAAAATCCCATTAGAGGCTGAGACTCCTGCTTTGGCAAGAAATATTCCCACCTTATTTTAACTCTCCACTCTGTATGTTTAGAGTTTAAGAAGTTCCTGCAGAGGAAGTCCAGCTCCTTGTACAACTTTGAGCAGCCGGTCATAATGAAGGTAAGATCCTCTGCCCCCCACCGACAGAGCAGCCACACTTCTAAGGTTCACCGTGCCTTATTGTCCGCAGGCCTTCGAGCACCTGCAGCAGCTGGAGCTCATCCGACCGGCCGACAGCTCCTCGGCCAAGACCCAGAGGGAGTACCAGCTGATGAGGCTCATGCTGGACCACGGTCAGATCATGGAGGCGCTGCAGAAGTACCCTCAGTGCCCAACGGATATCAAGCAGTGGGCCATGTCGGCATTTGCTTAAACTCTGGATATTATGCGATGTTTGCTAGGATGAACCAACATGTTCTATGCTGCCAGAATAAATTATTAAAGAAAATAAAGGAACTCATTTCTTCCATCATGATGTTTTGTGAAATGTAGGGCCTTCAGAAACGGTCTGAAATCCATCAGGTCCTCTGTGCTGCCACCTAGTGGTCTACATATGCAAACACCACCGAATGCCTTCAGAGCTGTGGTATGATGAGCTTAAAATGTACATTTCTGACCTATATGCAAAACCAGGTGGGTGGGTAAACTGAACACTGTACACCCACTGCGAAATATGGTGGTGGCAGAATCATGCTGTGGGATGCTTTCTTCTTTCAGAATGTGGGTAGAGGCTGAGACAAGATGCAGTCAGTGAAAGCATATTTAAATATTAAAATGACCTAAAGCCCAGACGTAAATCTAGTTAAGACTTAAAAACTAATTTTTACAGACCCTCTCCATCCAGTCTGAAAATCTCAGGCTGCTCATTTGCAAATACCAAACATGAACATCTGCTTTATTTGTTTAAGATGAGTTTTCTCCAGGTTCCTCCTGAGACATGACAAATCAATTCAACACACAAAAAGACAAAACGGTCACAATCTAAAAACACATTTATTTACATCATGTGGATCACTTCAGCTGATAAAACCATGGTCTGCTAACGTCGGGTGAGAGCCACAGCGCTGATCGGGGATCACTCGTCTTCTCAGTGGTGTTTCCAGGGTTCCTACGCTGCTCTAATACTTTTCTCTGCTTCTTCTGAACAATCCAGATATTACGCCTCAGTTTACTATCTTCACATTATTTTATAAGCACCAAGAAATCTACAGTCACAGCTTTCTTAACTTTTTACAAAACAAAATCCAACCCACGGAGGTTCAGGGTGCCCTTCGTTTGAGCCTCGAAAACCCTGCGTCACCAGCATTAGAGACAGTAATGGCAGATCTCAGATCAGCGCTGCCGCTTCAGAGTTTGGAGAAATGTGGGATGAAGAACAGCTGTAGTGTTTGTGTAGTCACTGAGGTTCAATGTTTCCTCTAAAACCCTGACAGTGGGGGGAAAAAAGGAGAACAATGCTGGAATGAAACAGGGTTCCTCCCATTCAGGTTTCCAACCATTTTAACCAGGCAAGTATAAAGTTTGATAGTTATAACCTTGAGATAACGACAACTTGTGCTTGTTCTCTTGACATATTCATTTTATTATCTCATATCAAAATAAGAGCTAAACGTTCCTTGACTTGAGAACTAGTTGAGATTTAATTGTCCTTTTTTGTAATGTAATGTTTATGTTCTATTTTCATGAAAACATTAGAAATGAGTTTGTTGGGTATTTACCAGAAGATAATCACATTTCTGGCTGGTTTTAATCACAATAAACAAATGGGCTCAAGTCAAGAGATTTGGTCCTGATGATTTTCATTATCTTCTAATGCCGAGAAAACAATATCTCAAGCAAAGCTTTTTTGCATCGATTGTTGCATCATCCCATTATCTCGAGATCAGACCTCAAGATTGTTTTGTTGTGGCATTATCTCGATATAAGGTCTTAATCCCATTTTTGAAATTGGTTCCACTACATTATTGTCTTGAAATAACAGAAGCTCGAGTTTGTTTCTAGCAATTACAGTATTGTTGTAATAACTAATATCTCAAGTTCTTGTATAGGCATTTTCACTGTCAAATTCGTTAAGATTTTGATTATTTCCTTAACATAGGGACTCAGTCCCATTTTTGTCCATTAGGGACGGGTTTCTAAAGACGATAGTTTCATTGTTGTGGTAATAGTACGATTATCTCATAATCTCAAGACTTTTGTAAATACCATTTAGACTCTTTATTATGCGATAAGATGTACTTATTTCTATCGCTATAATAGTTTTCTTACATCATTCGGTCAATAGTGGGATTTTAAACATGTTACAATAAGCTTTTGTTTCTTGTGTTGAGAAAACAGTATTGATTTAAGCGAAATTCTCCGATCTCTAGAAAATAAGACCTAAGGATTGGTGTTTAATTATGTCTTTGTGTCAAGATGTCAAAGACCAAATTCCTAAGATAATGGGTTCATATACTTATTTCCACCCCAAATCATGACAGTGATACTAGAAAATAGGTCATGGTTAAAAGTCTGGAAATTTGAATGCTTTTGTAGGAACCCTGACAACACTTGTGGTAGATGATTGTAATTTCACATTAGGAAAAAATTGCAATGGGTCTTTGAGAACAAAATTTAGGGTAACTAAACACCCTCCCTGGGGAACTCCTCAGGCTGAATGTTAATTATTTCCTTTTAATTTAAGTGCTTCACAAACATAAGCTATTTTTAAGAAACATTTTAGCATTGTAACAGGGCAACTTTGACACACAAAGTGAATGTAGAGGAAACACTGAAGTTCAACACGCTCTTAGAAAGATTCAGCTCAGAGTATATAGTCAAGAACTGGTAATTATGTCTGTACAGATCCTACACTGCTTAAAATAGTGGGAAGCAACAAGACAAATGTTTTACGGGTAGTTTATATGCACAGCAATGTGAGGTGCTAGGCAGGAGGAAGTCACCGTGGAAAACTGTAAAAGCCTGGACGCTCAGAAACCCATTCATACACCTTCGTGTGACAGATTTAACAAGACCTGAGGAAAACCAAGGGTTTGTTTGGCAAAATGGCAAACAAGTTCGGCCAGATTTGCTTTAATGAAGCATTCGGCAAGTTATTTTTGTTTTTGATAAACTGAATTGCGTCCTGCAGCTGGACTATTGTTTGGTGCATAAATGAATAACTGAACGTATTGCTTTTACCATTTTCTACAGGACAGGGCACAATCACACGACACCAGCCGAACGCGAGGCCCTTTAGAGTTACACAGGGCCGGGCTCAATCCATCAAAGTACACACTTTATATATTTATATATATATATTTATATAGAATCCGGGAGTCTGTAGAACATTCATTTTCGGTTGTTTGTCCATTGACTGAATAGAAAGAAGCACGTTACAGTTTATATCGATCGTCTTTTTGAATTAATGAAAATATTTCCTGAATTAGAACCCACCCACAACCCCATAACAAGGACAACAAACAACCAACCGCAAAACGTGCCAACTCCTGATGACTTTATTTGGAGTTGCACCTGAGCCCTGATCCCCGAAACCTCAGGCCAGATAAAGAATTTAAAATAACAAAATAAATACGACATAATATGCAAGGTCACGGATTTAAAAAAAAAAAAAAGAGGAAAAAATTAAAATGCTACAAGGTATTTGTGTGTGTTTGTGTATTGAAAGCCACTCCTGCAGCAGATCCTACAGAAGCGTAGGGTAAAGTTTGCGGCACTGGTTGCATATAAACTCTCTAGAACTTAGTAAGCATAGTACTGAATCCCTGAATGGTGTTTTATCGGCTGGGGTCTGTCTCCTGATCGCAGTTTAAGCTGATCCTTTCCTACAGCGGGTAAATATCCTAATTGACTCAAATACGGCTTGAGTTTTTGCATTTGAGGACACACAATACTGGTACTTTCTCAGTTATGGCAGTGAAAATGAGGAAACTTCTTTCTAACTTGGCACTGATGGAAGCTTTCCGTTACATTTTAATTTCTTCCTGATTTTGGTTTATTTGCCACTCTTCTACCCCAAAACAAAATCCCTGGGAGTGAGGTAGTGCTTATTGAAGGGCTGCTGGAGGTTTTTGCCATTTTTCAGCGTTTCTCATCCCTGACCATTGATGAAAGCTGCGTTGGAACGGCAGCAGCAGCAGAAAGGAAGCAACAGGTGCTGTTCTCGTGCTACAGTGTGTAAATAAGATGATGGCTTCTACTTCCTTCAGGTTTGCTGTGTTGTTGTTGCAAGAAAAACATGCAGATTTATACATCTCAAACTCACCGTTTTACTTCTTTTAGTTTCTGGATTGTTGCTCTTAAAAAAGGATCCTTTATTCTCAGTGAAAGTTTGCATAAAACTCATAAGCATAAATATCACTAAATTTGGGCTTTTGAGTTTTAAGGATTGTAGTGCGGACCTACCACGTTGCCAAGGTTTAGAACAAGACCCACACCAGGAAACTGTTTAGCACGGAGAGGTACCATCATGCTGAGGGTCAAATGCCTTCTGGAGAAGACTTACGGTCAGACGAGACAATGATCAAGCTTTTTAGCCACAATGATAAGAGAGATACAAAGGGGAGTCAAGAAGAGACTTTCACACCTAAAAACACCGTTCCAAGCATAGTGGTGGTGGCTGTATCATGCTGTGGGCCTATTTCAGGACTACATCCTTTAGCCTCAAATCAAGTCAAGAGCTAAATGGTTGAAACATCCCAAACACACATAAACTGGTATTTGAATGTATAAAGCAGGCTAACATTTAGCTTCTGGGATGACCTTTCGACCTGTAGTCCAAGCTTAGAAGCCTGATGGGTGCCAGGAAACCGAGAGAGTGGAGAAACACTCAGAGATATGCAAGAAGCTTGTCAATGGATAAATATAGTGTGTGATGGAGGTGCATCCTCTTAAGGTACATTGAAGTAAATTTTAGAGAGGGTGTATGTATATATTTTAGCATGCATGTATAAATTTGACTCTGTGTGGAGTAGAGAAAATCCAGGATTCAAATAAATAATTAAAGCCCAAAATTAGTGACATTCATACCAACGATGAGTTGGTGGAACCTGTGGCTACAACTGCATTTAGGGATTCGTTTGGCTCTTTTCTCTACCGTCACAGAACAGCGTTTTACTAAATCACAAACACAATCCTAGCAAAGCCTGAACCTCAGAGAGAAGTTTCCTCATGTTTCACTCGTTTTTTTTTTTGTTGTTCAAACTGCGTCGCGTGAAACCGCCCCGAAGCTTGAGGAGAGACTGCAGGTATGCCGGCACCAGTGTTCAACGTCCCTCAAAACGTCTTGTACATCCGTTTGGCCTGACATCGACGAGAGTAACTAATACAGACAGGTAGAAATGGCACCAGGATGGAGGAGGGCACGGGGGATTCCTCGTCTCAGCTCGACTAACTGCTTCCAAAGCTTCGATTGTGGGTCTGATGAATTGAAAAGAAAGCGTCAAAGAGGAGAAAGTTTTGAATGAGCCGAGCAGCGAGCCGAGGAGAGAGAAAGGGAATCGGTTCGGTTCTGGACTGGTGATGGGGCGTGGCGAGTAGCAAAGATTCCTGAGGTGTATAAAAAGAGAGCAGAGACTCTTGATAGTACTAAAAACCAAACAAATAGAAAGAGCGGGAAACCGAATCCGAAGCAAGCTGGCTCAGCTGAATACACATCGGGCTGGGAAATTGAATACTGAGCGGCTTATCTTATCTGCGTTTTTCTGGAGATCGCTTCAGAAAAACAAAAAGGAAAAAATAAACAAGATATCCAGTTCTCAGACGTGTCAGCAGCTGACAGAGCAAACTCTAAATTAAAATGAAAAGAAATCACTTTAATTAACAACTTCATTGATCTACCAACAAGTCCAAATCCAAGGGAGCAGGGAGGGAGACCTGGCGGGAGAACTGAAAACACGGTGTCCGTCTGAACTGAGGTATAGCTGGCTGAAGGAGGTTTATGGTTTGCAAATGGACCCCCCTCCCCCGTTAAAATGAGCTGATTACCAGGTGGTCTGGCTCCGTGATTCACTATGTACAGCAGCATTACACTATAAACATTCAGAAGCCGTTGCTTTGTTGGCAGAACGATCGTCGTTTCTTCAACAGAACGCACAGAAGAAGGACAGCAAACGCTTCAGGAGCCATGGGCTCGTCTTTTTGTTTGTTCTCGTTTTTTTAACACTAAAATGCGCTGAGAGTTCAGTGAAATTTCTCCGTGTCCGTCTCCGTGTGTGGATATAAAAACAACGCATGATCAAACCAGGGTGGTTTTCTTTTTTTCCTCCAAGCGTCATCGTCCTGCTTGGTGAAAGGAAGAAAATAACCCAAAACATTAAAATCCTCAGGCACACGTATCAAAATGAGGTGGATCTCCACTTGATGCGGTGAGGAACCAAGAAGAAGAAAAGACGAGCGTAAAAAAAAGGGGGGAAACAGGAAGCCGACCAACCAGGGTCGGACGTTTGTTCCCCTTCCGGGTCGACTGGCCGATCATAAGCTGGACTCCTTGGGCGGGAGGTCAACGTTCGTCACCATGGTGACCACAGTGACGATCTCCTCAGGGCCGATGATGGGGGCCTGGCGCTGCATTTGGCTGATGCGCTCCTCGACGCAGCCGGCGGACAGGCGGGCCTCGGCCTCGTGGTCCCAACAGTCCTCGATGGTTTCGCAGAGCATGGCCAGACCCTGCGGGACAACAGGGACACAGGGGTCAGAGTTCACAGCATCCAAGATGATATCTCTGGTTTTTCATTATCTGTAAGCCATAATCACCACAATGACAAGAAATAAAGGCTCCAAATATTTCACACGTGTGTCAATGAATCTATAAAACAGAACTACCGGCTCCTCTGCTTGGTGGAAGTAAATATGCTAACCACTAAGATGTGGGACAAACAACCCCTACGAGACTTTCCCACTAAAATGAGCTCAGCTCTTGATTTGTTGATCATCGCTCACCGTATGTTTCTGCCAGCAGTCTCGCAGGCAGGGCCGCAGCTTTTTGTGGACGACCACCTCCTGCATGTCCTCCAGAGACGGGTGCTGGCCCACCTCCTCCTCGAAGGGGAGCATGTACTCATCTACAGGGCCTGTTAACGATGACACAGGTTAAACACTGCTTCTCGAGCTGAAACAGACAACGGTGAGGAGAAGTTGTTCTGCTGAGGCGTCGCTCTCACCGTCTGCGGCGGTGCACCGAGACGCGAGCTCCCAGAGGACGAGGCCGAAGGCGTACATATCGATTCGCAGGAAGGAGTCACGTTGGAAGTTGATGGCGCCCTCCAGGACTTCGGGAGCCATGTAACGGCGGGTTCCAACCTGCAGGATTGAAGGAAATGGGTCAGATGATTCGAGATTTAGCGGGAAGACAGTTTAAAGTACAGGCGGAGTAAATCTCACCTGCCCGTGTGTGTCTCCGGCTGATTTTCCAGCTTCAAACTTCAGTGCCAGGCCAAAGTCAGCAATGCAGGCTGTCAGGTTGTTTTTCAGTAGCACATTCTTACTCTTAATGTCCCTAAGGTGGACAAATCAGAACAAAACATGTCCTCAGAGTTCTGCAATGAGTTTGAAAGGATGGCGGTCTCTGGATAAAAGAAGTACCGGTGGGCGATGGACGGCTTGTGTCCGTCCTTGTGTCCGGGGATGTCTTCGTGAAGGTAGGCCAGGCCGCGGGCCGCCGTCTGGGCGATGTGGCAGAGCTCGTTCCAGGACACGACGTTGGCCTTCAGGTAGTCCGTCAAGGAGCCCTGCAGATTCAAACAGAGAGTTTCAGATCTTTAAATAACGCTCAGGAATATAGAGATTAGTCCGAGAAGTGTTAGAGTTACCAGAGATAATCAAAATAATAAAAAAAAACTGAGAAACAGACTGAAACCAGCTTCTGTGCTGTAATATTTCCCCCCAGGCTGGAAAGCTTCAACACCTACCAGCTTTTAAACTCAGAGTGAAGCTGATTAATCAGATTCAGCTTTAATCTTTGCTCATAATCAGTGTTTGCTAAACCCGCAGGTTATAATCCGAAAAGGTGCATGTGCAGCATTTCTTTTCGCAGAGATCACTCCTCTGCAAGGCTTGGAGTCAATTAATTATTAACTGTCAAAGGACAAAGCTGAAATATTCATATTAACGTCCAAACATCATCAGATTCTTTCCTAGTCTGACATAAGATTTGATCAAATCAAATAAGACAAAATTAAAATCAATTACAAAATAAATCAGAAAAAGATCATAATAAGACTAATAGAATACAAAACTCCAAAACTAAAAACATTAAATATTTAAAATAAAAATGAAAAATCTAGAACATTTAAAAAATAGATAAAAATGGCTAAAAAATTGTTTTTGAAATAAATAAAACATTTTATCCAGGCTGTTAAAAATAACACGATAAATACGTTTCAGGTCAAATAAATGAATGAAAATATAAATAAATTAAATAAAAATATATATATATGTCCAAGCAGGATCTGTTTGCTTATTATTTTAAGTTAATACAGACTCAGAGTAAACTAAAAAAATTAAACTAGATAAAACTGAATAAAAATAAACAAATTAATGCTTGGCAGCATTTCCTTACTACCTAATGTGTATGAAAGCACCGCAAATTAAATAAAATGTGATGTAAAACAAGCAAAAACAATGAATGATAAAGAACGAATATATTTTATTTTTAACTTCATACTCTGAGCTAAGACATACTTCAAATCATAGCAAAAAAAATCTAAAAATTCAACATTTTAACAGGTTTTAAATTTAGATTTTATTTAGATAAATAAAAGATAAATACAATCTTTTCTGAGGACAATGAAACGAGTCATTGAGAAAGAAGCCCTTCATCAATGCTGCTTTCCAATAAATGAATGTAGATCAGTTTGGGAATAAATGTGAGATTGTGTAAATATATAATCATAAAAACTTTGGCAACCACATTTGTGTGCCATAAAATGAACAAAAATACAACAACGAATGATTTTCTCTTGTCAAGGATTGATGCAGATCCAGGTAGTGACCACTAGAGGGCAGGTGGCTCCTACAAATAAAAGCGTCAGCTGGGCTTTAAAAACCCTTCCACTTGGATTTTATTGTTCTGCTTATGACAGGTTTGATATTTTTTCCCTCAAATTAACAGTCCGTCATCTTCTCTTTGAAACCAGGATTTAATATCTGCGTTTTGATTAAAAGAGAAGACTGAAGCTCGGGGAGTTTTGCAGGAAATTTAAAGCAAGCCTTTGCATGCAGACTCGACCACACAAAGCTTCTTGGATGCGTCAAATATCAAGGCATAAATCAGCTGTGAAGAAAACTCTGAACTGCATCCAGAAAGTTACAACTTGCAGCTCCAGTTCCAAGGGGTGACATGTTTCATTGGAGCTCTGCCGCCACATCTAGAAACAGTCTTCTGTTTTTCTACCTTTATTCACATAACAAAGCCTTCCTAAGGAACACGGAGGCACTTAGAGCCCCTGATCGCAGCACAGGCGCAGACAAAAATAAAACTTCGCTCACCGTAGGGTCAACAGATCGACCTTTGAAGCTGCAGTGAGAACTGAATCGATAACTTGAAGAAGAAGCGTGGCTGTATGCTGACAGCGTACCTTGTCATGGTAGGCGGTGATGAGCCACAGCTCCAGATCCAGGTTGTTGTTCCTCTTCTCCACGCCGATAAAATGGAGGACATTGTCGTGCTTCATGCCGCACACGCTGTAGATCTCGTACTCGTTCTGCCAGGAGAGCTTGTCCTGTGAGCAGGGAGGAAGATGCAGGTGTTAGCTTCACTCTGCTCCCTTATCTGTAAATCTAGACCAGGTCCAGGGGAGTAATACCTGGATGGGGAAGATCTTCACCGCCACATATTCGCTCAGAAGCTGGGCCTTCCAGACGCAGCCAAAGCGCCCCCTGGCTTTCAGCTCGATGAGCTGCAGCGGTTTCTGGCCCACAACAGGGGAAGGAGGTGAAGGTCCTGGATCCTGTGGAGAAACAGAAGATGACTTTGGCTCAGACAGCTTCAGTTCACAGTGAAGGTAACCAGCTCAGTGACAACATGCCTGAGGAACCTAACTCCTTCTCATCTCCACATTTCATCTGCTTTAATGTGACCGTGCCCTCCTGTTATTTTTACTTTTCCAGCCTCCATGTCTTTATCGCTTCATTTCATAGTTCTGCTGTTTAGACTTGTGGGAGTTCGGTATGGGAGGCGCCTGGATTTTAGTGCCATCACGGTGAAGTTTTATGGGCTGTGAGGACGCTGCAGACCCAGCAGGGTTTGGATTCATTCATTACAAATTAAATCAAACCCCTGAGGGCGGCCTGAGCCTGAATTCACAGAAGCAGAGCTGAGATAGGAACCCTGCCAGCTGGACGCCACCGAGTCGCTGAGAAAAACACCCAAAGAATGCTTAGAAATCAACTGATAGAAACATTTTACTCCAGTCTCTTTGCTGAAGGAACTGAGATCTCATTCTTTGTCTTGTAGGAGCCTCATCTTTTTGTTTTTTGATTTCTCCAATCATGAGCAACTCACCTCCTTGGTTTCTACTCCTGTTGACCCTCTCTTTGCAGCTGCTTTAGCTTTATTTAAATGGAATATCTCAATCTGGATATATTCAGATTATCTTCAGTATGCATGAACATGAATCCAACAAGCTTTAGC
This sequence comes from Crenichthys baileyi, assembly GCA_036173005.1. NCBI lineage: Eukaryota > Metazoa > Chordata > Actinopteri > Cyprinodontiformes > Goodeidae > Crenichthys > Crenichthys baileyi. The sequence continues at coordinate 454,026 of JAHHUM010000643.1, forward strand.
TCCAAAACTGTCAAAAATTACTCCTATAAATCCAAACTATCATGATTCACAAAAGGTCGCTCCTAAATAACGAGATCTTTAGCTTGTTCTGATGGAACAATTATCCTGAGATAACATGAACGATATTTTAACATGAGAGAACACCTGAAGCTTTTCGTTTTGACGTAGATTTCTAAATTGTCTAGATGTCAAAATAACAAGACCTCGAGCATATTTGGACAAGAGTTGCTTTCATTAGCTCAAGATAACTAAACCCAGAGTTGCTTTTGTTGTGTTAGTGGTTTCTTTATCTCAAGATAAGTTTTTTTAATGACATCGATTTCATCTCGAGATTAAAACAACTTGAAGTCGCTTTGAAGTTAAATCGACTCTTAACTCGAGATGAGACGTCTAGCTCATTTGGATTGTTATTGCTTTCAACAGCTCGACATAAGCTCGTTTTGTCACGATGACAACATTTATTTCATTAACTGGTGATATAAACATTTTATTTTCTTGAGATAACATAAATGCGAAGCTTGTAAAGATCATTCTCTCAAAATGTTTGGCCCTTCCTGCTGCAGCAAGCTTCCATAACTGATGAATATTACTCTTTTATTATTAAAATATTTATATTCCACAAAAGGGAAACACAAATGTTTTTCCTTCAGATTTGGAAGCATTTTCCATGCTTTTCAAGGCTCTGTGGGAACCCAGCATGAATTAGATGTTCTCCTGCAGTTCTGATGGAGCTGTGATGTTTCCCAGCAGCCCTACAATCAGTCCTCAGCGTAGTTTTCCAGACCTCTGCCTGACCTCCACTGTTCCAGCTGACTGCCATTTAATTACATTACAGACAGAGGAAACGGCTGCATCAAAACACTTGATTATCTCCAACAGCCAACTTCTGCTTGGTGTGCATCACATACTTTTATTTTCAGAGTTGCTGGGATGAAGAATACCCCAGATATGCTTCAAACGTCATTCTTTCAAGCACATTTTATGACCTGTGGTTTTAACTTCAGATACATTTGTCCTACGTTTCAAAATAAAAAGTAACTCAGAATATATATATATATATATATATATATTCTGGAGGTCCGTTGTTTGTCTGCAGAACTAAAACTGTTTCGGTTCTTCAAACTATTTGTTTAAATCTTGAATTATAGCGTCCTCTAGGACAAAATGTTACGTTCTTCATGATAAGAAAAAGAAAACCAATATTGGTGATTGGGAAAGAAATTAGAGATCAGAGTGTAGTTTGATTTTATGTTGCAAAGTCCGCTGTAATCAAACCTGGACTTATCTCTCTAAATACACCAAAGGATCATTGCATGACATTCAGGTCAGCCCTGATATCATTTCCAATGAGAAAAACAGCATTTTAACCAGTGAAAACCAGAAGGGAATGCTTTAATAATACGCTACGAGGATGTGGGGAAACAGTTCAGCTTTTAGATTTTAGACATGTAAAAGTTATTAACTACCCTTTTAGCTGCAAGATAAACATTTTAACTGTTAAACGGACATCTGTTACTGAGATCTATAAGGTGGAAAAAATTGTGGCTTGATTTTATGTTACAAGGCTTGCCATAAGGACCTGAAAAAAATCACATAGTCAAAGGTCTTGGGCCTCAGATCTACTAGGTCTAATTTAAAATGTCAAACAATCCAAAACAAATTAAACATTAAAATGTCAAGATAGTAAGCGGACAGCTACTGTTGATATTTACCAAAAATAGAAAGAAGTATGATTTGATGATGTAATATTAGCAGATATGTTTACAAGTGTGAAGTCTTTTATTTTGCTCAAACTCGAGTCTCCGTCTCTGCCTATTGGGGCTTGCCGTACTGGGCTACATGTGAAATCACGGTGTTACAAGTCACAAGTCATATTTTATCAACTCCAGGTATCTCATAAACTCCATCATATAAAGCGCCATTGTTGATATCTTTAAATAAATAGGTTCGGGTATATTATGTATAATAAGGGCTTGCCGTAGAATTTTGGTTCAGGTTTGAGGCTGAGATAAATTTATAGTGTTTACATTTTTCTCGCCTGCCCTGCGAAGTGATAAGAAGCATATTAGGGACATTATGTAAAGTTATGGGACAGTTTAACAGACTGTTTTCAAGTTTGCATGTTAAAACACACAAGAGCCATTGTGTCTGCCTCTGGCGGGTCGGGCTTCCTGCATGCGTCCAGTGTTCATGCTAATACCATTCAAACAAAAGCCGAAGCAGGGGGGAGCCGAGCGTTCCCGATCCAAAGTAGGTTAAACACAGCTGGTGATCGGGATTAGGCTGATCACTTTCACATGTGACTTCACAGAGGACGACGACGGACGCTGGAGCAGAGGCGGGAGAGGAGGGGGGGTTATAAAGAAGCATGCAGTGCTGGAGTCACATTTCCGAGGGGATAAAAGGTGGAGGAGAAAGACGAGCACATGACTGACGGCCTTTGATGCAACCAGATACGCCGCTTTAAAATCTCAGCTTGAACTCCTCGCCTCTGTCAGAAAGAAAAAAAGCTGCTGGCCTGTGAGGATGTTCGTGTTTTCACTTGAACTGGAGCAACTTTCAAGTCCCCGAGGCCTCGACAGGATCCACTCAGAGACAGAGATAATATATCAGGAGAGCACGCTTGTCAAGCCGAGTCTGTTTCCTAACATCCCATTTAAAAAACCCATTTCAGCTACAGATTCAAACCAAAGCGATTTAATAGATAGCAACAACTCCTTCCTATGAGCCGTCTTTGGCTGTCATAGGACTAAAAGGAGGATGTCAGGCCCATAGCACGTCAGATTTATTCACCGCTGAAGTTTGGCACCAAACCTCCTGCTTACTAACAGCCAAACTGCACACGAAGTTAAAAAGAGAGAGATCAGAGTTTATACGGCATGTCCTGACAGGATCCCCGAAGCAAGCTGAGTGGCATCCATGCAGGAGAGTTTATTGGTTTGATTTTTATCAAGCGGAAATTTTACAGTTGGTCATGAACTTTAGCCTTTGAATAAAGTACGCAAGAGTGCCAAAAAGAGAGAGACAGACTTTTATCTCTACCTCTACCTTTAACTCGGACCTCTTGTATTTTTATAGAAAGGACACAGCGGGGAGCAAGCTCTTAGTGAGCGCGAGGGTGAACGGAGGATTTCAATGTTTATTTAAGCTAGCAGAGAGCTGTGAGGCAGACCTGCTGTCTGCATGGCGCTTTCACACCAAACACAGGCCAAATCAGGCTGACCCACCGTGCTGCGCAGGTTGGGTTTCACAGCAACCTCCACGGTCCCACGCTCCAAACTACTAAAACATCTCCGCAGTCATGCTTAACTTACCAAAAGTAAGGACTCGGTGTTGCTCTACATCTGTTTCCGATGCCGTTTTCTAAATCTGAAGCGTTTAAATACAAGGAGGTGTGTGAGGTTTTCCTGTTTTAACTGGTCTTCCATCATGTTTTCATCCAGATGGGATTGTTGTGATGACAGGTCATCATTACAAAGACTCATCAGATCAGAACGGGTTGGTGAGGAACCACCAGATGTGGTTAATGCTCATATTATATCTTATGGCTTTGCAGTACAGCCTTCATCTTGACATCAGACGTCTTCCTTTTTTATCTTTAGATTCCCTTTTTAAGCGGGATCGTCATGATATAGAATGTAAAACCCGGACAAACCTTCATGTAGTTCTCAGTCTTAGGTTGATGGGAGGAAACTGCTAGTTTAACATTACATTTTTGTTCAAATCTCAACTTTAAATTAACAGAATATAATCTTAAGCCTAACTTTAATGCTCTTTTGTCAAATAAATTCTCTCTTTATGAAGCTACAGTGTTTTTTTCATTTCCAAACCAACTGGGGCCTATATGAAGAAGTGAATCTGTAATTAACCAGATTTTTTGCAAAGCTGAGTTCAATTTTATTAGCAAACACATGCGCTAATTACTGCCAGAGCTGTAGCATCAAGACACCACTTCTATAGTACCTGTCCGACAACATGAAGTAAGCTAAAAGGCCTCAAACAGTAAGGCATCATGCACCGATCTACGAAGACATTTAAAAACAGATGAGAAACAAAGTTTGGTCGGCCTACCAAAACTACTCCACGAGCGGATCAACGACTCATCCAGGAGGTCATAACAGAACCCAGAACTACATCTAAAGCTCTGCAGGCCTCACTGCCTCAGTTAAGGTCATAATGTCCCGTGGTGAGATTGTATGAAATAGAAACTATCAGACTAATAATCAGTTCAACACGGTAGCCGTACTGAATTTAAAAGGTCACAGTTGTTCAAAGAGCAAAAAAGTGCAGATTTTTCCAAGTGAATTGTAAAATTTCTAGTTTCAGGAATAATTTAAATCCGGCAGAAAAGGTCGGAGTTCTCGTGTTGTACTTTTAAATGTCCCAGCAACATGACAGAGGAGTAATAAATGGTAATCTACTGATTATTTGAAAGGTTCAATCCATGATGTTTTAACTTTTATAAGCGACTAAATTCAGCTTGAAATCAGTTTAGTCGGTCCCGTTAAGGCCACTCCAGAGTTTATCTGGACTGCTTTCAGTAATATGAGCTGGAAATACTTTGACTCCACAGTTTGGAAGCAACAAGCACAGAGGAGACAGGTTTGTAGGTCCAGGAGGACCTTAATAAGAGAGGAGAGGAACCAGAACGGTAAACCTCCTGTCAATGAAAATGGGTCGAGGCTTGGTACTCCTGGACTCCCTTTGTGCCACTTTTAAAAATATCTTTTCCCCAAACATTCCTGTCATTTTATTCACCTAATAATCCAGGAATTGAGGAATTTAAGTGTCGCTTGAAGTCCATCTAGGGCTACTTGACTTCCCAAAAGCATAACAGTGAGGAAGGCCAGCGCTTCAATGCTTCCTGGCTTGATTATAATAATAATTAGTCAATTCATACAAGTGCTACCAGGAGAAATTCCTATTAATCGAGTGCACCAATGAGATGTGAGAAACGGTAATGATCCATGAAGGTGCTAAAATAGCATCATTAAGCCTGATGGTAAATTCCTGCTCAGTTGCTACGCTTTAAGCAGCTCCGTTTCTGATTTTCTGCTCCTGAGCCAATGTTCTTGTCTTGCCTTTGCTTCTAGAAACCGTCATCTGTCTGTGGGGCTACAGCCTCGGCCCGACCCGGCCGGTGAGTCACTGGATCGGTTTCTGATCGCAAGGCGCCAAGGCCGTCAAAGGGCACGGATTACACGTAGTCAGCAGACCACAGGAAACAGGAAAACAGAAACTGCTGCTTCGCACCGTTCTTCCCAACCGTTAACCGGCTCCTGTGGCCGGGTCAGGTTACAGCCCCCGTCGGTCACAGGAAAACGACTCCTTCAGGCTTCGTGTGAATCGCCCAGTTTGGGTTTTAATGCAGACGAGGATGTAAAAATAAATCAAAACATCAGGCCTGATGTTTTTGTTTTTTAAAACACATTTGGTGGAGGCTGTATTCCAAAGAAAAGTAGCTAACCTGCCTCTGGTGTCTGCAGACACATTTGGACCTAAATATGTACTAAAAGATGTCCTATTCTGCTTCTGTCCTCTGAGATGTCCGGTTTACTGCAGAAGAAGCTGCAAAGGCTTAAAAATGGGTCACCTGACAAACATCAACACAAGTATAATAATTCAAAAACGAGGGGCTGCATTCAAAGCCGTGTTTTGGCTACTTTCCTGCATGCACAAAGCAACAACAAGACATCCATTCATGCAATTAATCCAGGCAGGGGGGAAAAGAAAGCGGTGTGAGCCGGAGTAAGCAAGGCGGTGTTGGACAAAGCAAACCAAGCGGTGGTGCAGGACTGAGGTGGAGAGGTCAGGACCGTAACCCAAAAGAACGTCAGTTAAACTGCTCTTACCTCTACCATAATATGAAAGGCGTGCTTGTTGGAAAAGGAGCATAAGAAAGCAAAGAGGAGAGGATTACTGCTGCGTTTTGTCTGTTAGTGGATGAAGCAGAGGCAGGTTAAATGGAGGCTCAGATGCTCCCTCTCGTCACATCAGAACTTCAGGTTTGATTCTGGAAACGCTGAGAGAAACCCCACATGGACCAGCTGAGGCGTCGCAGTTTAGCAGCAGATTTAGCAACTGAAAGTTAGCTTCAATGAAGGATGGAAATCCAACAAGCATGAATGTTTCACAGATGACATAAAATGCATTTCAAAGCACCCTTAGTGTTAAACATGCACACATCATAAAAACCTGGAAAAATCCATATTTTGTCACACCAGAGCATCAAACCTCAATGCCTCAATATTTATAACAGAAAACTGTCTCATGTATTTGTTTACAGCACCCCTTTAATGTAATACCCCCTAAATAAATCCAGTGCAACCAATCAGCTATCTGCAATTTAATCCCAGTATAATACAGATTGGCCGTGAAGGCCTCAGGTCCCTCCTTTAAGGCGCCACCTTGGTGGATCAAGGTGTCCTAGTCAGATGAGACCAGAATTTAATACCATGTGTGGAAATTATCCGGACCATGGTGAAACATGGTGGTGTGACTCGTCACATGCACAACTGAAATTTTGTAACTGGTAAATATTCTATATTTTGAAGCATGTTCGGGTGATAATTTGAGTTTTTCACAAACTGAGAACATCCCTTTAACTCTGACTTGTGTAAACCTCTCTATTATAAGCAGGCTTACACTAAAGCACAGAGTTACTAGAAGACAGAAGATCATGAGATGACAACCAGTTTTTCTAAATAAAAGCATCATATTCACATTTATGTGCTGAATAGGCATGTTAAGTGTGTTTGATTTTACATCTAAGTGGGCTGGATGTGTTCCAGGGGCCATAAATCACCCAGGTCTGGTTCAGATCAAAGCATACTCATGTGTTAAAAAGGCCTAGTCAAAGTCCAGACCTTCCAGTTTACAGATCTCCCTGAGTTTGGGCTGTTTTGCTAATCAGTAGAGGTAAACATCTCCACCTTCAAGACATCAAATCTGATATATGTAATATATATATCTTAAATTCTTGGGGGCTGAATACAAATGCATGGCACATTTTAAGGAGAAAACCATTCATTCTTTTTCTTTCATGGTAAAATGATGTGCTGTGTGTTGGTCTATCGAACAAAATCTCAATAAAATGCACCAAAGTCACTGGCTATAAAACCAGTGACCAGTGGCTATAAAACCCAGTTAAAAAATAAGAGTGAATACATCCAAAACAACACAAGTCATTTGCTGACAGACTGTCAAGGTAAACAACATCATGTCTGATGTGCGACTGCAAGGCTAAGTTCCTTAAGATGTGGGAATAAACAAAAATAAACTGAATTAACGTGTTGTCTAGATTGCCTTCTAATTATAAACAGCAATAAGGAACAATAGACAGAACAGCTTAGACACCTAGAATCTCTTAAACAAGGAGTGGTTCTGGAGGGCTACACCCGGCCAAAAAAGATCCAGGTAGTTTTAGAATACAGATTTCAGTCAGGAATGATTAAGGCATGAGAAACTAAGCTGAGCTTTGTGTTTGGGTGCTGAAGGCCTGTGCAGCTCTGTGTACTCAATCCCAATCAATTCCAGTTTGCCTCCACTTGGCACAGAGGCGTGAACAATGGAGGTTTGGTGGCAGAAATTACGCTTCATGGTGGAGCAGAATCATGACGACACTACAGCTTCATACAACTGCTGTGCATCTTTTCTGTGCATTTCATCCTGGATTTGATGCTGTTGAGGCCTGCAGAACCTATAAATTAAATGTGCGCTGAAGAAAAGCCAACACGCCTTTCCTTCGCTCTTTTTGCAACGTGATAAATCAGCCTTCATCTTTAGTAAGTCCACCTCCAGCCTGGCCCCATGTACATTTCACAGATATAAGAGGAGACGCTGCAGGAGCTCAGTTTGCTTTCTGTCGCCGTTTCTCTCCAGCATATGACTCTAAACCTGATCTGAAATCAAACAGTACTGGTCTAATGGAGAGAAGAAACAAAATGCATAAACGTATTAAAACAGATGATCTATACTGAATGGTACATGTATGCATTAAGGAACAAATGTCCTTGTTTAAAAGCAAATCTCTCAAATCTCTCAAATCTCTCGCAGAAGAGGGCGCTAACTTGTGTTTTTCTGCGCCAGAACAGAAAAGGAGTAGATGAAGGTATTATCGTAAGCGCTCCGCACCAAAGCAATGTAAAAATGGCTGGAAATGATGACGTTGGCTAACTTTTGACTTTTACGCACAATATTTCCCAATTTTAGCCAAGACATGTATGAAGACATTTTTTAAGTGTGTTTTTAACCTAAAAAAGTTCAATGAGTACAAACCGAGAGAAAGTAGCTGAAATGTAACGTTAAAAGCTGTAATTAAGAAATGAAATGTAAATACGCACTTAAAGATCCGTTAGCATTACCTACACTCCTAAGATATATAAATTTGACCCAAACATGCTAAAACTGAGAAACAAAAAAGCTCTCAAGATAAAAAAAACATGAACAAACTCCAGGTGGACGCAAAACATCCTAAAAAGAAGCAACATAATACGTTTTAACCAATCTGATGCTAAATGTTTTTCAAAGAAAACAAAGTAGGGGAAGAGAGGTTGAAAATTAACTCCAAAACACAAAATGATCAGAGCTAATTGGGACAGAAAAATGAACAAAAAAAACGACAAATCAAAGAAAATGTAAAAAAAATGTATCATAAGTTAAAGCTTAGTGCTTGAGGACAGTTGCTTTGTATTAATGCAGGAAAAAAAACATCATTAATCCTTCAACATGGCTCAATTAATACCAAGATGGCCTTCCCATCTGCACCGGATGCTTTAAATCCAACACGTGTGGTCAATCTGTTGCCGTCACATTAAAAATACATGACTAAGTGCAGCGCATTATGCTCCTGCGATTGCATTATCGGGTAGCACTAGTCATGACCGAGCAAAAAAATGAAACAAAGTTCCAATAAACAGATCTGGGTTTTTGACGGATTCCCTGACTCGCTGCAAGACGATACGCGACATGATGGCAGAATTCGGCAGTGAACGATTTGGATTTCATCTCTCGAACAGAAGCAGAGAGTCTGAAAAGAAGATCAATGCTCTCAAAACTGCTACAAAAATACTATGAAAAGAGGAAAGTTTTTAATGAGGCAGCTTGAATTCCCAATGAGCTGATTTTAAACACATTGCTGCATTTGTGACCTCCTTTTCCTTCCCTCCTGCTCTCATACACCTACTCCTTTATGCAATAATCCACTTCAACCCGATCACAGATGCCCAGCATGACTTCATTTGCTCCACGCTGGCTAATATATTTCATTTTATTCACTCATTGCTGAGAGAATCTGTAACATATCGCCGTTCGACATGTTACCCGTTTATTTTTTCCCTCCCAGGTAAAAATGCTCCATAAGCCTCTTCCGATGCACATCAGCTTTATTTCCACATTGCATTGTGTAACTGTCTTTTTATCTCTCTCCTGCAAAGCTTCGGCGCTCTGCAAATACAATAAGTGAGTGGAGAGAACTGCATGTCTCCCTTCCTCTCTCCCCCGCACTCCCACCCACCCACTCACCCACCACCTCCATCCTCGGAGGCAGAGCTGCAAGCTTTTCTCTGTGTTTAGTTTTGTTTGCCTATATAAAGCCTCATCAATAATGCAGAGGCCCCTGACTCCTCTTCCATACGCTGGAAAGCTCTGCTTCTCTTCCCCCCGCTGCCGAGCAGCCGAGAATATAGCTCTGCTGCAGTCGACTAAAAACAAGCCTCGGATTCGCAGAAGCTACATTGCTCAGGAATTTCGGGGGATAGGTTTGTTTGTCTGAAATGTTTTCAAGGCTCATTAAGGCGTTAGAAACGTTCAGAAGACTACGCCAGAGCTTTTATATTAAAGTGAAATTGAGGAAAGAAAGGTGAGTGAGATGAAGGTGACAACGCTTTGATTTCTCATTATTTGGTTGGTATTTGTGTTCAGTTCAACGTTGGAGAGGAAGCGTGTCGCTGTGAAAGAGCCTCTTAAGTAAATAAAGACAGAACGTACTGAAAAATCAAATATTGGAAAGTTCACAGAAGGTTCCCATACGAGAAATTTAGAAGCTTTTTCATAGATTTCTAAGATATTCAAGCAGAGTCATCTTAAAGAAACTGTTGAAAATTCAACAGAATTCAAAACCACTTCCAGCTTTAATAATCTGAGGTAGCTGCAAACTGGTAATCCTGCTCTCGTTGTGGAAGACATTTGGCTCGTTCTTTAAATTGCATCTTCAGCGCGTACAGGAAGCAGTTTGGACCAAACTTCAGCTGTCTGACAGATGGCCTCACATTTGACTCCACAACACGTCTACAAGCCCATATCATCACCCCTCCACCATCGTGCTTGAGCTGCTCGGTATGCTGTGTATTTTAGCAAAAATCTCTCCTTTGGTTTAATCTGAGTTGCTTGGTTTATTCTACAGCAACGTGGCAAACCTAGGAGGCGCTATAGGGCCGCAGGTCAAGATAGACCCCTCAGTTTGGGGGTACCAGTTGAACCGAGATGACACAGACACCAACTGCGACTAAAGCCCAGGATGTTTTTTACCCAGAAGCAAGGAGCTCAGAGGTCAAAGTCAAGAATGAGGCTACAAGCAACATGGTGGGGCTAACTCATTCAGAGTTTGCTGAGTTTAGGCCACTACATTTAGGATTGATGGACGGATGGACAATAACCTCATTGATAGATTGGTGGACGGATGGATGGATCGTTTAGACAACAGGACAGAGTATTTAGTCTGGAACATTTTATATTCACACCATTTTCTTTTTCCATACTTTCTAGACCTGATTAAACCTTGAGAAACAAGAAAGACTGGCTAGCTAGTGACATTTCAAACTCGGCTGGTTGTATGAAGCAAAAGTACGACCCGGCCCAGGCTTTGTATACACATAAAATGTAAAGCTTTTCATTTTTAGTAATTCTGATATTTCATTTTGTACAACTATGCTCTATTTTAATCGTTTCTGCAGAGTGAACGTCTCCTGATCCGCCACAGTGTTTCTGCTCTAAACAGTGAAAGGTTACAGCTGCTTGAGCCGAGTGTAGAAACTAAATCTGTGGTGGAGTTAAAGGAAGAGTACACTGTTAACAAAGCATATTAAAGTAGTCAAAAAGCAGTTTTTTTAAATGACACGCCTAATCCCTGTTTTAGTGTTTACCTCCAAGCTTTCTTCTTGAAGCCCTCAGGATCTATTTCCTGGAAAAGGCAAATCTGGACCTGAGTGGGTTTACATTCCCTCAGCGTTAGCGGTTAGTAGGTGAAGGTAGAGTCACCATGGATGAATATACAGAAGGAGAAACTCAGACCTGCCCCACTGACTGACAGGTGAGCTCAGGAAGCAGCAGAGGACCAACAGAGACTTACATGTGTGGGGACGAGCGCCGCAGGGTAGGCCAGTTTGTGGTGCCTCCACATCCAGAAGGAGAAGAGGACGACGCCGGCCAGGCCTATGATGGGAACCAGGGAGTACAGCAGGGTGCTAAAGAGCGGCGGCTTTGGGGAGAACGGGTTGGAGGTGGCTGCAGGGAGAAACAGGAAGTGGTTGGAACAGAAGAATGAACAAAACTGAAGCAAGGAAATGCATCCGATTGGCCTGACATTGAGCTAACATCATCTCTGTAGGCAGCACTAACCCGAGGTTTTCGCTGTGTTTTGAGATTATACCAGGGCAAAACACAACACCCGTGGGCCGGGGATTTCCCCAATCCATCTCGGAATAACGTAATCCTTTTCCCCCAAAAAAAACCAGGGCCCTTCTGCAGTCCGACTCGCAGGCGGTGACGCCGCCGGGGCCGCCCGTCCTCCCCGTAACAAGCTGCCACCGTTTGATTCAGCAGCCGTCCACCGCCGGCGAAGGGGGAGGGTGGGCTTCCCCGTGCTCTGCGAGCCCTTTTCTGCGGAAGAGTTTTTTACACAAAAGGCTGTCTGCGTTTTCTCCATCTAAA